>BMAU01016417.1:0-155000 GCA_019973935.1 Trichonephila clavipes | reverse complement strand
CTAACGGATCTCTCCAAAATATGCTTAGGTGTTAGAATCAACAGTCACACTAAATCTTTAAAGTTATTCATTTTGTTATCTCTCGCCTTCGATGCCTGTATAGGGCCTCTGATTCAAAAGAACAATGCAATACCGATTGTAGTATACAATGTTCGACAATTCTTCATTTACCTTCATGTTCATTATTGCTCTGGACCACTTTTCCCCCTAGTCATCCATTAAACACACGTGGTTACAGTTTGAGAAATATATATTGATGATGGCAGAGACTAACACAGAAACACACCACTTGCTTTTAGACTTTTTCATTTTAGCAATGTATAGAAGCAGCATGGGCTGGAATACCTAATCGAAAGAATTTTTCCTTAAAAATGATGCTAGTAGCGGGTTATTTAATACTGGCTGTGACTATCACAAAGAAACAAATTTGTTTCTTATTTGAACTCTTATTTCTCAACCAAATCTCATCCTTATATTTTATGCATTTTTTAAAAAAAGTTGAGTGACTAATGCAAAGTAAAAATAGTGAATATGTGTGCATGTTTGAAATAATATATGCAAGAAAAAATATTTCATATTATAAAGTAATTTCATTCGAGACACCTTTGAACTCTACATGAAACTAACATGCATTTTTCCCAAGGGTATTTGAACGATCATTGAACATTTTTCCAATTTTCTGTACAATCCCTTTTATACTTCCCTTAGATACTCATTGCATCTTTAACAGGTTCTCGTGTATGTTTCCCTAACTATTCCCTGAAGCAAATTTACGACTTTGTTTCAAATGACAACCTTGTCTTGCAAAGGAGCTATTATATACGAAAATAGGCACACGCACACACACATTACATGACAAATACTACTGTAGTAGTGTGATCGGGTAAGAGAGGATTTGAAGATGATATCATTGCAAACTACCACGAAGTAGTAGCGAAGATTTATAGAGCATTCAGTAGATGTTATGAAGTTAAGGGGACATAGTACGATTTACGCAAAAAGTTTTAATTTAAGGATTTTCAAAAATTTTTTGGTTGCCTCCTATGTGTATATACTATGTAAAACAGAATTTATGCTCTCACACAATTTCATGAAAACTAGCCATTTTTTTTTTTTAATGAAAAAAAATTGTGAAAATTTTTTAAAATGAAACACCTCCTACAAAAAATTACGTACATGCATGGAATTTGATTGACTAGTACGTCAAACTATGTATAAGAAAAGTTGGTATGAGTTTTGCGATAACATGATTGGTATTCGTGCAATATTTCTCTTTACAAATGCTTATTAAAAGTTCCTTAAAATGTATCACAATTCTGAGTTCAATTATTTAAAAAAAATAAGTATTGCTTTGATTTGAGAAATGCACATCCACTTTTGTTACATGTACTATTAGCAAAAGGTAGAAAAAAATTCAAAGCATTAGACACAATAAAAAAACCCCTTAGCATTTTAAATGAAGACAAACTAGTAACGTTATCTTTCTGAGTAAGTGTGCTTTTTTAAGCTTAGAACTTTCAAATTTTGTGATGTTATAGAAAAGTATTTAAAGAATAATTTAGGCTAAAAAAATTAAATTTGATTTTTAAACGATTCTTGTCAATTGAATCTCGTCGTGTCCTCTTAACAGTTCAGCAGTGAGATTGAATTGGGAAAAGATCTCGAGTGAACTGCTTGACTCTTTCAATCATTACTGAGGGAGACACATTTAAAGATAAATATAATAATATGCATGTTTCATTAAGATTCGGTATACATTATTTGAATCACGCTTGTAAGTAGTTTTCGATATTTTGATCACGAATAGTAAAATAAATATTTAATGTCTATCATGTCTGCTTAATTTGGATCCAACGTTGTCTTTTAAAGTAATCCCCCACGCATCTATAAATATTGCAATTGAGGTCTAATGGGCATTTTGTTGGTTCATCATATATTTATGGGGATATTGCGTGTTATTTGTTACACCATAATTTGGAGTAAAGTCCTAAGGAAATTGATATGACCACTCTGTCAACGATTACTAAAGACCTTGCACGCCATCATTATTACCGATTCTTTATGGCTAAATCATACAAAGAAAGAATACTTTTCGAAACTAATGGAAGTGTATATACATAACGATTTAAAACCTATCTTAGTTAATTCCGATACTATCATCATACGAATATGCATCCATTTTTTTCGTCATGGAATGTATTAAGTATGAATAGCATAAATGCTACAATAAAATAATGATTTACAGTGAATGAATAGAATTAAATAATTATTGAATTTTCTTATTAGGGTATGAGGTAAATTTTATGATTATTTTTTTTGTTTCTTAATAATTTTCTGCAAGCAAGCATTTTTTTCTTAACCATTAAAATATTTGTCTTAAAATTCCCAAAAAATCACCCAACGTCGCCCACTGGCATCATTTATTTTACTCTAACAAGAACTTCTTAAGTGGGTCTGCAAGAAATAAGATTTTTTTTTTATTCAACTACTTTTCCCCATTCCGTTCCTTGCATTTGAGTTGTCACCGGAATTTAAATAAAAGACAAGTTTGGAAGCTTGTCCCAATTTTCTGCAACGTGTCATCGGTCTTATCCAAAATTCTTCCATCGGAGAAGTAATACCCCAGGAGATCAGAACAAAAGGAATATCTCATCACTTAATGGAGCTTGAGGGGATGTGGGTCTCCAAAGAGAACACGAACCAAAGTGTTAATCAGTTATATAAATGGAGTTCTAAGGCTATTTCTAGATGATACCAATTGCAACCTTTAGAGATTCACCTTAACTTGTACAAATGAAAGATGTAGCAAAAGTAATTGAAGCAGGGATAAAGGAAAATTCCCTTGTTCTTTCTTAGTGGATGGAACTGAAACCGTAAGAGAGAAGTCTGGATCAAATAATAGTCCAGACTGTCTAATTGAATTGATCGGCTGGGTTCTTTTCCTTAGAATTTATAACTATTTAAAATTTTATATAAAATATGACTGGTTAAGAACTAAAAAAGAAATATTTTATTTTGAAATAATTTGTATAATATGTGTGGGATGTGTGTGTGTGGTTATTTTCGTACGTAATTAAGAGTTAATGAATTTTAATGTAAGTTAATAATTCTTAAATTTTACTTGGTGCATTAAAAGTCAATCATATTTATCTTTTACAAAAATTAGATGCATTTATTAACAGATGTGAATTGTTTGTCTTGAAATTTTTATATATTGAGAGTCTATATAATACTTTACATTCCTTTTTAACACTAATTCAGTATTTATATTATTTTACGAACACATAAACGCCCTAAATCGTCTAAATAAATACATTAAACATTAAAATCTATTACATCATCTATTTTAACATTAAAATTATTTGGATGTTTTGTTTGGATTTAATCAATGTTAGAGATTAATACTGTTTTGGGGGAAAAAAGACTTGCCTTGATCATACTAACATATTTACTCACTGAAAATACCATTGGCGGGTTTTTAAAAGAATTATTTGGGCAGAAGTATTTTCTTACTGAACTTTTTTTTAATTAAAAATGTCAAACATAAACATAATGTTATTTAGTAATGTTAATAAGATAAAAGTTTTAAAATAAGTACTTTAAAATATATTTTATGGATAAAGTATTGCAAAATTAACGATAACAAGATAAGAATACTGTCTGTTATGCAATTTACGTAAGCGATGTAAAATGTTAAAAAGTGAGCCTAAATATGTGTAATACTCATTTCGAAACATATAGTTCTATGTTCTTCATTCGTATGTAAAGTTTATTGACCCCCAACGATTGATATAAGAGTCGCAAAGTATTTGGCTATATTGTTTCACAAAGTAGTGTTTGCAGCTTTCTTGAAATGGAATTTCTAAGGATAAAATGTTTTCTGAAGTTTCAATACCGTGGTCAAAAATCCACCTTATTTAATAAATACCACCTCATCCTTGGAGATTCCAGCGAACAAATGTAGTTTAAACTAGAAAACCAATGAATAGTAAGGGTTGTAAATCCATCATAGTTAGCTTCAAGTAACGGCTCAATTCACAGTTAAACGGACCATACCCGGAGTCAAGTAACCGAGGTTACGTAAAAACAAGCTTCCGGTATATAGCTTCATTTCGACGCTATTAGTTTGACCACGGTTGCCCAACCATAAGTTTGTAATCCCATTGGTCAAACTAGACCCCATGACCTCGACTGATTTGTGTGTTTACTTTTTAAAATCAATACTGCTACAAGTATATCGTTTCTTCTTACTGTTTTCTCTCTTCTAAGCTCCTATCTTTCTCAATAATCTAATTAAATAATAGATAATTTTTTTAAAAAATTGTATCTATCGTAAGAGCTGAAAAACCTGCAAACATACAACGGTTTGTAGACGCTCAAAAAATGGCTTATTGTACAAGAGCAGTTAAATTTAACCCAGGTTTGAAGTTGGTTGAAATTTCCAAACCTGAACTGCTGTTAGAGAATGAATCTGCGATGAGGAGGGAGATAAAAAGAACTTAAACAAAACAATGAGTTTTTTCCTTTAACTCAGTGTTTCTCAAAGTGTGGGGCGCGCCCCCTGGGGGCGCGATGACCCTACAAGAGCGAGCGTATCGAAAATTTAAAGATTTTTTTTTTAAAAAAAATAACCGGAAAGAGAAGTAAAACAAAATGCTTTCTTCCATAATAAAAAAAATACACACAACAACACTGACATAATTTATGGCTTTTTCCGTCATCAAATAGCTATCTTTGATTCCAAATTAAAGAAAAAAAAAACATTTTGTTTTATTTGCTGTATTTCCTCAATGAGAGATTTTTTTATTACGTTTTAACATAAAATATTACTCGTTAAAAGGAAAAACGAAACCCAGACCCTGAGAAAAATTCTAAGAAGATAAACAATTCACCACTGTAATTATTATTGAAATACTGTACATTAGATGTAGAAAAAGAAAAGGAAGTCATGATTCACTTTTCAGCCAGGCTGCATAGTACATTTGCTAATCATTTGATTGACCTTCAATCTTATGGTATGGTTATTATCAATATTAGTTCTCTCCCATCTTTTATGCATTTGCTTTTCGCTTAGGGAAATTGTAAATAATTGAGTTTTGCGATATTTGGAAAAGAATTGATTGGTTTAACATTTCTGTAGGATAATTGAAAAGTGTCTGATTTTGCGTCCTTTATTATGGTCTTGTACTTTTCAATCATTTTTAGTTCAGTTTTATTGGATTTTTTTTTTCAAATCATCAAAGAATTGAATAGTCCTTGAAAGAAGGTAAGTATACTTTCTATAAATTAAAATATTCACTAGCCGATTTGTAACAGTAAAAATAATTCTAAACAAATGATTGGGGTGACTGAGTCCCCCGTACTACCATTAATGTTAGTATCAGTACGGCTCCCGGGTTAAAACATTTTGAAGTCTTCTCTTTTTAAATGTTAAAAAGTAACACAATTATTCTTCATCGGAATTTTAAATTTTTTTCATAATTTAACATTAATTCTAAATACTAATTGTGTGAGGTTTAAAATTACAGTTCTTTCAAACAGTTATTTACAATTATAGCATTTATCTAAAAAAGAAATCATTTTACATTTTTTTATACAATGTCGTGCACACAGTTTTACTCTCCTTACTGTTCAGCTATTATATCAAGAATAATGTTTTATTTTTTATAAAATGAACTCGTGCGAAGAGTCGGTGTTTCAGCCAGTATACGTTTGATGTATCAGTACTGAAGAAGGTATTTTATAAATAATTTCTTATTACTGAATTTGGCCGCGGTAGCCGAGTGGTATAGGTATCGGATCGTGGCTTGCCTTGTCATGAGTTCGAGCCCAGTACCACTAAAGACCCGCCGTGTAGGGCATGCACGTTAAATCTGTTGAGAGTTGAAACGTTTTCACGTTGGTGTGGTAGTTAGGAGAGAGGGGTGCCAGCTCAGGTGTCACCCACGTCACTGACCATGGTTCAAAATTACGTGGTCCGTCGTCAAAAAGAACTCGTGCAGCTGAACAGTGTGAGGTTAATATTCAATGAATCAATCTTATTACTAAATTAAGAACCAGTTTAATAATTATTAGGGACTTCCACGGGCTTGTCTGGTAGAGGAAAGTTTTTCAAAGGAAGGTTTAATATCAGAAATTGACACTTAAAGAGTTATTTTTCTATATTTAGCTGAGATCTATATTTTGTCTTCAAGGCATCCGCTGCAAAAATCCGGTTTGAAAAAGGTAGGATGTTGAAAATGGTAATAGTATACGAAGTGCTTTTGTCTTCAGTACAGATAATTCCTCATCCACATCTACCCCAAATTCAAAGAGCGATTTATTACAAAATTGCCTTTTAATTTTTCACTGGATGTGAAATCTATGAAGATTTCTTCTTCGGAAGTTGAGAGCCCTTCTGGAGTATCTTGAAATAGATCCCTAATCCACTCGTAACTTGCTACCAAGCTGTCCTCATCCAGAAAATACTTTTTAAAATTCTTTGCCAACATAGCTAAATGATTTTAGATGTTTTAAAAACAACTTTCACATGTTGTTCTACAGATTTGTAAGTTTTAACACATATCGAGCTGGGGTTTTTTTCTATATCATTTACTTCAGTAGTGGTAAATCCAAAATTTAAGTATTTTTGAGAAGATCGCATTGATTTAATTTTCGGAACCATGCTCGTTCGTCTGTGTACTTGTTGATTCTTTATTATGGTCGAATGTTTGCTTATAACTTAAAAATGTATGTATGATATTGTTTTAATCTACTGCCGTAAATACTTAATTACCGTGAATTACAATTAACGTGGAAATTAAAAAAAAATGTACATTCAAGCTAGATTCGGTAGCTATAGGAGTATCGAGTCGACCAAAACTGACTGGAATTGTACGAGGAAAAGCATTTTTACATGTTTTGCGCAGACGTCCGATAGGTTGCCCAGACTCACGCAAACGTACCCTATAATGCCAGATGTGATGGATATGATAGAGAGCGACATTGACTAGACTACTTTTCTAATGACATTTGTACTTTGAGAATTGAATGCTGAAGGAAATAAATCTTTAATTAAATATATCATTTTGCGATCTGATCCAATTTAAAAATTAGAGAAAGAAAAATAACATAATTCTAAGTAATATATATTAAGTAATTTTCTTAAAATATATATTACTTAAAAGTTACATATAGACAAAATTTAATATACTTATCGTATTAATTTGTACGGTTTATAATTAAGATCGTATTGTAACTTTAGCGTCTCTCTCTCAAAGTGCATTTCTATTGCAGTAAATACATTATTTTTGTACAGGGGGGCGAGACAAAAATTATAATTGAAAATTGGGTCGCCAGTATTGAAAGTTTGAGAAACACTGCTTTTAATGTATGAGTGGTGCACAGAGTATTTTATGACTAATTAATTAATACTAAATTAAGAACAAGTTTAATAATTATTAGCTACTTCCATGGGCTTGTCTTACAGAGCAAAGTTTTGAAAGGAGTTTTGAGATAAGAAATTGATCCTCTGAGTTCATTTTCTATATTTAGCTGATATCTATATTTTGTCTTCTAAGCAACCACCACATTTTGTAATATGTTCCAATTTAAAAATCAGAGAAAGGAAAAATAACTTAGTAATTACCCTATTACTTAACTGTTTTTGCTTAAAAGTAACATATACAAAACTTAATACTTTTGTCATGAATTTGTACGGTTTATAATAAATATTGTTGCTTTATCGTAAAAATTATTATTGCATTCAGTAAATTATTATGTATAAGGGGGGCGCGATAAAAACTGTGATTGAAAAGGGGGCGCCAGTATTGAAAGTTTGAGAAGCACTGCTTTAACTGCATGTCACGTTAATGGTGAGTCGTGCCTATTAACGTCTAACAATAAAGCAAAAGAGTGCAATTTGCGACGGCCCTCGTAATTTTGAACCACGGTCAAATGTCGAAGTCCTGATCTGACATTCCCCTTCCAAACTTTCACATCAGTGGGAGGACTTCGAGCTTCAACAGATGTATTGTCAATCAGGGGCCTCTACACGGAAGGTCTTCAGTGGCATAAGGCTTCAACTTATGATACGCCGGTCAAGTAAGTAGTTCGTCTGGACAGTCCGTAACCTTGATGTTTAGGTTGCCGCGACAAACCTATTTAACGGTGCACATGGCGGTAAGTCGAGTGCTTATTTATATATATTCAAACAACGGATGTTCCATAAACGGGAGGACGTTTGAGCTCCGACAGATTTTACAGGTATCAACCCCCTACACAAAGGGTCTTCAGTGACTCTAAATTCAAACACGTGATACGTCGGCCACGAATCCGTTATTTCGACCACTAGGATACCACGGCCTCCCACCACCAGCAAGAGACATAGAGGTACATATCTTCTAGACTGTCTCCAACTACGAAAGCAACCTGTTATGATAGTGTAACTTTTTAGCGAGTATTTTGTGCCATTTGATGTTTGAATATCAGCGTAATTCAAACTTAGATGAATTCCGTAAACTGTATCCCCATTGAATAGGGTGATATTATTCTTTTAATGGATCCCCGAACACTATGAAACAAATAACAAACTACACAGTTATTCTCATACATTACATAAAATATTTATTCAGTAAAAAAATAGGATAATTGTTTTGACCCTTGGTACTCGATACAAAACAAATTTAAATCTTCGTTAATTCTTATTTAACTAATAAAATTTAATTTAATAAAAATCAAAGGGGTAAAGTGTACGATAAAAAATAATAAATCAATACAATAAAGCATATAATAAAGATGAATATAAATAGCATAACTAAACACGTAGAATATGTTCCTCAATTTCAGTGCATTATTTTAGTTAGTTATACACATAAATTAGATTTTAACAAGTTACATTATTAAATTAACTAAAAAGAGTCATCATTCGTAATTGCTCAAGCCAGACTTTCATCCAAAACATTAATTCTCATTCATCAGCTTTTAAAAATTTATTAACCATCACTTATCATGATTATATTTTATAATTTAGAAATTATAGTTTCAAGTATTTGCTAATAATTATATTTTTTTATGTAATTGTAAAATAAATTGATCTTAGTTTCGAATTTAAAGAGAAATGTCGTATTTTTGGGGGAAAATATCAAAGTTCTCCTGAAATGTGCATTCTAGGACTTGTAGCGAATAAAAACTAACTACAACCATTTACTGACTAGACACACGCCATGTTATTCTTCAAAAATAAGATAATCAATTTTTTTCTGCTTTTAAGCATACATTAATCTATCAGCATGTCTCTTCCCCAGAAATTCAATAATCATTATTTATTTTGACTGCGGAACAAGCTCTGTCCGAATGATTTTTCAATTCCGAGTCGAACATCACAGAAGAACATCATACTTGCTTCTTGGAATATTTACAAAACGTTCATGTTTTGTTAAAAGCAATGGCCATGTAAGCAAGCCATGGACATTCCATCAAAGAACGCTACCTCTTGAAAAACGGATGTCAAATAATAGGAGATAAAGAAAAAAAAATGCAACAAAGTCATTGGAAACTCGTAAAGCGGGGAATACATTGATAGAACTCCAATGCTTGCTTTGTTTCTTTCAAGTTCTGCTCTGTGCAGCCCCCGCGATCAAAAGAAAGAAAAAGAAGAAGAAAAAAATGAAACGGAATTCGAATGTCTTCCCATAAAATGTACATTTTTCTTCACTTTGGCGGCATGTTTCAAGTGAATTTTCTTGAATTTAATTCTTTGGTCGGAGATATTTTTCGTGTTATTCGAAGCTATACAAGAATACGATTATTTGCCAAACTCTCTTAAGCTCGGTTTACCATTGTAATAGATGGACAACGATTCTCGTGTTCTCAGCGATACGAGACGGAATGATTTATTTCTTACCAGAATGGATTTGAAATTGTAGCTGATGCTCGCTTTATGTTATGGATTCGGGTTTTTAGATGTGTACGCCGATGACTGGGAAGTTCTTTTTATAAGTAGGCGATTTCTTTTTCGATTTGGGCTGTTAGTTGTTTTTTTCACGTCTGAATGCTTTTTTGTGTTTCCCTCGTATTGATAAAAAGTATTACATAGAGTATACAGAAAAAATATATAAATTTCAGGGGGGAAATGCCCAAAAAGTATTAAGTTGTACATGCATAGAAAACGAATAAACTGAATTGATTATTTCTCTTCTGGTTTATTCAGACGTACATAATTAAATTAATCGTTTAAAATCTGGTAATTATATTTTAATATAGTAATACTCAGTGAATAAGCGATTAATAATGTCGAATTTTAAAACAACAGGGGGGGATATTGAAAACCTCCCTCATAGTCATATTAAGGCAGTGTTTCTCAAACTGTGAGGCACCGCACCCCATAAGAGGGCTGATATTTTCACAAGGGAGGCCGGAGCATGTCGAAAATAAAACAGTATTTAAAAATATTATTAATTTAATTAAATGAATCATATAACAAAATATATTCTGACACAATAAAAAATAAAATACGCATATGCACTGATATACTGTACTTATAAATGTATTTTATAATTAATTTAACAATACTAAGTTAAGAACAAGTTTAATAATTACCAGAGACCCCGTGGGGTGGACAAATATAAAATTATGTACAAAATTAAATGCGTATCTTGATAATTTGTACGTTTTAAAATTAAAGTATTGTAGCAATAACGTTAAAATACATTATTAATGAATTCAGTTAATTATTAATGCATAGAGGGGAGTGATTGAAATTATGGTTGAAAATTGGGTCTCAAATATTGAAAGTTTTAGGCGCACTGCATTATAGATACAACGAAAAAAGTTTAATCTCCGAAAAGTCTAAATAAAAGTTAGGATTAGAATAAATTCCAAACTTTCATTTGTTCAATCCTCCAGTTAAACTTTATATCAAACATATTTATTTCAATAGTCCCAATGATTATGCCAATTTGTTATGCTTTATAAAGTGTTCTAGTTTCCAGTGATCCAGATCTCAATTTTCAACACCATAGAATAGAGCTTCTTAGACTTTCAATATTTGCGACCCAATTTTTAGTCATAATTTTCATCGCACCCCTTCATGCAATAATAATTTATTGAATGCAATAATAATGTAATTTGACGTTTAAGCTACACGTTGACTGTTGGTACCTTGTACACTTTTCCGCTATTGTCGCTTGTCGCGCCCCCTACAGCTTATCACTTCAACGACTTCAATTATCCTGAGCGGAGATACCATCCCAGTCATTCCTTCATAGAAAGTTTTCCTTTTCTTATTAAGTGTCTTTCTGTCTAATTTTACTTTAACTCTAAAATTCATTGATACATTGTTATTACTATTTACCTAAGTACATCTAATAAATCTTTGTTTGTTTTCGATTGAAGTTTTATTTCTCTCTCTTGAGTACTATCGACGTTAATTTTATTGCAGGCTTCCCTCCGCATTTAGGCCTACCGCCCTCTATTTTCAATGACTTTAATTGTATAAACCGTACAATATATTAAAATACGTATTAAATTTTGTATATGTTAAATCCATGGAAGTCACTGGTAGTTACTAAACTTGTTTTTAATTTAGAATTGATAAATTAATTATCAAATAAATTTTGCCATACTGATATATATCTATAAGTATATTATAACAGTGTGAATACGCACTTTATTTTGCTTCCGTTCAGTAAATTGATAATCCTTTTAAATATTTTAACTTTCGACTATTTGATATGCTGCTGACCCCCACTTAAGGATATCACCCACCCAAGTATGTGTGTGTGTGGGGGGTTAGGCCCAGCAGTTTGAGAAACGGAGGCGTAGAAATTAATAAACGTTTATATATATCGCGTTTTTTAAATATTTTATTCTTGATATCGAAATGCAGTAAGGGTAATATGGATATGGCTAATAAGAGTTTATTATTGAATATTGTGGTTCGTTATCAATAATTTTGCATATAATGAAAAAAATATTAGTAATATTTTTATTATGCGCTGTAGCGCTGGATGAGTAAAATATTAAAATAATTATTTGTAAGAGCAGTGGAGTAACGATACATCATATAAATCGGGAAATTCTAATAGTCTTGTCATTAAAAAACATCCAAAACAAAGCAAAACATAGAAGTCCTTGCTCGACAGATTTATATCAATCAGCCCCATCTATACGACATTTTTCTACTAGCATCAGGAATCAAAACCTTGACTGAAAATGCACCAGTCACGAGTTTGCGACTATGACCAATCGACTATTGCTACCATGTGAATTAATAGTAAATCATATATTTGGAATTACAAAGTTTAAAATAAAAAATGACGACAATTATATGAGCGTATTGCAATTACTTATGTATTACCGTACATAAAACACAATTATGCATTGAATCAATGTATAAGAACGTCAGAAAATAAAGCAACACGAGAACTATTGGTTTAATTTCCAAAATAATCGAGCTCATACGAAATGACTTAGAGCTACAAATTGATATATTGTGTAAACAACCACCTTTACATTCAACCTTCGTTAAATAAAGTATATATATATATATATATATATATATATATATATATATATATATATATATATATATATATATATATATATATATATATATATATATATATAAGTTTACATAAATTACAAGTTGCATCTAAAGTTCAAAATGACAGAAGAATTAAAGTTTTATGACAAGAATTGCACAGTTCGGATCTCGTAATTTTGAACCACGGTTAAGTGACGAGGAGAATACCTGATCTGGTACTCCTCTTCTCCAAACTACCTCTCCAGCCAACGGGGAGATTTTAAACTACGGCAGATTAAGCGTGCATAAGCCCCTCTACACGGTATTAAGGCTCGAACTCGTGATAAGCTGGCCATGAACATGTGACCATGATCACTAGCCTACCGTGGCCTCAATACAATAATTGACTCAGCAACATATTTTATTCTAATTTTTATATGTTGAGTATCTTACGATACCCAACTGCACTGTTACATTTTCTATTTCCACCAAGGTCTTAGTTTACAAGGAAAAATTGCAAACTTCCAAAATTAAATAACAGGTTGAATGCTATTGTTCTGTTAGTAGATATATTTGCTCACACGTCTAAATAGAACGTTGAATCGCTCGACGAGATATGCATCCTGCATGGAGTAATAAAGGATAGGATTCAGCTAATCTATTTCTGCTACCCATTGAAATTGTTTAATCTAGTATAACGAACATTTCAGTAGCGACACGAAAACGTAATCCTAATAGCATTCCTTCAATTGGGAAACTGATTACTCGGTTACACGCATTCCTTCCTCTAATTAACAATTATTTACAATATTCTGTCATTAGCCTTTATCTGCATCCACCCTCTTTCAATAAGTTCTAAAGCACACTGCCTCACAAAAGGTATTTAGTATAAGCTGCAAAGCTTCCTCTTAAAAGTTTGTATTAAAGTTACATATAGTATTCTTTAAGAATTTTTCATAAATTAGTCCCAATAGTTACAAATTAAATAAATATTACTCATCTTACATCTTGATTTTAATTCATTTCTAAAATTTATACGAATACTTTCGGATAAATATATTAAATAAAAAATGAATAAGTACATGGTTATTACAATTGCAACACTCAGGTAACAAAAAAATGGAACTTTTTAAGTATATAGTGCAGTAAAAAGAGAAAGAGGAAATAAATTTGAAGGCAATTTCGGAGAATTCAGGTTCAAATTAGAAGTTTTAGTTCCCACATTTAAAGTATGTGATTATCCAAAATTCGCCTTCTTAAAGAAAATTTTTGATTTTTTAAAATTTTATAGCTCATATATTTAAGATAAAAAAATACATTACTTTTGTTTCTACGATATTAAACTGTCCCTAAGCCGGTTAGGCATTGAAACCAAATGGATTGCTTAAAAGTAATAATTGGCTAACTAGTCCATACTGTTTTAAGTCTATGCCGCTCTTTTCAATCATAGCGGCCGGAAAGATGTAGCAATCTATTCTCTCAAAAACTCACGGCAGAAAGTTATTAACCAGAAAGAAATATGGGGGGAGCAAGTGAGAGTTTCATTTACTTCTTTTTCTTCTATTGACACAACAGCCCTGGGTGGGCCAAGTCATTCTTAAGGAAACTTGGTAACCTTTGAGCAAATTTTTTTATTTACGTATTTAAAAATTATATTTTAGCATTTTATACAATGTTTCTATTCAAGAAAATGATACCAGAGGAAAATTTTCATATATTATTCACACAATTTTAAAAATTTAAATCTTTTGGAAAAATTGAGAAAATTTTAAAATCCTACTCCTCTTGTAAAAATTAATTTTTTGACCTGAAATTTTTTTATACTGTTCTTATGGATGTTCTAAACAAATTTAGGGATCTAATTTAGAATAACTTTATTCGTTTTCGAGAAAAAAATAACATGCTGATAAACAGGATAAAAATCAACGAAAAAGCCAACATGTCTTACATTTTATTTTTTTAAAAAAAGTATTCAGTTTATAGCAAAACGGATCCCTAATTTTATTACATGCTTTATTTTTAACACGCAGGAAACAAATGGAAGTGATTGGTAAATAATTGTCGAAGCAGTAGCATTTTGAATGCACTAAGGTTTCGAAAAACCCAAACTGAGAAAAACCAGTTTTAAGTTTATAATTCTGAAAAAATAATTATTATAAGCTTATTTAAACTTAAAATACCACTTTAAGATATTCTTTATACGTTATTCTTTAAAATATTTGTATTTTCATATTTTTTCAACCCACACATTTTTATAAATGATCAACTTTTAGAGAGTACTAATTGTACAAGAAAATTCAAGAAAAACGTTAAAAATTTTTTTTTTCTGTCACAACAGAAATTTTAGCTGTTTTTCTTCTTATAATATTAAAGTATTACATTTGTATGAAAAATATATCAGGAATAAGAACTGAAATTATAAAATTATTAATATAAAATGCCTTAATTTAAAAATTTTACATGCACACATTCCATAAAGAAAAAAAATGATTGAATGCATTGCCTCGGAAATATTCTGCTTTATATATTGCCCATTCTTTGTTTAATGTTTTTATTTCTCTTTATAAATTAGATTCTTTTTATCAAAATGCTTTTTTTTGTAAAAAGGGGGCGTGGCTGAATTGCCTAATTTGTTTTCAAATGGAGTTTTATTCAACTTCTAACTTTCCGACATGCACAAGTGATATATCAATCGAAAGATAATAATGCAAAGAATAAGATTAAATGAAAATAAAAAAAAGATAGGTTTGTGATTTTTGGGGTACCAAGTCTTCTTAAGAACCATTCTGATCTTCACTCAGCAACAGTTATCTTATTATTCACTCTTAAAACAGCAAAATCATCCGTCATACTATCAGCCAATATCAATTTGGGCCAACCCCCTAGTTCCTGTCTCAATGTTTGTAATTAAAAATTCTGAACGTCAAAGATGAGCGTCCATACGGCGCATGTAGCCCACAAACCTCAAACAACTAATCTTGAAGGTATCAATGACATCTGCTTCTTTAAACAGCTTATATAGTTAAAAATCCTGTCTCACTGTCTCCACCATCCATTCTCATTTACAACACCAAAGATATATCTAGGAACTTTTCCGTCAAAGATGACTTGCTGTTCAGTCTATGGTTTATATATAGCCCAGGTCCACGTTACTTTTACATCACACTATAAAAGGAATATGAGAAATGTACTGGCTAGGCCAAGAATAGACGATCCTCTGTGTTGACGAAGTCAGAACTCGGTGGGCAACATGCGGTTTTGTATGAAGTTACTGAGATAGGGAGGAGATAAGAGAGTAACATGGTAGCTCAGGCCTCCTCCTCGTCACTTGAACGAATCTTATTAGGTAGATGTCCATTCTCAAAAGCATGTATCTTTAAATATATATATATATATTTATTTACAATCCATCCATCAATCTTTGGCTTAAAAATGAATTTTCCGGCCCAATGTATTTTCGACAAGGCGAACAAAATTAAAACTTTTCATGAAGATATATATATATATATATATATATATATATATAGTCCAGTCACATTAATGTGACCATCTGTCAAAAGCCAGAATAACCACCTTTTGCAGAGTGGACTGCGGCGAGACGTGCATGAAGAGAGTCACTTAGGTCCCTGAAGGTGTTCTCTGGGATGTTGAGCCATGCCGACTCTAATGCCGTGGCCAGCTGCGCTATATTACGCGGTTGAGGATCCGTGGCGCGAACAACTTGATCGAGATGGTACCACAGATGCTCGATTGGGTTTAAGTCAGGTGAGTTTGCTGGCAAGGGGAGGACGGTAAACTCATCCTGGTGCTCTTCGAACCACGCACGTACACTGGCAGCTGTATGGCATCTCGCATTGTCCTGCTGGAAGATGCCATCATCCTGAGGAAAAACAATGCGCATGTAGGGGTGGACATGGTCCGCAAGGACAGATGCGTACTTGTATTGATCTATCGTGCCTTCCACAATGATCAGTGAACCCAGAGAATGCCAGGAAAACATTCCCCAGACCATAATGCTCCCGCCTCTAGCTTGGACCATTTCGGCAATGGTTGCAGGGTGGTTCCTTTCAGAGGTTTCACGCCTTATACGCAACGTCCATCTGTCCGATGGAGCATAAAACGCGATTCATCTGAAAACGCTACATGTCGCCACTCTGTGGACGTCCAGCTTCTGTACTGGCGTGCAAATTCTAGCCTTCGTCGTCGATGAACAGCAGTCAGCATAGGTGCACGAACCACGGGTCTGCTTCGGAGGCCCAGACGCAGCAATGTGCGCTGAATAGTAGTTTGGGAGACACTTTTGGTAGCCCCTTGGTTCATTTTGGTGGTCAGTTGCTCAACGGTAGCCCGTCTATCTGCCCGAACACATCTCCGCAACCGTCGTTCGCCTCTGTCATCTATGGCCCGTGGTGCGCCACATTTTGCCACGTCGCTGATTTTGAACAGTCCCATTTTGCCATGCACGGTACACTTTTACCACGGTGGCACGCGAACAGTTCAGAAACTCAGCCGTTTCGAAATGCTTCCACCCTTGGCCCGAAAGCCAATGATCATGCCCTTTTGGACGTCGGATAAATCGCTTCGCTTCTGCATTACGCCAACGATTGAAATGTTTTCCGAAGCCCTCACACACCCTTTATATACGCTCAACTGCACTGTGCTGCCACCTGCCTTCTGCGATTGGTTATTTAACTCTGAAGTGGAAAGTACGTGGTGGTCACATTAATGTGACTGGACTATATATATATATATATATATATATATATATATATATATATATATATATATACTAGCGGTCCCGACAGACGTTGTCCAATACGCACGTCTTAAATCCGAAAATTACAAACTTTTTTGAATAAGTTGTAACAATCTAGACCGTTTTGATGAATTTTTTTATAAAAAAAAGTAATTACAATACATGACATCATCGCATGTACAGTTACCACATTTCGACCTATCGATTGCGTGTGAGTATGTATTTACTATGAACTAAGTTGAATATAGAACCTATTTTGAATAGAAATTTAAACTTGTTTTGATTAAGGTTAAAAAAGATAAAACTCGAGCTATTTTCATAACAGGTATTTTTGTTTAATTCACAATAAATACATTTATCGTAATGCTATTGAATGTACAATGTTTAGGTTAATCCTTGAGGGGTATAAGCAAACAAATGCGATGGTTTGCCAAACCTCGGACATGCAAAATTTAGTTGGCCGTGCGTTAATCTAAGCCACAAATTGCCATTGATTGAACTTGTGTCATAGAAAATTAATGGTCATAGAAAATACCAAGTGAATTGGAAATTGCAGACATTAGAAAAGGTAGGTGAGTCTGAAAGAATCATTGGGATCTGTGGTAGAAGCAGAGCTTCACCTTGAAGTTTGCCGCTCAAAATAGTGTCCTCAAGAATATTACGCATGATTTTTTATGAACAATCTCGCACCCTTACATAATTTTGGCACATTTTTAACTAATTACGATATCAGACCGAATTGTGAATCTAAATCATTCTCAAATTCACTTGAACCCCCACAAAAAATGTTATCAAAATCGGTCCAGATGTTTAGGAGGAGTTCAGTCACATACACACGCACAAAATAATTGTTGTTGTGACTTATGCCACCTGCCGGTACAGGCCCGCAAAATTCCTCGCGGCAAAGGGCTAGAAATTTTGCGCCTGTCGTTATCCTTAGCTTTGAGCACCATGCAGATGACAGTATGTTTTTGCTCGGTTCCACCCCGATTTAGAGGGATAAAAGACTGGGCGTGGTCACGGACCTCCCACCTCTATTTTCCTTCAACCAACCACACAAGAGGACTTGCGGCTCGACGGCTATTTAGAGTATCCCCCTGCTGCAAAGGCAGTAAACATTTACAAACATCCATGTCTTTTCCGAGATTCGAACCCAGTCCCTACGGCACCGCAGTTAGCGTTGCTAACCACTGTACAGGTTGGGTGACGCATAGAAGAATTACAAATATAAATATTATTTGTAAAGATATTAATTAAAAACTCTAAAAAGCATGAATCCTCTGCATTTTTGTGACAATAAAGACCTGGTTTGGCCAGTTTGGCTGAAAATCGACTTTCGACGCCAACTTACGTCATTTTTATAACAATAACGTTGTTACAACAATGTAGGTGAATATTGAGTTGAGTGTTTTTAATATTTATTTTAATATCGTTTTAACTAATTGCGATATCGGACCGAATTGTAAATCTAAACCATTCTCGAATCCACTTGAACCCACACAAAAATTTCATTAAAATCCGTCCAGCTGTTTAGGAGTTTAGAAACATATTCACGCACAGAAGGTTTTTATATATGAAGATATATTTAGGTTTATCATATACTGTTATTTGCTATTCTAAGTAACTCTAAAAAAATCCGAACGCACCAAGTATGTTATGGAAAAACAAATATCCAATACATATACTTTTCTCTGTATTCCATTGAAAAAAACAGGGAACTTTTTTATTTCAATTAACAATACACTAATTATTGAATTATAATTAAAGAAATTTGAGGACATTTTAAAATTTAATTGTATATTACACCAAGTTGAGATTCAAATAACGATTATAAAAGAAATAGTAACTGCTTTTAATTGTTCTCTCGGTTGCTTATCAGTGCTTAAAATCCCTGTAAATTTTATTAAGTGCTAAAAATCATTTTATTAATTTTTTTTGTATAAATATTATCAGTCAATTGAAATTATATTTGCTCTTAATAGTCAAGATGCTAATGTTTTAATGTTTTTTTACTATTAAAATCTCTAAGAATACAAAAAAAATTATTATTATAAATGCATAAGAATTTAACGAAAACTCTTGATTTTAAGTCCGCATTAAAAATAGGTTTTATGATAAGAGAGGCATTTTAGACACTAAACATTTCTGTAAAATGCCTCCTGAAAAAAACAGCCATTACTCTCTATTTATTACAATATATATATATATATATATATATATATATATATATATATATATATATATATATATATATATATATATATATATATAATGGGGTGGTTTAAATAATTGAGCTTATTTGAATTTATTTCTAATTATACATAAATTAAGTTAAGTACAATTTATATTCATATTTTTTTCTGTGTATCTTACAGAAGTACCACAATGAGTTTGAATTTTCTTACTAATTGCCTTTAAAAAAATAATTATACATCCTAAAACTTTTATTTGTTATTGAAAGAGAAAAATAAACTGAATTTTCAAAAAGATTCTATATATATATATATATATATATATATATATATATATATATAAAGAAGAAATAAATAAGAATTTAAATGAATATCCTATCAATTGTGCATAAGGATAAAAATATTAGCTTTAGAAAGCATTTAAAAAACTGCTTGATGTGCATTGTTATCCGGTATCCGCACAAAAACTTTTTACAAACCAAACTAATGAGTAGTTCAGAAAATAACTTATCGATGCTAACGGTCACCATTACAATTTAAACGTCACGGAAATATATCATTCCGTCCTTTATCTCATCTTAGAATACTTTTTTAATGCTATTATACTAATAACTATATCACTTTAAACACGATGTATTAATATTTATTTGTGAAACGCTACAGATATAAAAAAAGTCAATGCATAACGACGTATATGCCTATTACCATTACAGCATGGTGAATGTCCTTTCTTTTTTTTTTAGAAAAAAAAGTCATAAAATAATTTGAGACAATTACTGAACAAAAAGTGGTATCCATGTCATGAGTCGGCAACACTAAAAGAACAATTGTTTAGTTTCTATTTATGATAATAAAAGTTAAGTTGCGTCAGCAGATTTTGACAAAGAAACTCTTTTCTCATGAGTAAAAATGAAAATGACAGGACAGCCGCGGCGAATGCAATTTGCAAGTATTTTTGCATATTTCCTTTTTTTTTTCTGCCAGCGTAATCATATTTCTGTAGTACTAGAAACTGTGTATGTTGTCATTATTCAGTTTTTGTTCCTTCAAAGTGCAATTTCAATAAAAAGTGAGCATATAAAGACGTAAAAATAAAGTTGAAATCATTGTTTGTACTGGTTTTTTTTCATTACATAAATGATATTCAATAGCTGAATAAAAGACTAACGTAATATTTTGTTAATAATTGAAAGTATTGCATATTGCAGACATGCCGGTTTTATAAAAAATATATTTACTATTTCAATAGAATTGAATGGGTTGCTAACAAGTTCGCTTTATTCATTAGTTTTATTGGATATTTATTCTCTGCTACGTTTCTTAGCTTATAGAAAACGTGTTTTGTATATAATTGATATACTATATATATATGAGATTTAATTAACACTCTTTTCAGCAGCAATTTTTTTAAATTTAATTATGAAGCCAGCCGTAAGACTTTAAAGCTATCTTTTTTCAATGCATTACAAAAATTCAATATAAATGAAATTTTATATGTACTTATACATTATTTACAAAACAAATCTTTCACTTGTAAAAAATAATATATTAAATTTTACTCTGATATCTATTCACAGAGTTTTTATGAAGAATAAGACAAAAATACTAAGGAATTTAGCAGAAATAAAATATCGATTAGTAAAGAATTTTGGAACTTTTCCGTTTCACTGGCGCAAGCGCTTAAGTCTAATGGAAATTTTCTCGCTAGTAGCCACTGCACCTCGCTTTTACCACTACATTTTTAAAAAAAGTCGTGATTTTCTTTTTTAGTATTGATGTATTTTTCAAAATATATCAAACATAGGTGAAAAGCCAATGAAAACTAACGTTTATAACATTTTTTGTGTATATTGTGTGCTGTCAACAACAACGCCAACTTAGCAAGATTTGAGCCGTTGAAACGGAAAAGTGTCAGGATTTTTTATAGCCTTCATAAAATTTATTTAAAATCTCTGTCTTGAAATATATTCCTAATATTTGAGGATAATTAGAGAACAATAATTTACAAAGTGTTTCTCTTCAATACATTCAAATTTCCCATGGATTTCCCTTCAAGTTCTATATTATGGTACCTGAAAAGATATAAATGTGTTTCACACTGCGAAAGCATTAAATTTCTGTGTTAATTGTATATAATATTGATTATTATAATTTTAAAAAATCACCGAGAAAAATATTTTATAATTTAATTTAGTAAATATTTTATAATATTTATATATATATGTATGTGAAAGTACGCGTGTTTGTATGTGTGTGTATTAATATATATTGCATTTGATTATGAAAAACCTCAACATATAAAAAAAACAAATATATGACAATAATATTTAAAAAAATATTACTGTCTATATTTTTAGAAGTTCAAAATATTTGCAATTTTTGGGAGATTTTCTCTATTTGAAGTAAATTAAACGTTTTTAAAAATGGAAACTATAGGGGGCAAAATGTGAAATATCACACATTTTGGAGAAAAATTTATTTTACTTCTAAAAATAAAATAGTTTACATGACTTTGCGAAGACCCCTAAAAATATCGAAAAAAGGAACATTGCTATCCTCCTTCAGAATACATATCAGCACAGGCTCTCAGACTAAAACAAGTATTCATTACTTTTAGATTCTAAAAATAGTAATCTGTAGCATTATAATTTTCGTTCCGTGCATTCTTTTTTATTTGTCTTGTAAAAGCTTAAGAAAATTATAAACGCAAATATATCAAGGTAAATAAATTTATTGCCATTTTTTCCTTTATTACAAGTATAATTTAATTTTTTTTCTACAAGTATAATTAAAAAAATTCATTGAGCGTTATTTTTTATTAAAGCAAGATGTGAATACATTCTAATGGTTGTATATTAATATAAATAAAATTTTAATACTTTTAGAATAAATTTAATAATTAATATGCTGAAATCTATCATTTTAAGAAGTATGTATATATACTTTACCACACACAGATAATAACTATCAGATGTTTCTCATGTCAGCACATTTTTTCCTCTTTGGTGTTTGTTTTTCTGATAATAGTGACAGCAGCAAGTTAAAAATCAATTTTCTTTTGAGGATTTCAGTTATTATAATATATATGATTTATTTATTGAAGCTAAGAAGAATGGAATGTTACAACATTTTCTCTTTTTAGCGAAAGTTGAAGCGTAAAAAGATTTTAACACATAAGAACGAAATATTATTTAAAAAAAAAACTAAGGAACAAACGGCAGACCAACCCACATTGTACAAATCATATAACTGTCCATACTCATTGCTCAAAATATAATTTGTAAGCATAATATTGGCTATGACATAATGAATTTTTAATACCGTTTTCATGTGTTACATAAATAAATTATTTTATTACATTATAACGACAGAGAAAATACTTCTCATGCAAATATTTTTAAAATAAAATGTTGTCGAATATTTAAAATTTATGTTTTAAATATTTAATTGTTTGGTTTGAAATGCATTCTTTATTCATTTAGAATTGTTTTGATTACAAATAAGCATTTTTCTAAGATAGAATATAGCTAATTTTTGCCGTTGTAATTTTTTTAAATGTCACTTAAAATATAAACTGGGTTTTCTTATTTATCCGTTTTACTTTTTTGCATTGGGAGATTACACTTAACATTTGATCCTAAGTACCACTTAAAAAAATCTAATGTTTCACGTATCTTTTATTCTTACTTATTTCATTATTTTTTCATACAAACATAATTTTTTGTGTTGTTATTAAATGTTAAATCACTTAACTTGATAGATGTGATTTCCCTTAATTCACGGGGGAAGGATGGAACTTGATAATTAACGTTAATTTCCCTACCACACGTTAAACCCTTCTAATATCTCAACTGCATCATTTTTCACAAAATCTCTATCACCTCGAAAACATGCCCGTCGAAGTGTGTTCATTAATAATTAACAAACAAAAAAATGAAAATGAAAATCTTCACCATGGCAACGAAAGAGACGTCTGTCCGACAACATATTCTTATCAATAATTATGATGTTTATTGTCTAGAAAAATAACAAAAGAGGTACGCTTTTAGCTGCCCCCTTTTGTAATGGATGCAGACACGCACGATAGATACCAATTTCTTCACTTCACTTCTCCCAAAAGACGCGGTGGTGTGTGCTGTGACGCAACACGCAGAAGAAAGTCACGCTCGCCTGTCATTAATACGCGCGAAATGAAGTTAAAGAAGTGCAAACGTTCCATTCATTATGGTTCCTCATTAAACTTTAACGCAGTTTCGAGTCTGAACCAGAGATTTCTTTATATTAATTTTCATGCGGGACTCCCATTTTTCTTCAGTAATGTGTGACACCTTGTTTTAGCTGTCTTTCTTTTCTCTTTAACAAATCTCTTTAAAGCACTTGTGACGTTTGGCGAGAGAGTGTAATAGAATGAACCGTTTTGCTTTCTATTTAGGGAAGGATTTGTAGCGGAATAAATTATTTATGAGGACTTTAGTTGTGCTATCTAGTACTGAGCAATGTAGGGAATGATGTCTCTAATGTTTTAAAAATGATAATGCGTATTTACTCGTTTAATATAAATGCAAGATAATTATCCACTCGTTGCGTGATTTTTATAGCGGGAAAGCTTAGATATAATTTTGCTTTATGGCTTTATAGTTAAGCGGAAATATAACGTAATACTTAGCAAAGCTAAATAGTTCAGCAAAGTTATTAAGGTACATTAAAGTAATTATATATATGTTTGATGCTTAAAAGCATGATTAAATTCATATTTAGCAAAATAAAATGTTTTTTTTAAAAAAGCATTTTATAAACTGTGTTATGACATACATGTTTTTTCTGGTTGGATAAATATATATTCATATCAAAACATGGAATTTTAAAAAAGTTCAGCATGAAAGTACAGATTTGTTACCTTAAATTGTTTTTAGAAACTCCTTCATTTTTCATAAGTAGGGATACATTTCTTATGTTATATATATATATATATATATATATATATATATATATATATATATATATATATATATATATATATATATATATATATATATATATATATAACACATAATTCCAAAATAGATCTATATTACTCTAAATAAATTCTAAAAAGTTGAAGTAATTTCTTACAGACTATGAAATAAGGAAAATATATATATATATATATTAGATAGTTTTATACATTTCATAAAACAGATACCTAATACGCATGCACTATTTATATATATTGCAAGTATATTTTTTATTAAAATGGCAACAATATAACACCATAAGGAATAAAAGAGTAGAAAACTATATCTATTGTAGGTGTATTGCTCTGTATAAGGATTAAAGGAATAAAATTTCATATAATTTAGACTTACAGAACGTACACACACACAGATATCATTTTCAGACTTATCGACCGTGGCCAACAATGACTATTACTACATGCCTGGGAATAGAGTGAAACAAACTCTGCTTATCATATTTGGGGTATTTTAAACCATGCACGTGGTTACAATTCTTAGTCACTTGTCAATTGTAGCCAATGTAGGGTTTTGTGGTATCTGCATCATCTTATATCAGGCTTGTTCAATCAGTGAAAGATGTGGTAAATGCACTAGCCTAAAAAGAAACGGTATATGCTGTAAGACGTTGCGTATGATGTACATATTGTCCAGTTTGCATGTTAACTGAAGAAATAATGCAGATAAGAGGCCGGTGAAGGCTATACCCCCTCTGACGCAGCACTGGTTGTCCTGAGTATCAAATATATGTAATAAGAAGCGAAATACGCTGATATTCAATGACAACTCATGCTATAACTACACATAATGGTCATCATGGTGTTGTTTGCTAAAGTGAGATATGCCAGTGAGGACGATATCATTTCATCTATTTCACGCGAGTGTTTAAAGCACTATTACAACCGCTGACACCTGTGAAGTACAGTTGAAAGCCGGAAAAGACATATGACAACGAATAGTACAGGTGCATATTTATTCTTGTGCAAAACTCCTTAAGGTATCCGACTACGTTTGGAACCGTGATTTTAAAAAAGCGCATAAATGGATAATTTTCATGATATGTAGTGTCACTTAGATTAGAATAAATGTATAAAATTGTTTTAAGGACATTTTGACAAAAAATATCTAAATACAATATTTCGGCAAAAAATTAACTTAGAAAAACCTTTTTTCAAAATGCTCTACTTTAGTAAAAAATGCTTCTATTATAATATTTTACCTGTATATAGCTCAGACCCCTGTACAGAGGCTCAACTATGATTTTTAAAAATTCACATTATTTTCAGAGTTACAACCATTTGAAATAATCATCGGTGTTTTTTTCTTAAAATTTATCTCCTCTGTTGTCGTAAAACATGGAAAAACCCACTTCTAAGTTATGTATTTCAAACATTCTAGCTGAGCCTCTGTACAGAGGTTCTAATCTATATACAGGCAAAATATTATTATAACAGAAGCATTTTTCACATAAGAAGACTATTTTAAAAATGGGTCATTCTATGTTCATTTTTGTCAAAATATTGTACTGAAATATTTTTTTTTTATTTTAATACTATTCTTAAAACAATTTTATATACATTTTGTAATCCAAGTGACACTAAATATCCTAAATATTATCCATTTATACGCTTTTGCAAAATCACTGTTCCGAACGTAGTCGGATACCTGAATATCTGAACAAGGGTTTGTGATATGACTGCGTAATCAATGCGAATCATGTGCAAAAACTATTTGTCATCTTGGATGTTAATGTGTCATAATCGATATCTTCAAGTACTCCTCAAGGAAACACGTGTAATATTAAAATAACATTGTACAGATTTTGCCCAAAAACATACACCGTAAAGGACCAAAGGTATAACAGTATGACATCTATATTAGAAATTATGTTCTGAAAAAGGATGAAAGGATTACTGTCTCAAAAAGTTTTGATTCATAAATCTGTCGTAGGATAATCCAACGTCAGGCGAGGAAAAATTTTTCGACTACGTTCGGAACCGTGATTTTGCAAAAGCGTGTAAATTAATAATATTTATGATATTTAGTGTCACTTAGATTAGAAAATGTATATAAAATTGTTTTAAGAATAGTATTACAATAGATTATTAATTAAGTACAAAATTTTGACAAAAAATGAAAATAGAATAACCCATTTTCAACATATTCTCCGTTTGTGAAAAATGCTTCTATTATAATTATATTTTGCCTGTGTATATAGCTCAGACCTCTGTACAGAGGCTCAACTAGAATTTTTGAAATATACAACTTAGAAGTGGGTTTATCCAGGTTTCAAGACATCAGCGGGGAGAAATTTTAAGAAAAAAACACTAATAATTATTTCAATTGGTTGTAACTCTGAAAATAATGTGAATTTTTCAAAAATCATAGCTGATCCTCTGAACAGAGGTCTGCGCTATATACAGGCAAATTTTTATCACAATAGAATGATTTTTCACAAAAGGAGAGCTATCTTTTCTCTTGTCAAGAAATATCACTAGCCCACGTCATGATTAGCTGTGATAAACTGCTCAATATTTACATATTCTTTCATGCTCTACGGTTTATGCCATTTTAAATCGATCATAGTTATTCACTATGTTGCTATTTTAATGGTAACCAACGTACAGGTGTATATATTCATCAAATTAAAATAATTATATTCCAAATTACATTAAATACTGATAAATAAATGCAATCTCATTAAGCTAGCATCTCACCATATTCTTCAATATTTGAACGATGTACGTTTATATGTTAATGTATTGCAGCACACTTACCTAGAAAAGAAAAAAAATAAATCATTAGTAAAGAGACAGTCACATGTGCAATATAATAAAAATAAAGATGTATATATTACGGTTAACACAATGCTCTCATCTTCAGGTTTTCTTTTTATTTATTCTTAATTAAATGACTGAAGTGTAACATTCTAAATTCATTTAAAAAAATAAAACATTTTGAACATTTTTGATTATAATAATCGATATTTCATGTATCGTATTCCTTTTCTTTCGTTAACAAAACCAGTGTATAACGTTTCTTCTTAAATTTAGAGAGACAATTATAATCAAGTAAACAAAAAGTATTATGTTACTGGAATTTATTCTTAATGTAACACATAGTTTATTCTAAGGCTTAAAATTCTTGTTTAACTCTGAACAAGTGATGCTAGGTAAGTGCGCATGCTTTTTTTCAATAAGTTTCCATTACAGTGTGATGGGGCTTTATCGCGACTTCCACTAATTGTCCTCTTGGGATTCTTTGGGGTCAGAATGGCAATTTTTTCCAACCAACTCAAGAAGAAAACGTGTTTATGCAAATTAGGAATCATATATATTGGAAGGTTAGCATTCGCGATGATCGCTAAGTGGAGAAATAATGCTAGAAGTGATCGTTAAGTGAAGTGAGATAAAGTCTAGAAAAGGAGTCTTAATTCTGGGAGTTGGTTTAACAGTGCCGGTGTAGATAAGTCAAAAATGAATCCGAAACCAGCGGAGCATTGCCTAAGCCAGGAACCAGCCAGATTAAAGGTTGAATTGACGTTTTCGGGCTGTATCTGTTTACCCAAGAAATAGCGGTAAGCTAGTTTATCTAAACTATAATGAAAGTGTGGATAATATGAAGTTTGGAATTAATATATAAATATAGATTCAGTAGTTAATTGCGCTTATTATCAGTAATACGTGTTGCGTATATTCACTCGTGATCAATGTCCTACTAGAATAGTATTGTTGTTGTATTATATATAAATTAAGATCATAATAAACTGATTTTATTACGACTGAGTTTAGTGGTGCATCATTCATTCCTTTAGGTGTAGGTCTGGATAGTGGAAAAAGTAATCCCCAACGGAGAGGATACCACAACAGTTTTCCATTAATAAACTTTGAATTACATCTGCTTTAAATAAATAAGATACGCAATTTAAAATTATCGTAAAATCAGAAATTTAATTAAATAAAGACTTCCACGAGATTTACAGAAAATAATATTCTTTCTCATTTACAAACTTAAACATCAGGGATGGCAACTCACTGGCAAGCATGCTATTAAAGGCACGCGACAAAATATTTTGGGCTCGCCACCGATCAAAACGGTTTGCATTTTAATTCAAAATAACAAAGCTCAATATGAAGTATTACAAACAAATGCGAGTGGTCAGTCGCAATTTTCAACGAGAGTTTCTCTGTTCAAAGATCAATTATCGGAAACTCTCAAATTTTCTTATGTACCCTGATGTGGTTTCATTTAATAAACTGAACTTGTCCCAATTCGATCGGTTGGAAATTGAAAATTTTGAAGTTAAACTGATTGATTTGTAGTCTAATTTAATATGGATTTAAAAAAAAATAGTTGAAAAAAGGAGAAAGTTGGAATTGATTGAAACAGAATGATTAACAAGGAATATAAGTAAAAATGCTAATAATGAAATTTGAAAACATTTAATTCGATTCCATATGCATTTAACTGTTTGCAGAAGTTGGGTCACGCTATTTTAACCCTATTTTCCTCTACCCACACCTGCGAGTCATTATTTTCAAAGATGAATAGCATCAAAAACTCGCTTAGAAACTGTTTGACAGACGACTTCAATTCAGCATGCATTGTGCTAAAAGTAATATCTTACAATCATAATATAAGTTATCTTTCATCTAATCAGCAGAAGAAATAACACTAATGTTACTTTAATTTGAATAACACGCATAACTAAAACATTTACTACTATAAAGGGCGAAATGTATTTTTTTCGAATCAAATAGTTTTGAGTTGTTAGTATTTAGTTTTATTATTTTCTCAAAAATCACAAATCAAAGTTATTGACGGCACATCTATACTTCATTAAAAATTTCTTTAGGAAAAATGGCACGTTGACCCATAAAAGTTTGCCACCCCTGTTATACATCCTCATAAAAATAACATATAGTAGACGAAAGAAAATTCTATTGTATTAAAACTTCATTCACAAAATGATTTAAAACTGTGAAAACAGTAATTAAAATTTAGTGATGTATAGATTTTACATTACTGAGATGGAACTACTAGATGATAGTGAGGAAATACACATCCCAGACACTCACATAAATCTTTTAAATATTTCATTATTAAATTTGTAATCAAAGATTTTTATCATGGCTATATTTAAAGCTGTAATGGCATTTTTTCATGTGGTTTGTAGCCATTTTGAGGGCGAGAATTTTGTTTGTTCGATTAAAAAACGTTTAGGAAGACTTAAAATGAAATTCTATAATTAAATAATGCAATGCAGTGATTTAACTTTGCTAGTGGAACAACAAATAAATTGCATATTTAAGTGCCATAAAACTCATTGCAGAAAGATATTTGTTCAAAGCTATTACAAGAATACAAGCTTGCTTCGTGCATAACATTGCGTTCCCGTCACAGGTACATTTTGTTAAATGTTCTCATTTTTGGTTTAAATAATCATTAAGTATCTTCTTATAGGCAATCAGATTATCATTAATAATTAACGTCACAATGATCCGTAACACAAATAAAAAAGTCATTATATTATGTCCCATTTACAGCAAAGAAGTATGCCCTCTATGAAATTCCACAACTTATTCTATTGTTCTAATTCAGTTAGAAAACCGTTTCAGCAGATAAGAAAAATTTGAAAAATTTCCTTAACAGCTATATATAAGTTGAACTTATAAGCTCTATATCAAATTTTTATAACTCGTTAGATAAGATAACTACAATTAGATAACTAATTAGATAACTACAAACTAACTTCAGTTTGGTTCTTAACCTGTTAAAATGATACTTAGTTGTAAGTCTAAGAGAGCCTGTATTGTATTTAAGCTTGTCAAATAAAAAATACTCCCTTCATTAATTAGGCAACGTGGTGCTACTCTAATATAATATATTCGTTCTCCTTCTTTTGAGAATTAAATGACAAAGGAATCACACAACTTTCAACCAACAAAGTGAAATTGAAAACTGTAGAACCTTTTTTTTCAGGTACGTGCTTCACGGAACTGAAAATAATTAGGCGTGTAGCTCAAAGCAGAGAAAGTGTGGACAGTTAGTAATAGTCGAAGTCATGTGTTCATGTTCCTACCCAACTTTCCATCTTTCTGTATGTAATGTGTAATTGTCAATAAGAACCAGCGTTCTAATGTAATAAGCTATTTCTTTATTTATCAATCACTGCAACAACATGTCAAGAAGCGAATCTCTAAAATGCAAATTTCAAACAATATAACGTATTTTGAAAAAACAATATCCCATACATCTTTTAAAAATAACAAAAAAATATATAAAAAGATTTGCAAGCTCAGACATTTTTCCCCTATCGTAGTATACGTTAATTGCATGTTCATGTAAATTTATTGATAATATAAACATTTCATTTATATTATGTTATTGTTAGTATATATTTTATTTATATTATGTTATAGCACATAATTAAATATTGAGTTCAAAACACTATACTTTCTACACGCATTTCTTATTTCTTTAAATATTTTTTTAAATCCTCAATATTGGTAAATGAAAGTTTCTCTTTAATAAAGAAATCTATTTTCAAGACGAAATATATTTTGAAGAGCTTAGAGAGAAACGAAATTAATCTGAGAAAGTTTCTCTGCAGGGATTCTGTGTAGATGCATTATCAGTGTGTATTGTTTTTAACAATCAGTTACCATACTTATTCTAATTTGTCATTAGTGTCCATAGCAGATGTCATCGCATTATTTTCTTCGGTACTTAATGCTTCCAACTCAATAACTTTATACTTGCTTACCTCGTTACTTCATCTGATGGCTTTCAAACATTTAAATAAATATTTCTTTCTCACTTTTTTCCTGTTTCTATCCACTATCGTGCACTAATGAAAAATCTCTCGAAAATTCTGACTATACCATTTTGTTTATTCGTTCTCAATATCACCCAAGGAATAGCATAAGCGTAAGATATTGAATGATTAAAATTAAAATAAGAGATAAAATTTACTGTAAAATGAAACCTAGTAATTAGTTTAAAAAACTAATATAAAACAAGGAGAATAAATTAGTCAATGTATTTTTATATAAGGGGATAAAAACGTTTCAGAATGCTGATGGTGTTTTCAAACTTATTCTATCATGTGTTATAAGACAAAAAATATTTTGCCGATTCAATATTATTAATTTTTATTGACTGATTATAGGGAAAGTAGTTAGTATTATATTACTTATAATTTAGAGGAATTTTGCATACTCCTAATGACTTGTAATCTTAGATTTATAATTGATATTTTGTTGATCTCCTCCATTGGTATCCCATGCAAGAAATAAACGAATACTTTATGTATCAAAATTTCATTTTAAAATGTCAGAAAAACGTTGTGCCCTCTTGTAACTCGCTACGATAAAAGATATTCCCTATATATATACTTACACAAATTCCTAAAACCTGTATTCTAAGAAAAAAATGGGGAAACTCATAAGGAACTACTTTTTAGTTGTCTAATTAAGTTAGTTATTATATAACTTGAACAGCGATGTATTAAATTATATTTTCTTTATAAAATCCAGCTCTAATTGATGATTACTTCCAATATATTTTTGTTTCACAAAGAAAGTAATATTTCCTCCAAAAAGCATAAACTATCAAGCTTTTTTCTTGAATTTTATTACTTAAAAAGTCTTTAAAAATTTATTTCTTAACTAAAAATGTTCATGGACAGTCAAAAGATCTGCAATATAGTTTATAACAGAACATGAAAAATTATATGTTAATCCCTCTCACTCTCTCTAATGTCGAATTATTTTTTCTGTTTAAACAAAGCATATATATTTGAAAAAACTAATTTCTTCAGAAATTTAATTTGAATTTTTAAGATTTATATTGTCTTCTGTATATGAACATACAGTAAAAAGGCTTGAAACAACAACAACAAAAAAGAAGCGTAATATCCCCAAAATTTTGATGTCATTTTAAAATGATATATTTGGAAACTCTTTTTGAAGCAATAAAAATACTAGTACATGCACGCATCTAAGCAAAATCCTAGGCAAATTCCTAGGACATGCACACATCTTAAAAAAGCTCTAATTACTCTCCATATTAATTATATTAGTTTGCTCTATTTTTAATAACATTTAGAGACCTACCTCACGAATACAAAAAGTTAAGAATGAGTTAAGTTTTCACATTTTTGAATAAAAGCTTGATCATTATACGCCTTTCAACTATAAATGCTATGTAAAAACAGTAGTTTTTTTATAGAATACTATATATATATATATATATATATATATATATATATATATATATATATATAAAGAAATATGTATTATATATCAAAAACAAGAAATAATAGATAAAGAACATAACAAGAAATAGCATAATAAAAATATAAAACCTGAACATGAAGAACAAAATTATAGAGAAATAAAAAAGAAATTACAAAAAGAAGAACCTAGCGAGTCAGAAAGCAATTTCGGACTTAGGACCGAATAAGTGGGATTAAACTAGTTTGAAGGCGCCAACCTTCCCCCTTTGCAACTCGGTAGGAAAACCAAATAAAATAAAATAAACAAAACTTCAGAGTTTGGATAACTCAGAGAGTATGAAAAAACCACTCATTACTATTATGTAACAAACTGTCCCAAACTCTTAATGCAGAAAATCGCAAAATAATTACGTAAGAAAAGTAGAAAAATGCTAAAACAATTACATAAGAAAAGTATCTTTCAAGACAAATTTAACAAAATTTCTTTACTCACAGAGCTTTTACGAGGAGAATCAAGCGTCTTGACTTTAATGAAAATCGATTTTTCACCAAGTTAAAAATTTCGAAAATGCATAAAAACATCTTTTGAGCTGACTTTTAAACCAGCCAGCAAAGACAGGTATAAAAAAGACGACAATCAAATACGGTAGAATTTGAATTGGTTGATTGTCAAAAATGTAAATTTGCTAGGCTCTAATTTGGTTGGTTGTCAACAATGTGTAAGATGTTCAAGATGTGTGTGGAAAAAATGTAAACTGTGATATGAGTATTATGATATAATATTCACAGCAAGACCACTAACATGCTGACTTTGAAATCCTATTGTTGTGTGGTGGTTTTGAAATTCGAAGTAGCAAGACGGTTAATGTATTTGTGATGAATATAAGTTCTTAAGAAATTAAAAGGGTATTCATGATCTAAACAACATTGAAAAAATTGTTTTATATTATTGTATTTATCTATTTTGTGGGTAGTTAATTTATCATTTCTAAATAAAAATTCAAAATGATATTTCTGTAAATTGATATATGCAAATTACTATTCCATACGGGAATTTTAATTATATGGAACTTAAATGAATATCTTTTGTCAAAAATGTTACTGACTACATTATTGTTAATAAGATGCAAGTCTAAATCCAAGAATTCCACCATATAAGAGTTGAAGTTAGTTTTAAGGAGCTTGAGATAATCAGGGTAGAACGTAATATTTGGTTTGTATTCACTAATGTATATATATTAGTGAATTTTTTTCTTCTGAAAACTTGTAATTGTTTTCACAAGTTAAAATATTCAGCACAATGAGATTATGGCCTTGAAGTACGCCCTGTATAATATCTAACTTTCATTTTTTCTCGAGAGTCGGTGAGCATGACGTGTTGAACGGCTACGGTCCTCCCCTATTTGTTAGACCAAACGATCCATTAACACGATGATTGAAATAATTAGAAGACATGGCACCTGATTTCGCGTTCAATCACTACATTCAGGAAAATTATAGGCTGCAACACATCCACTGTTCAATCACTACTAGGCCATCATGAGGAGATTGCGTGCGATCGGGATGTAGATCGCAGTGACATGTCTTTAGTAGTTGGTACGTGGATGAATCCACGCAATCGAATGTTTTTCACAAAGTTTTAACTCTTTTCCGCAGTTTCGAAGATCTTTTAATGCACTGGAGCCTATTATTTTTCGAAGCGATAATTAGAAGATATATTTTTGATTTTGTTCAGCCCCTTCTTCTTAAGATATGAAAATGGGGCAACTATAAGGATTTAAGGATTGATGAATTTGTGAAATTAGAATCGATTTGAAAGTAGACCACGTTCGACTAACGTTTTCTGTAACACGCACTATTTTTTTTTGACTAAAATCCGTCTGTGAATCAAAGCTTGTCACTTATTCTCTACATTTTTCTCAATTAAACAAGATATATTATCGCAATGCGTATTATTTCATTTCCAAAAGTTTTTTGAAATATCAAAAAATCCAGATTAAATAAAATCACGAAAAGAATTTTTTTTTCAAAACTTGTTCTGTTTTAATTAGAAATAAAATTTATGATTAATAAAGAAGATTTTTTCAGATTTTTCGAATTAAGTTAAAATAAATCAGAACAAGATTTTTAATGCCAAAATTAGCATTTATATTTTGCTAAAAAAATTTACAACTCATATTATTTTTAGAAACTACAAACATTAAACAAATCACTATCGGATGGCTCTTGAAGTTTAAAAATATATATTTGCATCTGAAATAATTAAAACAGGGACTCGTAAAAATAAACAATAAAAAATTGTTTTTGAATTTTACATTATCGATCAAAAATAGTTTTTTTAAATTTACGTGAATCTAGTAAAATGTATAAAAAACTAATATTTGTCACTATAGAAACTATCACTAAAATCATTTAAAACACGCAAAATCGGTTACTAATTATCCAAGTCGTATAACGAAAAACAAATAATATAAAAAGTTTCCTACTTAGATCAAAATAAAAAAATTTTATTTTAGCTGAACAAATTTCATTTAGTATGTAATATCAATTTTTAAAAAAATGAAGAATCATAACATATAAAATAAAATTAAGATTTTCATAATTTTACGTGTAGCTTTTTGATTATTTAAAGAAATTATGCAAATTGTCTTAAAAAACTGGTTCAAATTATCATTTCAACTGAATGCTGCATAAACGTGAGAAAAAAAAAACTTTTTTTTATATTCAAAGTATTTTGCCAAAAATGACGCGAACGTGGCTGAAAAATATGTCATTACAAAATCTCGAAAATTATGTTCATGTTTTCATAAACAAAGGGGAAAAAACGTATTAATTTAATTAAATTATTGTATTGTCATCCAAAGTAAAATGATTAAGGAAATTTCATTTCAATTGAGTGCTATAAAATGTATTTAATTAACGATTGAAAGTTCCACCAAGATAAATAAATGTTTTTAGTTTTTTATTGTGAGCTATTTTTTTAGGAATTGTGTACATTTTTTGAAAAAAATATCTGTAATATTGATGCAGATTTTTTGTGACTTCTAAAAGTACATATAAGATATTCAAAGAGCTCCATTTTTTAATTGATTGTGCTATAATTTTTAAACAAATTTTAGGGCAAAAAAAGGGTCATAAAAATTAAAATGAAAGATAATTTTAATTTTAACCATAAAAGAATGACATTTGACCTGGCAAACATTTTAGTGCCAAAAATGGGTTAACTGTATTTTATGTATTATCTTTATATATGTGTAAAATATTTTACATAAAATATATTGCAGACTCATTTAAAAACGACTGGAACCATCGGCACTCTGTATATATTATTCGGTTACCAAAAAATTATGGTATCCGACTTAAATTAAGTAGATAAAAAAAATTTTTTCTGAAAATTTATATTTTTTGTAGTTCTAAATAATAAAAAATTATCTTTAATCAGAACGTAAAAAATCTAATTTTTGAAAATTGTAAAATGATATTAAGAAAACGTGATAAACAAAAATCAATAATTGTGGCATTTTAAGCGTCATTGAGCATGTCCTGGTTCCCTCTGAATTCTCACAAACCAAAAATAAACAATAATATAAATTGTTTTATTAGCATATTTAAATTATCGATGGTCAAAATTTTATTTAAATTTATGTATGTTCTGAGCAAAAATGGCTGTAAAAAATTAAATGTTGTCACTAAAAACCTCACTTTAATCATTTAAAACACGCAAATTGGTTATAATTATCCAAGTCGTATAACGAAAAACAAGTATTTAAAAAATTCCTACTTTTCGATCAAATTATCATAAAAATTTCATTTTAGCTACTTCAAAATAGTTAAAAAAATATAAATATTTTTATTAGATATAATGATAGAATATATTATATTATATATATATATATATATATATATATATATATATATATATATTTTATTAATTATCATTAAATTATCGTATTAGATAGATCCAAAGCAATCTTAAAAAGTATATAAAATTTCATTTTTATGTATTATTCTTTTCTTCAATAAAAAAAAAAACTTTTTTTTTTTCCCTTGACCCAAACAAAAAAACACCTAAAAAGTACTTTTACTTAGTATTCATCAATTAATTTTTACAAAATAATTAAATTATTATATTGTCATCAAAAATAATCATTCTTATACAATTTAATTTTTGAACGTGCTATAAAGTGTATTTTATTAACGCGATTGAAAGTTCCACCAAGATAAATAAATATATAGAGAGAGATTGTGAGCTACTAGTGTTTGTAAAAAGTCGTGAAACAAAAATATATCTGTAATATTATAAAAAATTATTAATTGTACATATGAGATATTCAAAGAGCACCATTTCAGCAATTGATTGTGTATAAACATCTCCCTTCGAAACAAATTCAGGGCAATTGGTTAGGGTCATACGGAATTTTTAAACATGAAAGATAATTTTAATTTTAACCATAAAGATAATGACATTTGACCTGGCACAGCATTTTCTAGTGCCAACTTGAGGATTTAAATGCGACATTTCAATGTTTATCTCATTTTATATAATGTTTATATTCAATAAAATGTTATTCAGATGAAAAGTTTCAATGTGCATTTACTATTATAAAATTTATAATTTTTTAAAGAAAATATAAAATATTTAAAATTTTGCAGACTCATGATTCGACAGAAACGACTGTGACCCATCGACTGCTCTGTAATTTTTTTAATTCGGTTACCATTATGGATGTTTTAATAAATTTTTCAAAAATTGATTTTCTGAATAATTTTATTACTTTAAAGAACAAAATAAAATGCGTAAAACAGCCATAAATGGAAAAACTAACGTGTATCACCCCTTTTTTAAAAAATATTTTTCAAAATTTAGCAAAATTTTTTATTAAGAAAACGCAGATAAACAAATAAATTGATTGGCAAATTTAATTGTCATTGACATAGCATGTTGAATGCACCTGATGTTTCACAAACCACAGGATAAACAATATTGTAAGAAATAAATATTTTATTAGCATTTTTAAATTTAAAAAATCATGATTTTTCGTCTAAATTACTATATGTTCTAAGCTAAAAATGGCTGTTAAAATATGGTTAAATGTAGCTGTCTTTAAAATACCTGCGGTTTGTATCCTTTCTGAACCCATAGCATATATGTTATAAATTTCATTGCATCTGATTGGTATTATTCAGAAGAAATCCTATTTTCGTGCAAAATTATCATACAAATTTTATTCTTCAAAAACGAATTAAAAAAATATTTTTCTTAGATAAAGTAAATGCTATAAAAAGAACTTAAAAAATATCTAATTTTTATATGTATTAATTCTAAAATAATTAATTTATAAATTTTACCTATGCAAACATTTCACCAAACAAGAAAAATTACATTTTGTATTAGCCTCGGAAATATTCTGCTTTATATAATAAACAATGACTTAAAAAAACAGTTAAATAATCATTTTATAAAATAGATATTTTTTAACACTAACACAGCTCTTTTCTAAAACGCCCCTTGGGCGTGGCTTGATAATTGCGCGAATTTGTTTTCAAACAAAATATTATAAAAAATTATTAATTTTACGACATGCACAAACAAAATATCAGTTCTGAAAATAAAAGATAAAATAAGATTAAATGAAAATAAAAAAAAAAAACGATAGGTTTGTGATTTTATACAATATATTCACTAGTTAATTTAACAATACTAAGTTAAAAACAAGATTGATAATTACCAAAGATATTATGTGGGTTTGCATTAAAACTTATCTTGATAATTTGTACGGTTTTTAATTAATCCCTTAACTGCCGAATGAAAGTTACGCGATTCGCTCTCCAATGCCAGCGTTTTCCACGTAAATGCTCACATGCGATGTTTTTTTTTGGGGGGGGAGAAAAGGGATAAATAAGCAAATCCTCTTAAATAAGTAAATCCTTCACAAACACTGTTAAAGTCCTTTTATTGCATTCGAAATAATTTTATGGACAGTAGTGTACAGAAAAGATCGTACTTCGGAAAGACGTATATATACGTCCAGAAAGTTAAAGCTTTGGCTGAGAGAGACGTTTATATACGTCATTGTCTGAAGTCGTATTGTAACTTTAGTGTCAAACTATAGTATTATTGAATTTAAAACATCGTTATTGTATGGAGCTGGGAGAGGCGCAATGAAACTTATGGTTGAATATTGGATCGCAAATATTGAAAGTTTGAGAAGCACTCAATCACAGGAATACATTTTAAACCTTTTAGGCGACATAAAGATGAAATGTACTTAAGGGGATGGTGGACCTTTACAATGTCAAATTTTGGTCAAAATTGCGATTTTGAATTTTTATACAAATAATATTCCTTATAATTCACAGAATAAATCTATCAAAGAATTTTGTCATTTTAATTAATAATTACTATTTTTTTTACTGAAATAAAGGCTTTAAATGCACTTTTTTTTAGTTCACAAACTTTCCATTTTCATTGTTCCGTAAAATGCTCCTTGCGTTTCAAATTACGTCAGATCTCTGAAAGTTTCACAACTTACGAAAGATGATATAATTCACAAGTTTTTCATTAGTTTTTTAAAATATTTAGCGGATCGCATTTGTGCTGTTTTGAATGCCTTGAATGTGCAAATATTGGTGAAATGTTTTATACAATATAGAAAATTTATCTTTTTTTCATCAAATTTTTTTTATGAATTAAAAATCCCGCAATTATATTCTGTTGTAGTTCGTATATATAAAAACAAAAATAATGCACATATTTCAAAAACAAATGTGCCAGGCACATTTTAAATTTTTTAACAGTTTTTTTTTAAATATATTTAAATTTTGTGAGATATAATAATCATTCACTATATTGTTTCCGTTTTCAGCTAATTAAACTGAAAATTTAAGAAATTAGTTTTAATGGTCCCCCATCCCCTTAAGCCCAAAAGTAACACAGGAAGTATTAAAGTTACCTCAATGTGTGTGTGCTAACTTTCCCTTGCTATTATTATATTAAGATATTTGACCCCTTAAGCGGCCAACTTTTTGGCCCAAAATGTTCCAAAAAAAGAACATTTTTTTTATTGCATATAACTAAGTATAATGCTTAATAGAATGCAAAAATGGATGAAATTTATTTTAATTTTCAATTTTCATTTGTTCATACTGGTTTTTTTTTAATAATTGCGAAACTCAAAAACCTAAATATTTGATTTTTATAAGTACATTTTGCATGCTATGAAGAATGTTTCATATATCTTAACAGATTATTTCTCACTATTAGAGAAAAATTTCACGTCCGTATCTCTGTTTCAAACTGTTGAGGGTTTTGTGTATATGCATATTTATGTGCACACACACAATTTGAATCATGTGGTAATCCTTAATATTATAATGCAATGGACTGAGACAATATCGGTTCTTTTGGATTATTTTTCCATTTTCGTTTCTTCTCGAGTAACAAATTGCACATTGCCTTATCAAACCATCTTCTTTATTGAATATTTTCAAGAATAAAATTTACTGCCTTCAATGAAAAATTTCCGCATCCACCTTTAAAATCCCAGATGAGAAGTAACCCAGTACCATGTACGAACTGCATGTCTTAAAAACACACTAGCACAAATAATTTCACTATAAGAATTACAAATATGTCGAAATAAAATATAGGAAGAAAACATCAGTGTACCGCACAGCATAAGGGGAAACCGATTGTGTCCTAGTTTCGGTATATGGTACGATAAACAGGCAAACCATTAAGGGGTTAAAGTATATTAAACAATTTTAAAAAAATACCGTAATTACTTGAATCTAGGTCGCAACTCTTTTTTGCCGATGTTAATGCTGCCGGAAATTATGTGCAACTTAGAATCGAAGGGAAAAATTTGTTGGATAGAGCCATTAAAACAATTACAGGTTCATGTATGTATTTAAAAGCTTACAATATTCGTAAAATAACTAATTATTCATTTCTTATTAGTTATTATTTTAAAATTATTTTAATTTCGTGAAATTGAACATCGATAAACGATTTTACACTATTTTTCACAGAAAGTTGTTGAGAATTTGGGGCTTATATTCGAATAAATACGGTAAATTCATACAGCGTTAAAAATTGAATTTGTAAATTTAACTCAATATATTTTTAGGAATTAAATATGTACAATTAAAACTATTTGCTTCCACAATTGTACTAAATGTGACATGTTATTCACAATGAATTTAAATTTCATAGCGAGGGAAATATGAGTTTTGTTTGAAATATTGATGACTGCAGATATATTTTCTTTTTATCAACTGATTTTACAGTGCAACACGTTTATTCATTTAAATCATGAGAAACCTAAATATATTTCATTATACATTTTTGAAATCCTGCTCTAAATGGATACTGAAATATTTCATGAGCGATGAATCTCTTCCTTTCAAATGTTTTTGTGAAGAATATACGTGCTCTTCTGTATTTTTGTTTAATTTCTGTACAAATAGGAATCGTAGCTCCGAATGAAATTACTACGAGGATTATACAAATAAGGAGTTTCTATACTACTCTAGATTCCCACAATAAAATATACTTTTAAAGGAGAATATTTTAAATTTCATAAATTCTTATTTAATGCAGTAGCAGGAATAACGTTTTGAAATAATGAAATGTAATATTAAATTACAAAGCAAATGCTTTGTTAAATTTATTCTATCAGTATTACAGGAGTTAATCGCATATTAAAGAATTTATTAATTAATATATAATAATATTTTAACTAATATATTATTTAAAAATATGAAAAATCACAATTATTAATTTAATTTATTCTCTCTTGATAAGAGTTTACTTTTAAGATATTTTGAGATTGCACTCAAGACTATCAGTTAAGCCATCAAAGCAGTTATAAGAGAAGAGCGACATATTTTATTAGTAAAAAATGAAAGTTTTTTTTTAAATAGAAATAAATTTATAGCTGTTGGATATTTAAAAAATAATACATTTACTTAAATGCTTCATGTATTGCTTTTATTAAGTATCATTTAAAACATTTTCATTCTAAAACTTTATATGTTCATTTTATTATTATATAGTGTATTTTTAAATAGCTTTTAATTAAACTTTATACGCTACTTTTTTATATACGTTCATTCCTTTTTTCCTACTATGCAATAATTACTTTTACTAACATGCATTATTTGTTTATTTAATTAATACACTTCATATATTACTTTTATTATATAATACAACGTTTTACACTTTTTTATTTTCTAAAACGTTTAATTCATTACTTTTTTTATTATGGTTTTCATACATTATCCTCACTTATATACTTTAAGAACTTCTTATAATATTAACTTTTACAAGTTATTTTGGTTTGTATGATATAAACGTTAATGCTAATAAACTATACATATTATTTAGTAAATTTTAATTAGTAAGTTTCAACGTTAGTTTTGTTAATAAGTTATAAACGTTATTTATTCGTACTAAACGTTACATACATTACTTATACTAATTAAATAAATATACTTATTTTAGTCGACCTTTACAGTCTCTTGTTAATACACTATAAACATTATTTGTCCTGTTATGTTACATATAATTCTTTTACTAATAAGCTTTAAAGTTTCTGTTAGTAATATGGTGCATGCATTACTTTTTCTAATATGCTATATTAATTTTAATAAGTAACATTTCTAATTCTATTTAACAATTTGTAATTTACTTTTGTTAGATGATTGTTTGTTTATATTACTTCTACTGATACGTTTGCATGCATTACTTTTACTAGTACGATTTAATGCTACTTATATGCTGTATACGTTACTTTAGAATACTTTATATACAATACACTTTTGATAAAAGTACACTTATTCTATTTGAATGTATACATTATTATGCCTATGTATACAATGTGTAATAATATTAATGAAGCCCATTTCACTAAAACATTTAACATCCGTTCTTAAGTTCTAAGCTAAATGAAAAATGAGAATGAAATAAATTAGGCCACGTTCATGAGCAAATAATGTATGCCATTGGAAAAGAGTTGTTTTTCTTTTTATATTTTTAAAAGCTGAAGATAAACGGAAATACTTCATTTAAGGTATCCGACTACGTTAAGAATCGTGATTTTGAAAAAGCTTATAAATGGATAATATTTATGATATTTAGTATTACTTAGATTAGAAAATGTATATAAAATTGTTTTAAGAATATTATTACAATAAAAAATATTTAAGTACAATATTTTGACAAAAAAGGAACATAGAATGACCACTTTTCGAAACTTTCTCCTTTTATAAAATTGCTTTTATTACAATAATATTTTGCCTGTATATATGTCAGACCTCTGTACAGAGGCTGAACTAGAGTTTTTGAAATATATAACTTAGAATTGGATGTATCCATATTTTACGACTATAGAAGGGAGAAATTTTAAGAAAAAAAAGCCAATAACTATTTCAATGGGTCGTTACTCTGAAAATAATGTGAATTTTTCAAAATTCGTAATTGAAACTCTGTACAGAGGCCTGGGCTATATGCGGGCAAAATGTTATTATAATAGTTGCATTTTTTACAAAAGGAGAACATTTTGAAAATAGGTTATTCTAAGTTAATTTTTTGCCAAAACATTGTATGCAAATAATTTTTTTTCATAATGTCCTTAAAACTATTTTATGCATGTATTCTAATCTAAGTGACACTAAATATCATAAAAATTATCTATTTATGCGCTTTTTTAAAAGCACGGCTTCGAACGTAGTCGGATACCTTAAATGAATTCATATACTAAATATAATTTATCAATTTAATATTTTGAAGTCTTTGCTGCCAGACCGACAACCTTGTAAGGTATGTAGGGGGTACACAGACAACTCGGCATCGCATAGGAATGCAAGGTCGCAAATGCCGTAGTAACGAGGTATGTTGTAAAAAAGGTATAGAAAAAGAGCAGAAACAGCAACTCAATAATGAGTCAGGAAACAGTTTATTGTAAGGTTTCACTACAACATGTCCAAAATTACGAACAATTGTCTCCCGGATGGTCTGACAGTGGTGCTTCATGGAGTTTCTTAAATTCTGGAAGATTCCTAGCATTTTACGTATCCTCCTTGTAGCTACATATAATCGAGCGATGAAGTCTTCAATTGAAGGAAAGGGCATCTCTTACATCTAACTCTTCGTGTGACCCTAAATAAGAAGTCCATTTATAACAGGTCCGGTGATATGGCAAACCAATAACCCAAGCTGCTATTACTTATCCACCGTTGTTATGTTGAGGTGCTTTTCACTGAAGTAAAATGCGTGATATGGTATGATCTCCGTGATGCTGGTGGCACATGGAGCGGTGCAAAAACGGAGGAATTTGTCCAGCGTCAAGAAGTTCGGGCTGGACTTATTGCAAGAAGATCAGATATGTCCTACTTTCCAAAGGGCTGGGCAGGAGATACAGTTCAATGAGGTAGTCTCCAAGAGTGTCGGCCCAAACACTGACTGTAAAACACTGTAAGCGCGTGGCTGCGTGCGAAAAGGGTTCTTCAAAACCCCTACTTGGGTGTTTTTGCTAATTAAAGTCCTGTCCTTCTTTTTATCTGCTTCTTTTCCCATAGCTTGAAACTACAATATATCCGAATCATCTGTGTACTCACTATACATTCCACAAGAGAGTAGGTGGTGTATCAATTCACCCTGTATATTATCAATAGATTTGTATTCAATCATGAAATGGATAGTAAATATATAATACAGCAAATGTTAGGATGAAACGCAGAGGAATAAAATACACCAGGCTCGATAAAGCAAGATACATTTCACGAAATTTAAAATATGCTTAAAGATAAAATCCAAGATCAAAATAGGAAACATAAAAACCTTGAAACATAATATCGTAAAAGTTTTACGTCACACTTTTATAGAACACTATTTACGTCGACGAAGGGTACCTAAGGAATGGCATCGTTTTTTATGCCTACTATTTGTTTTCCTATAGTTTTCTTCACCTTGCAGCTGTAAGTACAACATATATTACGCGATTTGCTTTCTCAAGATTTGATTGTTCCATTGAAATGCCCTAAAGTTGAAAGAAAATAGCGCTCTCCTAAAATAAGATAAATATAGAGTGTATTTTCTTCCATCAAACGATCAATATGCTCAGGTGCACTCAAAGAATTTTCTGATTGTAAATCGAGTCAAGAAAAAGGATACATTTTTAATTGCATATTTTAAAAAATATTAAATAATTATACGTAGAATATAGTATTTGTAATAAAAATGGGGAATAAAAAAGTATAATTTTATTTATTTCATAATTTTTAAAAAAAACCCATGTATTATTAAAGTAAATGATTTAAGTATACCTAGAAAACGAAATTTTTGAGCCAAGAACTAAACATCAATAATATAGAATACATTAATTTATTTTAAATAATCTTTGCAAAATTATTCACACATAATATGCACTTTTATTATGATAAAATTATTACACAAAAACTAAAAAGCATAATCTCGTCTTAGTTGAAAACATTGAAGTTATCATACTTTTTGTTTTTGTGGATTTAGAATTTAAAAAAAATATTATTGGACATAAGACACACTGACTGAAAAAAGAAGAGTCATTTTTGTTGCAATTATCATGCTCTTTGTAAAAATAATAGCATCATATTAGTTTTAGAAAACACATTTTTTAAATTTTGATGGAGTTTTTTTTTTCAGGGGGGGGGTCGAATTCAAATCGCATAGAAAGTATATTCTTCAAGAACTGGGCATTAGTCTTTTAATAAATTAAAAATGAAATTAAATGCTTGGTTAATGCTTATAATAAGACTAGAGAATTGAATATATAATTACTAAATGAAAGATAAAGTAGCAGTGTAAAATAATATCCAAATTTTTAAAGTGAGAAAAAAAGAAAGTTGTGAATGTTTTTTCTATATATATATATATATATATATATATATATATATATATATATATATATATATATATATATATATATATATATATATGCTTATTATAAATTTTATTCATTATTTTGCTAAGAAATAATTCAGTAAAATATTTAATAACAAAAGTAGAAGAAACTTTAAAACAAAATAACATATTAAATCATTTTTATTAAAAGTACAAAAGCATAGGAACTAGCTATTAACACTGAAGGAATATTAAAAGTCAATTTAAAACCCATTAAAGATAATTATGCAGGAAAAAAAGTAATTACTAATTACGTAAGGGACGTAATTACACAAGATTAAAAATATATTTATTAAAAATAATCTTTTTAAATTATAGTTCTATTTAAACATTATTATGGAATTCACGGCAATGTGAAGTGTTTTCAAAGACATTGAGTATATTTGATTAAAATGATTCATTAATTTAATTTTATATTATCGTTACATTTTTTTTAATTTCCCCACTTCACATAGTATAAACAACAGTTTGGAATTTTTTATAGTCAAACACAATTTTTCGGAATTATTACTGTTCTATTAGTCTTTTATTTGTAACATAATTAAACGTATGGATACTAGCAAAATGATTTAATAAGTTAGAAGCCCAATTAAAAAAATAAATTATGTGTGCAGTTTATATCTTTCTCTCGACTTGCTTAATAATTTTAGTTAATTTTTTTTCTAAAATATTTATTAAGTAGAGATAATATTATATGCATTTTGAAAGAATTAAAGAAATCGTTCAAAATTAAAATTGCTTAGAAATCTGAGTTTAAATCAGTCTTTTTGTTGGATTTAAATAAATTGTCTTTCTCTGAAAATTAATCAAATATATAGAAAATAATAACTTTTGTCAACAGTAAAACAAACTTCCAACTCCAGAATATTAAATTTATTTCTATTTATTTACCTTATTTCAAGTGGAAAACAGGATAAAGTGTAGAGAAATAAAAATTATAATTTAAATGTTCCATTACAAAATAATTTTTGGTTAAATGGTAAAAAAATAACCTTTATCTAAGCTCTAATGCACATTAAAGAGCACACGAAACTAAGAAATATAATAGATGAATTATAAAAGTGAAACAAATATTATTTAAAAGATTTAAATTGAATACCTTTCTCATGCATAGTCTAAAAGTTTAAATGTAAATGCTGAACGTGTCAATTTTATTTCTATCCCTTAAAAAAAAGTCTATTATTTTTATAAAACTGGAGTGATACTATTTATATTAGAAATATATAGTTGAATACTATTTCTAAATTTTATCAAATACTGTTTATGTGTTTTGTTCTAGTGCTTTGGAACGTTTTATTTAACATTTAAGTAGTTACGGAAACGTAAGAAATAGGTATATTAAGCTACATAATAAATACATGGAATAAATGAAATTTTTTGAGTCTTTGTTAAGTATTCGTTTACATTAAGAAAATCAATCCCAAATAATAAGGGATTTGAAATATACATAAAAGTATAAAATAGGATTAGATGTGTATAATTTCGTTCAAATATATTTAAATAAATAAAACACATGATCACACATAATTGTTTCCTTTACAGTACTATATACTACATTTGATATTTAATATTCAGGGACAAAAATATTCATAATTGAAAGTATAAATATTTCAAGAAAATATAATACGATTAATAAAACAATATTCATAAAACATTATACCTTAATTATGTGAGAATATTGAAATTAAAACGTAAATTCCAAAGTAGATATAGACACAGAAGTCTCTTGAGAATTAATATTCTGAATAAGAATAAAATGAGGGTGGGTCAGATTGCGTGGGGCAAGCTGCCAAAGAATTAACCTTGGTTAGAAAGGGTTAGACTTACAATTATTCTTAAGAATACAAAATATATAAATAATCAGCAGTTACAGTTTTTTCCCCCTCTACATTGCATACATCACAAGGTCAAACATTTTCTTTTCTTTTATAAAGGTGTAAAGAGAATAAAAATGGAATACTTTGAATGATGAAAAATGTAAAAGAAGAAGTGTTGAACAATGAAAAATGCCATCTATAATTTAGCATTTACTCTAGCATTATATTTAAAAATTAATTTCCCATCCAAAATCAGCAATACTTTTGGGAAAAATGATTTTTTTTATATTGAAAATGATTTTACGCGATGATTATTGTTTTTAGAATTTCGAATGTATTTTTTCTTATTTTATACATTTTATAGCATTCGTTTAAAATAAAATTTATTTTAAGTGTTATATTTTTAAAGGTGCTGTTTTTAGAGCTAGAATAATTGAAACGTACAAACCTGAAGGCTTATAATTGCATGCATCATAAATAAATATATGAAATATGTTTTCATATAAGATTTTCTTATATCAGTACTTCTAAGAATTTTCGGTTTTTGTGACTCAATTTTCAATCACAATTTTCATCGTCCCCCATATAATAATGCATTGAATGCAATTATAATGTATTTTGATGATACCAGCTAAAATACGACTCTAATTATAAACCGTACAAATTATTAAGGTATTTATTAAATTTCGCATATGTTACTTTTGAATGATATATATTTAAATAAGTATTAGTAAATTAATATTTTCTTAAATAATAAATTATTTTTGACTTTGCTATATGCTCACCCACCCACACAGGGTTATCACGCCCCCCTTGGATGGCGTGCCCACAGTTTGAGAATCACTGACTGATATGTCTATTCTTACTATACATATTTTTCTTCAAATTTTTCTTAACTGCTTCACTATATTATGCAATAAAAGAACTCTTATTTACGAAAAAAATATTAATATATCTTAATCATAAATAGTACTATTTAAAATTTAAATGCATTTAACTTTCAATTATGATTTAATTAAGAATATATTTCTTTATTAAATTAAGGGAGCATATGAATATAATTTTTCACAATTTTAAATAATCTATCATTAAAAATTATTACTCAAACTATACTTTCATACAATTTAGCGGTAATTAATAACTGAAAAATGTTGAAAGTTGTATTAACCACCGGGATGTAGAGTAATAATTCACTTATATGTCAAAATTAAAGTACGAAACATACAAATGCCTAATGCTTTTAAATGGGGCCCTGAAACAAAAGTTTTGCAACTTAATGGAATAGTTTAATTGCTACTCATAATTTATGAGTGAAAAATAATATGAACAACTGAATTGAGTTTCAGAGAATAGCATTCTTTTGTTCATAAATGAAACATGATTATGAATGAATCTATTGCTTTGCCTCTATTGCAATTAATATCGCTATGGCCAAATGACTTTGTTCAATTTAGCCATCTCTCCACAAATAATTTTGTATGCATATAATGCGAAAAGACCATTACAGCAGTGAGACGTATTGGCACCAACGCCCATTGGCTATTAGAATGGATTACGAGGTTTGAAATACATCTGTGCTTTTAGACTTTCGATAGATTTATTGCCAGAAATGATTCAATTCTACTTAGTCACACCCAAATTATGATTTCCGTAATTTGAATGATATACTCGTTTGTTAAAAAGACTTAGTTCGCATTTTGTTTCGTAGCTGATATCAGAGTAAAGGTATATCAATTACTTTTTACAAGAAACAGGAAAACGCAAATTTTAATTCTATCGAATCATTGGTTTGCATAGCTGTTCATTAATGTGAGGTATATTAATTCTGCTCTTTATGTGAGATGCATTATTTAATTTCCCCTTTTTCAAAACCAAATTGGAACATAACTGAAATAAGTATCCATAGTTTTAGATCCAAGTGGTTTTCTAAATAATAAAGTTGTAACATTTAAAGAGACATAATTTTCTTACCCCTCCTTCATGTATGTATTATTAATGACATTTTATGTTCCGTAAAAGAAATTGTTTAGTTATTGTACTTATTATTATCTTCCTTACATTAATTAATGAAGTATAAAATCTTATTAGGCATACATTATAACTATAATGTGTTGCTATATAAAGATTGAAAAATAAATCCATGTATTATTGTTCAACAGATATTAGTAATGTGTAATAATCTCAAGAACTCTTTTTTTTCTGAGAATTTCCTACAGTAGTTCTGTTATACTTGACAACTTATCGTTCTCTTTAAAAATAAAATTCTGGATTTGCTTTACTAAAATTAATTTTTCGAGCATTTTTCTGAATTTCTTATCATGCTTAGAGAACGCTACGATTGAAAACAAAATGGAATATACAAAAATGCCACGTAATGAATTTAAAATTCTATTGACTATTTAGTTCCGTTACTTTTATACAACAACGCAAAACTTTTCAACTTGTCATTGAACTTTAAAAGTGTTTGACTCTCAAACGAAATGTGTTTATTTGCAAGAATTGGCATTTTTCCACACATCCCAAACTGTAGTGTAAGTTGTCACATTTATCTTAAGGGTCAACAAGTATCTTTATATAGTTCTCTTGGCAGTGTTACTGCTAAATATATAATTTTAGAAAATATATTTATAATACAGTATAACAAATCATAAATTAAATTTACAACTTTAAATACTGTTGAAATAATTATCTCTCCCAAAATAATTTTCTGATTAGTAATAATTTTCCAGAATTCTGCTTTTATGCTAGTGATTGGTTCAGAAACATACTGAGTCACGCTTTATAGAGCAAGTTATAATTTAATTTGAAATCCTGCAAAACAATGAAAACTGAAGAATTACCCCCGAAAATACTTCATTATTTGTTTGTATAAAAATAACTAAAAAAAAAAAAAAACTACATCATTTTATTCTAATATACTTTTAAAAACACTTTACAGGTGGTTTCACGACACTAATGAGTTTTAAACGGAAAAGAATTTCTGTTCCTTGAGGGAAGTCGAAAGAAAGATTTAAAACTTAGATATTTTTCACGACGCATAGAATGATACACTCTGAATACTTATGGATAATGCTCGTAGTATAGGCTTACAATTATAAGTTTATCAATTAAAGAAATAAATAAATTAAAGTAAATGAATTATTAAAACATATAAGTAGATACTTTTTGGTTTTGAATTCACGGTTTGAAATAAAGTTAAATATGATATAGATTAAAATGATGGACTGAACAAATGTAAAAACTTTTAATATAACATTGCACAGACTTTTACTTTTACTTCGGAATAAAAATGATGTGAAATCAATACTTTCGATTTAAAAAGTTAAGTATATGAATATGAACATTGAGTCTAAAACCAAATCTTTATGAATAGCAAGTAATTGAAGTGTGAAAATGCAATTTTATGATTAATGTACACACTTCGTCTTTGAATAACACATCTTATAATGCCTCTGTGATGTACAATACTGTACTCCACATTATAATTCGATTACTTGCATATATTATGCAGAGAGGTTGTAAATTCCCTCAGACGCAGTTGAAACATCCTTTTAAAGCCATAAAGCACTTTACACTTTCCAATAGAGGAGGTAGGCTTAAATTGGGAAGTGAAAGCAAAAGAGGAGTTAAAATCCCTAAATTGAGTTGCCAAGTCTTAAATGGACTTGGAACTAGGAACATTTGTTCAGTTACAGGACTTTGGGGAATTAAATGGTTAACTGTAGCAGGCTTTTATGAGATGAGTAAGATAATAAAACGTGTTAGATATGATGCACTAATATTTATACGCCTGCAGTTCAGCTTAGAAATATACTGATTATTCGTGTAAAATAATGTGTTACAATAAGAATGGTATCAATGTAGGTACAGAATGCTTGGTCATAAACTTAATGTCTTATTTTGATAATTATTGTATTATGGTTAATCAACGTTGCGTTATAGTTATAGAAGAGGTTATTTGGGATATAATTAGTAAATTTACAATCTAGTCAGTTGAAAAGCAAAAGTTATACTAAATTTCTTGGATAAAGAAACACTAGCGCTATGGGCAATGGAACTCGAAATTTTTAAAATGAGTAAAGTGACTAGGACGACACCCGAGTTAAACCAATTCCTCCAATTTACCACACTACGTTTAATGGAGAAATTTGAGCCCCCTCTAGACGGCGATACTTCAGTGAAGCCAGAACTCGAACACACGAAACGCTGACCACGAGTTTGTGACCATAACAGTTTGGATAACTCAGCTACCAGTCAGATGACAAAGACAATGGCTAAACAAACATTTCTCTACGTAAGATCCATACCTATAAGTATTAAAAATTCAAATTATATCGCCCATCCGTTACAGTGGTTAGTGACTCTGACTGCGGTGCAGTAGGGCCTGGGTTCGAATCCCGGAGAAAGGCATTGTTCGTTATAAATGTATAGTGCCTTCGCGGCAATGGGGATGCTCTAAATAGCCACGGAGCCGCAAGTCCTCTAGTGAGATTGGTGGAAGAAAAAGAGTGATCGGAGGCCACTGACTACCCCCAGAGTGTTTTCCCTCTATATTGGGGTGGAGGAGAGCAAAATAGTACTATCACCTGCATGGTGCTTAAAGCTGAGGCTATCGACAGGCGTAAAAATCCAGCCATTCACCGCGATGAATTTTGTGGACCTTCATCTGATGTTACTGTCATAAGTAACAGCAAAAACAAAATTCAATTTTTATCTAATGAGCCAAATTTCTCAATATTCTACATGGCAAATACGTAATTTAAATATGAAAATCCGCTTTATGTCCACATTCACAATAAATTAGACAAATTTAAAAAGTAAAATTCATAATTTTTATCACGGTTACATAAAATGTGCATTACTTTTATTAGGTTAAAGGAAATTAAGTTTATATATTAATTAATCTATTAATTAGATTAATTATCACAGTTAATTAACTTCTAACCAGAAATTCTTCATTCTGAATGATATTCTTCATATCGTACGGGAAAATTTATTGTGGAATTAAGCTTAACTTCAAACTTCGTAAAATTCAACTTGAAAGTTACAAATTTAGAATTATTTCCAAACGAGTTCACTGACATATGTATCACTCAAATGCTTGTGGATCGTTTTTATCTAAAGACATTTTGAACTGTTTGTCTTTTAACAAAAGTTATTTTCCCCTCAATACTAGAAAGCGAATACGCAGAAAAAAATAATATCACTATTGAAAATTAGAGCTATTAAATAGTTTGATAAATAAGGGAAAAGTATAATATACAAATTGTTTAAAAACAACTCATATCCAAAGACATTTTTCTTTTTCATTACTCAAAATCTCCTGTAATTCTCACCAATATTTCTTTCCAAAATTACGATTAGAAAAATTAAGCCCTTTTATGATACCGTATAAAGGTATAGAAATTTTAATTATTGATCAATCGATGATTTGGTATTAAAAAAACTGGAAAAACTCAATGAATCATTTGTGTGTAAGAATTAACAGTAAGTTTAACAGTTTATGTATTTTAAAAAATAATGATTGGATTGAAATGACTATCACATATGCATTTTTTCACAATTTACTTTCAATTGTGTCAGGGGAAAAAGGTGGAAATTGGACTGTCCATAGAGGGGAAAAAATGTCATTTTGAGAGTTATTACCATTTATATCAATTTCATCCACCTACGTTGAACATTCTGAAAGTTGTTTTGGTTTTCAATCTTTTTGATGATCTTTCGCAAATTATACTAAAGATCTCTCAAGAGTGGGTGTTTTGAATCACTAATGTGTAAAACTGTTCAAAACCTTTATAGTTTGAATAAACATAAATGTTATCCATCATTTACGAATCTATCGTATGATTTTTGTGGTATTGTCTCAACACGTTACTTTTTCACATAATACATATTATTTTCTCTTAAATCTGGTTAATATTGTTTTAATAATGACATTTACATTTATTATTATGCAATAAAACTGATGACTTTTCATCACTTATTGATATTAAAAAAAGTCTGATTTATATATATGTATACATCATGCATTTGACAAAAATTAATTTAAAGGCCATTTGGGAAATTGTAACCATCTCCGTATTTCCCTGACTTTTTGAAACGTTTCGAATTATGTATTTACTGTTTGTATAACGGCATATAGATATGTTCGTGTGCTGTATAATCTCATTCAAACAATATAAACATTCACATAAATTAATTTTAAGCTCCCAGCGAGTAATAGCTTCCAGAGAAAACACATTTCCATTGAAATAAAAAAAAAGAAAGAAAAATCTTCGACGTCATACGTTTCATTTTTATGTGTATATAAGGACTTAAAAAGACAATTCCAACAAAGATTTCGCAAACAGAGCCAATCTCAAATATTATTTATTTAAAAAATATTTATTAAAAAGAAACACACATATTTCCATTGTACAAGAAAATAAACTTTATAATCGCAATGTATCTTCAACAAAGTGGGAAGGTCAAAGTAACAAAAAAAAATCATAGTTTGCTACACCACAACATATCGACGGAGAATATATTCTTTTATTAAACAGGATCTCAAGATTTGAATTTCAAAGTCACATCCGAGTTATAACGAGCAAATATTTAATTAGGATACACAATTGATTGTATCTCGTGCAGAACTCCGTCCTAAAAATAACTTATCATATCATAGTTCATTCCAAGATTTTTTCTCTCCCTTCGAATAAAATTTATTTAATCGCGCTTTTCAGATCTCGGATTTTGAATTGAAATGCATGCAGAACATTTTTAATAATTTTTTTCTCCTTGCATTGTTTATTTATTGATATGGCTCGAACTACATATGATATCTCAAAGTTTTCAATATGTTTTCTCGAAGATTGAGCAAAATAGCATTTTTCATTTTATTGTTCTATTGTAAGAGGAGTATTGTATTCTAAAAAATTTTTCAATTTATATTTTTAATACCATCTAACGTTTTTATATATTTCTGAAATATACTGTTTATTGGGCATAAAGTTCACATTCACTTTGTCTTTGAAATAATCATGCATCCAAACTTAATTCTTCGAAAGTACATATTAAATATGTACCATTTGCATTAAGTAATTAAAAATGAAATTGAGATAAGTGAATTTATTTCGTTTTATTAATTAACAAATTAATAACTTTCAAATACTTATGGAAACAAAATCTATTTTATATAAAAGATTTTCAACTTCCCTTTCAATTTTATGTTTATTTCTTTAATTAAAATTAGATTTTAATTTATTCTTCGACATTAAAAAATATGTGTATTTCGATTTGCAAAGGAATCATTTATTTTAAAATTTTGGTCGTAAGATTTTAAAAATAATCTATATTACAAATAAGTAATATAGATTATTTTTCAGAAAAAAATTTAGCAATCCACTTGTTTCCAGTTGTTCAATTTAACATAATTTGGAAATAATTTTTAATAATCAAATATAGTTCTACTTAATAAGCTGTCTTTTTAAATCATTGCAATGTTTTGAATTCGCCAAAAATTTTCAAATTTAGTAACTCTTGATTCATTCTTGTTATCGATGCCTCCCGATTCCTTCCTGCAGTGTTTTATGTAATGAATACAATTATCTTTTTTGCTTGAAAAAAATTCTTAGTGAGAAACTCAAGAAACAATTGTAGTTACATTTTTGGGGAAAATAAAAAAAAACTTGTACTTTATTAAAATGTTTAAGGAATTGCTCTGATCAATTAGATCATTGATTTGTAGATAATTCTAGACCTTTTTTTTAAATTAGGCAACAGTTAAGGGGTGTTGGAAAGCTAAAATCTTATTTTTTTTGACAATTTGAGATTTTTACATTTTCAAATGGTATAGATTTTAACCTTTCCAAAAATAACTTACTTGAACCTCTGGGGTATTTAGAAGCCTTTAAAATGTATTTTAAAATATTCGTTGAATTTGGGCTACGCCCATTTTAATGGCGAAAATTGTAAACAAATTACTATATTTTTGCTTACTGTAACGATTGATATCAATCAAAACATGTATCTTTTATTTTAAATTGAACCTTTTCTTTTTATTCCCCATCCGATTAGAAGTCTCACTGTATACATTAAAATCAATTTATCTCAAAATGTAAATTTTAATGTGCGATGTACCTTTTTTGAGAAACTACTGTTCACAGGTATGTAAATTTTTATTATTTATAATGATGTCTAATATATACTAAAATGAGCGTTTTTTAAAAAAACTCAATAATTTAATTTTTACAAATTTTTTAAGTAAAAAATGGGTCAAATTTCAAAATGTTTGATAAAATATTTCATAATTTCTTAAAAAATTCAAAATTAGCTAAAAGCTCATTTTAGTATAATAAGATGGTGTACTTTAATAGTATGAAAAATTTCAAGCATGTACATAAAACAGATTTTGAGAAAAGGTACATCGAAAACAGCCAATTTAACATTATCAGTATAGAGAGAGAGGTTTCCAACTCCTCTTAAATTATGACAACTCACTCCATTTTTTAAAAAAATATATCTCACTATAATATAATGAAAAGACCCCTTGAATCACATCACTAGGACATCAGTGATATCATGGCACTCACCCTGGAAGTTAATTCCTTCAGCGAGGCGGAGAGGTGCAAATTGCTTTCATTTTGCCTTTTCAATGGACGTTTTATGTCTTTGACTTGTTCTATTGAAGCCATGCCTACTCCAATCTACACTCAATGTTACATTAGTTAAACATTTCCTTATTGTAGTCTCAGTTATATAGGTATTATTTCCAACATATTAATATAATTCAAGATTTTAGTTGGGTGTACTATGGGCATAATCCAGTCCTAATAGACTTGGCAAACTGGAGAGTACAACTTTTTCAACAATCCTGTTATCGTCATTTTATTTACAGTGTCCTATTTTTTTCTATCTACTGTTTTATTTATCAATTGCAATAAATACAAGAATTACGGTGATCATTTCCGCGAATAAGTTCTAAATTCTCACTTCAAGATAATAGTAATTAGTCTTTACTAAAGCATTACTATTCTTCCCAAGCTGATGCTGGTTTTCTCAATTCACGGCACTCACATATCCAATGAATCCCCTGTTTTGACAATCGACTAAAATGAACTGGAGGACTAATTGTCTAGGGAGAATCTGATAACATGACTGCCTGTTCTTCAGGCCTTATTCACTTTATGGCGGTCTCTAAAAAAATGATCGATTTCCTTAACTAATGACTTCACAACGGTTAAGTAATTTAGCATGAGAAAGTATCCAAGACAAGACAATATGACACTAATGTTCTAGAGTAAGTCCATCTTTGACATCATTTTATCAAGTGGACAGAGAAATAACCGGCGCAGTGACGCTACAACACACTCTGTGACGAATCTGTACGGAACCTTTCCACTAATCTTCTTAGGCGTCTTTCTGGGGAATATAAACTCGCGTTTATTTCCAATCAACTCCAAAAAAGGTACGGGATATTTAAATTAGATAAGATATTTAAGTCGAACGTTGCGAGATAGCAAGAGAGTTGATGGAAGGCTATTGATACAGCAACTTTAAACGCATTCTTAGAAGATTCAAGGAAATTAGATTCGTGAAGAAAGCTGATATAAGCCAGCGGTAAATATAATTTACGTACGTTTAAAATAAGCGTCAGTTTAAGCGACTTAGTTAAAGTTAATGAAAATTAAGAATTCGAGTACGTGTATTTCTCGGATCTCCTATTTCGGTAGACCTTACTTCATCTTGAGCTTAATTATTAATTAATTGCATTATTAGTAATTTAATTTAATGTACAGGCAAATCCCTTTAAGTGACGTAACATAATATTATTATATGTTATCAGAGATTTTTTTGAGAAAATTATAACAATAAATAAATATTATTATTATTCAAAATGGCTCTTAGTGAATCTTTGCCTCAAATTAATCTTGGTGTTCAAGGTGAGACCCAGGGAGGTCTCCACAGTGACGCCCAACGAGTAAATCCCGAGTTTAGAGTCGCATCTAATTTTCGAATCATCCCTGAGCAGTATTTTTCGAGGGTGGAGAATGTAGTTGAATTCTTGGAAAATATAGATAATAACTTAACATATTACGAGATACCCAAACAACTCGCTTGTGCATATTTAAAGGGTCATCTCACAGGACGGGCACTAGATTGGTTTGAGGTTATAGGGTTGTTGAAGACAAAGCGACGGATTACGCGCACTTAAAGCAAGCGTTGTCAGAACAGTTCCCCGTGGTTAGAAATAGGTCGGAACTAGAAACGGGTTTCTATTCATCATCTTAAAAGCATAACCAAAAACCGTTTGATTTTATGTATGATTTGTTGAAGATTCACAAAATCTTAAAACTCAAAATGACGGAGGAAAAATTGATCGATCATATTATTAGTAGGTTAGAACCTCAGATTTCAGATTATGCAGAGTTTAGACATCCGCAAACCACATCTAACCTCCTACAAATTATTGCTAAGTATGAGGAACGGTTTCTAAATAGAAAGATCAGAGGTTCGAGTTAGGAATCCCGAGATATAAAACGAAACGAGAACAATCGTTTCCCTAACAGGAAAATTGGAGGGAAACGAGAGGTAACAATAGATATGCGGATAATAGTAGATCACGGAGAGAGTTCAATAGATTTGAGAGTCAAGGTGTTGTGGATAATCAGATTCGATGGTCGACGCCGAGGTGGTCAATCGGATCATTGATTCCACAATCAAGGTGGTCGAAAAGGTGGTTCGAGGAATAGTGCTTTCAGGGTTCAGAATGATCGAAACAGATATTTAAACTTTTAAGCGATCGATGCGAGTATGGGGGTGATCGATCGCGATGTTCGGAAAATACTCCAGATACGGAACACCGAACTATTAGGGTATCCTCATTACGAATGACTCCAGTAAATTTACCGTATGTCCCTATTCTTTTAAATGAGACATTCATTACAGCCCTGTAGGACACGGGGGGGGAGAAATATTTTATATCAGAAGAGGTCTATCGCAAATATTTTTCGTATCGACTTCGTCAAAAGACGAAAGATAGAGTAGTGACGGCCCAGGGAGCCCCGTGTTGTCACTTAGGTCGGGTCGAATTACAGATTCGAATACGAGAATTCCAGAAAACCTCGGAATTTCGCATTCTTAACAATATTCAGTACCAATGCATTTTGGGCATTGATTTTATGAAAGAGTCCAAATTAACTTTAGATTTCGATCAGAAATCGCTGATCATTCCACATAACCAAATTAAGCAGTTGAAGAAAATGGAAAAGCCAGTCGAGATTGATTTATCAGATACAAAGCTAGGTGAAGGGCAAACACAAAAATTAAGGAATTTATTTAATGGTTTTAAAGGGCTATTTTCAGATCAGCCGGGGTTAACTCATGTTTTATACCATGGAATTGATACTGGGGACAAGGGACCGCTAGTGTCGAGACCCTACAGATATGACAGGATCAAACAAGGAATAATCGATTATCACATTGAGAAAATGTTGCAAGAGGGTAGGTTCCGTCCTATTCAACCCCCATACGCTTCACCAGTAGTTTTAACGCGCAAGAATAATGATCTTCCTCCAGATTCTCCTGAGGCGTATCGATTCGCGATTTATTATCGCAAACTTAATGCAATAACTAAATACCCTCGATATCCATTACCGGGGATTGATGATCTAATCACAAAAATTCCGCATACCGACGTGATGTCCACATTGGATTTAAAAAGTGGTTATTTTCAATTGGGGATTAGCCCAAAAGATATCGAGAAAACCGCATTTATAACTCGCAATGGCACATTTGCATTCCTCAGAATGCCTTTCGGCCTTTCAGAAGGGGCGCCAAATTTCCAAAAGGCCATTGATATTATATTAAAACCTGTTATCGGGCGTTCCGTGTCGGTTTATATGGATGATGTTATTATCACACATCTCCATCGTTTAATGTGAACTCTTAGATCATTTGAAACAGATATTTACATTGTTGAGAGACGCAGGGCTAACCCTAAACAAGGAAAAATGCCACTTCGCACGTGACAAATTGAAGTATTTAGGTCTCATAATTATTAAGGAAATGATCGAAACAGACAATAGTAATGTCAAGGAAATCACAGAAATGAAACCTCCTAAAAATAGTAAGGAAGTGTCGAAGTTTTTAGGGATGGCGGGGTGGTATCAGAAGTTTATAGCCAAATATGGAGATATATGTGAACCATTATATCGGTTGAAGAAAAAGTGGGCTAAATTTAATTGGTCGACAGAAGCACAGGATTATTTTGATAAGATAAAACGAGCATTAACAGAGGCAACAGTTTTACAGTTGCCAAATTTTACAGAACAGTTTAACTTATTTACTGATGCTAGTGGGTTCGGAATTGATGCTGTGCTTAATCAAAACCACAGACCTATTGAATTCGCGTCTAGAACCCTCAATAAAGCGGAACGAAGCTATACTGTTACTGAACGCGAATGTTTGGCGGTGATATGGGCATTAAATAAGTATAAAACTGATTTCGGATCCCTGCCCGTGGGGGTAATCACAGATCACGCAGCATGTATGGAATGGGATGTTAAGGAAACAGATGCTTCAATTGATAAATATGAAAATGTTATGTAAAAAATGAAAGAATCTGTATGTACTATAGATGTTTGTTTTTTCACACTAAGAAATTCTCATTTCAGGGTAGCTGACCCTGAGCATTGTATAGTGAACAAAGAATCAAGATGAAAGTCAGAATATGTTTGTAAAGAGTGTTTTTTTCCAGGTATAGAAGTTTAAGTTGGCATTACTTTCCAAGATGGCGATTGATTTAACAACTGTCAAGCGATTTATTCTCAGTTTGGTTTGGCAATTCATCATGAATAGACTCACGCCTGAACAACGCTTTCAAATTGTCGTCGAATGGGCCCAAAACTAGATTGCCGTTGTTCCCGATCTTCATAAGCGAATTTTGTTTAGCGATGAAGCGCACTTCTGGTTGAATGGCTACGTCAACAAACAAAGCTGCCGCATTTGGAGTGAAGCTAATCCACAAGTGTACGTCGAAACACCGTTACATCCAGAAAAACTGACTGTTTGGTGCGCTTTATGGGCTGGTGGAATCCTTCTTCAAAAACGATGAAAGCCACAACGTTACAGTCAATGGTGATCGGTATATAGCCATGATTACTAACTTTTTCATTCCTGATTTGAACAATCATGATGTCAAGGAGCTGTGATTCCAACATATCACACAGCTCGTGCCACAATCAATTTATTGAAATACACGTTTGTTGACCGCCTAATTTCACGTTTTGGACCTGTGAATTGGCCTCCAAGATCTTGTGATTTAACACCGCTAGACTATTTTCTGTGGGGCTATGTAAAGTCATTGGTCTATGCGGATAAGCCACAAACGCTTGACCATTTGGAAGACAACATTCTCCGTGTTATTGCCGATATACGGCCACAAATGTTGGAAAAAGTCATCGAAAATTGGACGTCCAGATTGGACTACATCCGAGTCAGCCGTGGCAGTCCTATGCCAGAAATCATATTTAAAATGTAATGCCACAAGATTATCGTTCGAATAAATAAAAATTCATGTCAATCGAATAATACATCGTTGTTTTATTGCAATTTAAAGTTCTATACCTTTAAAAAACACCCTGTATAATATATAAGTAGTTATATAAGTAGTTAAGTAAACCACACAGGCAAGTTTTTTTACCATTTTGGTGTTTTTTCCCTCGCCTCATAGCCAAATGGGCGTGGTGTAGGGAAATTTAATTCTGTAAATGTTACGTCCTTTCAAGTGTAGTGTTTGGTCGTAATTTTTTTTCTCTCCCTTCAGGAAGGATAATTTATATAGTACCCGATTGGTAGATATATATTAAAGTCGTCGGGACTATAATTCAGGTTTAGGAATTGGTTACGTAATTTATTTTCTGGCCATTTGTGACATTCGAATAAATCCCGTTTTCTTTCTGGAGGGGATTGTGACGAATATGTACGGAACCTTTCCACTAATCTTCTTAGGCGTCTTTTGGGGGAATATAAACTCGCGTTTATATATATTTCCAATCAACTCTAAAAAGATGAATGGGATATTCAAATTAGATAAGGTATTTAAGTGGAGCGTTGCGAGATAGCAGATAGATAATGGAAGGCTATTGAGCCAGCAACTTTAAACGCATTCTTAGAAGATTCAAGGAGATAAGATTCGTGAAGTTGTCGTGCTGCTAGACGTACCAGAAAGCTGATATAAGCCAGCGGTAAATATAATTTACGTACGCTTAAAATAAGCGTCAGTTTAAGTGACTTAGTTAAAGTTAATGAAAATTATAAGAATTCGAGTACGTGTATTTCTCGGATCTCCTATTTCGGTAGACCTTACTTCATCTTGAGCTTAATTATTAATTAATTGCATTATTAGTAATTTAATTTTATGTACAGGCAAATCCCTTTAAGTGACGTAACATAATATTATTATATGTTATCAGAGATTTTTTTGAGAAAATTATAACAATAAATAAATATTATTATTATTCAAAATGGCTCTTAGTGAATCTTTGCCTCAAATTAATCTTGGTGTTCAAGGTGAGACCCAGGGGGTTTCCACAACTATCTCTATCAGAATGTGTTGGTCTTCACCAAAGGACCCATTTCTCGTTGGTAACGAGTGACATCTCAATGGTCAGGCAGTTTTGCGTGGGGAAAATATCCCTGGCTGGACACCCCAGTGCTGATGTTCTTAAGGGAAATAAACCTCTGACCTCCCTTTATTTCGTCGACTGTAAGGTGACCGGCGCAGTTCCCGCGCCAGACGTCTGCTTCAAAGTACACCACGGGAAGGCAAATTTGGAACAAAAGTAGAATGGTTTTTCCGAATACACGCAAACAGAAGTGAATCTACATTGAGTGTTACTTTCGTGGGTGGGACGTATTGTACCTTTAAAGAGACTGTTTAGGAAAGATTGAGAGACACCAACATGGACACGCAGAGACATTACTACAAGCTTATGTATTCTAACAGTCTCACCAGCAGCCTTACCAACACCTACACCCCAGCTCGTTCTAACACCGCCTTCATCAGGGGAAATCCACGGCCTTAGAAGGGAACTCAACAGCCCTGCTGTTAATAGAACCCGGCGTCTCAGAACACAAGCGTTCCAGCTAGACCCTCAATCAGATTGACTTCTAGATTCGCTTGAACTCTCTCAAACCTACTATCAAACCCTTAAAGTTTCCAGTATAAAATGCATCATGTTGTCCTGTCGCAGTCTTCTCTCACATCAGTAATCCAGCCTTACTAGAACCTTATCAAAGGCACTCCTCTGCTGCTTAAATACACAGCAGAAGGGTCGAAACCTCCCACACAAGAAGGGAAACGGAAGATAGACGAGGCTCAGCTCTCTTTTTTAATTGTGATACAGGCTTCATTGCATCATTCTCTCAACTTTCCATTGGACACATCAATGAGCACTTTTTCTGAGAAGGCTAGAAAATCCCTGCAATCTGCACTAAAAATAATAACCATCAGATATATGCAAGGGATAATCTTGGTGGCTTAGGCCATTCTAAGCAATATCTTTTTTTTCGATGCCTCTCTTGTGTTACACTTTCTTGGATTCTAACACAAGAGAGTCTCATATCGTGTGATATCTTAGGATTATAGCAACAACGAAAAGAATAAAATTAACCAATAGACAGTAAAATATGCCTGAATCTGATAAAAAAAAATTGTGAAAAAATACAATGCATATTTTCTTTCATCAGTGCTTATAATTTAAAAAAGATAAGCGTTCAATGAAATATCGAATTGTCCACAGTGAATTTATTTTTGAAAAATAAAATATAACAATCAAAATATTTTATTTTGAAATTATCTCTTTTTTAATCTCAAAAACGATTATGAAGCATATGACTATACGGTAATTAATATATTATACAAATTGCTTTCAAAATTATACCCACCAACTCTAAGCAGATACATTTAAAAAACTATATTCTTTTGTAAAAGGAATTTCAAATTTTTGCTGTACAAAACGTTATTGGCGACATAATTAACAAATATATTCTATACATTTATGAAAATACTTTAATTTGTTGATATTTTGATAAATATCATACAACTTTATAAATCACTCTTTAAGTTACTGCTAATTAACACACACAAACTTTCCAACTTAGTTTATTTTTATTTTACATTTTACTGTTCAAGATACTTTATTCTGTTCATCATTAATTTGTCCTAGCTTTAAAATCTAAATCTAGTCATATAATAAGATTACTATCTTCTTTCAAAAAATTTAGGAATAGTTTCCGCGTCTACGAAAATGCCATCTCATTAATTCCTAGAGTACTAGGATAATACTACAAACATTTTTCTCCACAAACTACCTATACATGATACAGAACTGATGTTTCATAACCTCTATTAATCAGGGATCACAAGGACACAATTCTGCTCCTTAAACAATCCCCGTTTCGTAATGAGTCGCATAATTGATGTCCCGGGGGAATAATGGTTTCTTTAGTAAGAAAATATACCTTATGGATGAAGAAAATGTGCCTCGAGGACACTTGCTTTCCTGGCCCTTCATCTACCGTATCCCTAGGCAATTGCTTATTAGAAATTGTTTGGGATTATATAACTGCAATTTATTAGAGAATACAGAGAGTTTAGTCGAGTATTTTGAATGTTATTTGAAAGTTTTACTGAAATAATATTGCAAATATTTCATTGCAAATGTATTAATTAAAGGTAACAGAAAAATTACCATTAAACTAGCAATGCTCTTAAATGAGTTAAATGTAATGGCTATTATTATAAAATATTTAATTAATTCCTTTTATTTAGTATTTCCAGAAGTTTCCCTATTTGTACTTGTAGCCTTCTTCCTGTATTTCTAATAATTCATACCGTGTACAAAATATATATAAAATCGCTTAATGTGTGATATTCAGAAGAACTAGAGGCATACATAATCTTAATATATCTTCATTAAGATTTTCAACTTTAACTTCTAACAAATTAAATTGTAATAATTAATGTGAGAGAATCTACGATGGCAAAATACGCAACACACAATATATATAGATAATAACGACTTAACCTAACTCGGACCACTATCAATAACTGAATCACCTAAACTCAATTCTAATACAATCACTGATTCTAATATTAAATAGTCAATCCTACCTTTCTGCAGTCTGAAGAATCAATCACTAATATCATAAAGATAATCTTGTATTTACTTGCGTGCACTGGTATGCACCTTGGATCTATATATCTTTATCACTTATAACATCTAATCTCCGCCACATAACCTTATCCAAACTTGAACCACGAACTATATTAACATTCCTCTACTTACCATCAACTGCCGCAAATTGCCATAGAACTTACTCTAACTTCTGATATTTAAAAGGTTCTTAATTTGCATCTTTCTTTCACACTTCACTTCTTGGATTTGGTTGGAAAATAGTTGTGATTAATTCTGATCTCAAAGAACCCAAAGGACATATATTAAAGAAAAGACGCGTGATCCCGTCACAAATGTCATTAAAATAAACAATTTTTCAAGCTTGGGAAAAAGGAATTCTAAAAAATAAATAAATATGTAATAAAGGAATGATGAAGTCTCTTAAAACTTTTAAATATTGTAATTTCAACGCAAGGTGTCCATGAAAAAATCATTTCTGTCATAGAGATCGAATTTCTACAAAGATTTAATAGACCCTCAACGATCAGTTTTAGTCCAGAATACGACTGTTACAGTGTTCACTATTATTTTTGAAGTTTCTTTACCATCCTTTATAAAGGGGAGAGAGTTCGGATTACTATGTCACAGTATGTTAGGACATTTTTCTCAGATAAAATTACTTCAAAAAGACATGCCGTACACACAAAGAGCAAAATTCATATTTAAGTAAATTGGACTATAAAAACTGTATTGTGTCAGAACAAACAAGTCAGAGGAAAATAAGGTATTGAAACATATTTATTGAGAGCCATTTATAATTCTAAAACTTATTTAAAAAAGTATTACGGCATCCGACTGAGTTCGGAAACGTGATTTTCAAAAGCGCAAAAATGGATAATTTTCATGATATTTAGTGTCACTTAGATTAGAATATATGCATAAAATTGTTTTAAGGACTATTTGACAAAAAACATTTATTTAAATACAATATTTTGGCAAAAAATTAATTTAGAGTAATCTTTTCTCCAAATGTTCTCCTTTTGTGAAAAATGGTTCTATTAGAATAATATTTTGCCTGTATATAGCTCGTATATCTTTTCAGAGGCTCAACTAGAATTTTTGAACTACATAACTTAGAAGTTGGTTTATTCATATTTTACGACCACAGAGTGGAGCAATTTTAAGAAAAAAAAAACGCGAATAACTATTTCAATTGGTGGCAACTCTGAAAATGATGTGAATTTTTCAAATATTCTAGTTGAGCCTCTGTAGAGAGGTCTGAGCTATGTACAGGCAAAGTATTATTATAATAGAACCAGTTTTTACGAAAGGAGAACATTTGGAAAAAAAGATTATTCTAAGTTAATTTTTGGCCAAAATATTATAATTAAAGTAATTTTTTTTGTCAAAATGTCCTTAAAAGAGTTTTATGTATATGTTCTAATCTAAGTGATACTAAATATCATGAAAATTATCCATTCATGCGCTTTTTGAAAATCACGGTTCCGAACGTATTCGGATACCTTAAACGTGTTTATTACACATTTTAGCAGCATTGGGGAAACAATTAAGATCATTGCAATAGTGCAAGCGAATTAATTTGATTCTACGATCTATATATTGATTGCAAGATTTCTGCTTATTTTGCAGAACTAATTAATTGAAAATATAACTGGTTAAAATAAGACAAAAATACACATTTGTTTTCTCTAAGCTTCAGGGTTCAGAGAAATATGTTAGTATGAATTGGATTTAGAATTCTTGTGTTGATTTCGACAAGAATTTATATTTTCGAATGCTACGGAATTTGTTTTGTTATAGTAAAAGAGAATTTAGCTGTGTTTTTCTAAAATGTAGTTAACGTACAAGTATTTAACAAAAAAAAATAATAAAATAGCTTTTTTAATTTAAAGAAAAACCATTAATATTATTTATTTATTCTTTGCTTTTCATTAAATCTATTGTTCAGATAAGCATAAATAGTATATTAACCTTGATGAGACGAGTAGATTTTTTTTTAGAAAGAAACTACTCCTCAAGACTTCCTGATTATTTTCCTTCATTCACCCCCTCATCCTCCTTTTCAATGATTGGTACTACCATACGTAAGTCATAATGATGTGCTCTTCATTGAACAATGGTGATACTTGCAGCTAAAAAGGAAAGAAAGAAGAAAAACAATTATGCTCTCCACCATCGTATCGAAAAACAAGAGTTTAGTCAAATGATCGATGTTTATGGGTTTTGATGAACCATACGATGTTCAAAACGCAATGAACAAGGGGAAAATGAGCCCTGATAGATTTCTGAACCAAGCTCATACTTTACAACACTATTCGTCTCAAGCTCAGAGTGCTCATTCTGTGAAGATTAAACACATCGAAAAATAATTGTTGTTATAAATACCGTTTAGTTATGAATGGAATGTGAAAACGGATAAGTAATATAGTTATTTCGATTAGAAAACGTTTTAATACTTTTAATACATAAATAATTCGAAGGATTGAATATAAATAAATAATATACGATTGTCTAAAATTTTTAAGGTTATATCACGTGTGACAATTCTGCTATTATCTTAGGGATTCATAATTCCGAGATCATAGTATTACATAAGAATGAATATATATATATATATATATATATATATATATATATATATATATATATATATCATATCTCCAAGACCCAGTAACAACCGCTGTGTAATTCAATACCTTTATTGAAAGTACGGGGTTTCCCATATAGGGAGATCACTGGTACCACGTGTTACAATACTTTTAAAGAGGCAAAAGAACCCCGACCTAGAAGAACAACGATATTTATGTGGGGAAAATAGGAAGAGAGCGCGAACAGTGAAATTCTCACAAACCCGAGCTTTATGTGGCTTTCTATGATTCTACTGGTTCTGTTTCCCTAGACAAAGGTGGTACCAAGTCTATAGGGAAAGATTAATGTCTGGAGGGAAAAAGTTGACCAAATACCGCATTATCCATGTTCTCGGTTAATGCTTACAAATATATCTATTTTTATATTACATATATAAATATATATGTAATATAAAATATTAATATATATATATATATATATATATATATATATATATATTAATATATTTGGAGTATATAAACAATAATTTATCTGTAAATCGTCAATACGGTAAAAAATAAAATATAACTAATAAATATTTCTGTGTACATATACATTCGGTTTTTTAGGCCAGATGCACAAAAATTTATTTTATACCAATTTTAGAAAAAAACAATAAACAACTGAGTGTTTTATTTAGCGTCTTGGCCCTCCAAAGCCAACATTAGGGCTCCATCGATTACGCTAAAACAAACTGACAAATGTTTCATCCGAATAAGTATTCTTCATTTTCTTTACGACCTTTTATCTCAAGATTATACGTCACCTACGATCTATTAAATTCTTACCATTGTGTTCGGAGCAAAGTAAAACAAGAAGAACGAGGATTGTACTTTCCTTCTTTCTCGCAGAGATAAGAATACTTGTCCCTTTTAACCGGAAATTACATCACTTTCGGAGCTATGCAGTTCTCTTCTGCTTAAAGAACCTATTTTTATGAGACTATCAGATGAAACGGAAATTTCTTGGGCCCAGAAATAAAAAAAATGCAACAAAGATAATCGAATGAGAGATAAAAAGCTCTCGCTTAAGAACTTGTTTCATTTTGGATGTATTTTTTTTCTCTAAAAGTACGCTTTTCTTATTTCTTTTCAGATCCCGAATTCGGTATTTGTACAGTTTTACCTATTAAATGAAACATGTATCATATTTTTGCAATCCCTTAAGCAAATATTTGTATTGGTAGAATTTTATTTATTTATTTCCAGCATCTCTACGGTATGTTTCATTAGAGAAAATTGTTTTTATTACTATTTATCCACTACAAATGAGCGGCCGCAATAGCCTAGTGTCAAAGGCACGGACTTGGCGCTGGCGTTTCATGAGCTCCAACCTAGTACCCACTAAAGACCCGATGTATAGAGATAGCCAATGCACTTTAAATCTTCCAACGCTTAAATGTTCGATCACTATCGGATAACACCTCAAGTAATGTCCTCGACGCATGAGATGGTTCAAACGGACGAGGTCCGTCTTCAATAACCCTCATACAGCTTTAGACACTGAAGAGCCAAAAAAAACTGGTACTCCTTCTTAATATCGTTTAGGACCCCCACGAACACGCAGAAGTGCCGCAACACGACACAACATAGATTCGATTAATGTCTGAAGTAGTGCTGTAGGTAATTAACACCATGAATCTTGCAGTGATGTCCATAAATCAGTAAAAGTAAGTGGGAGTTTATATCTCTTCTGGACAGCAGGTTGCAAGGCATCCGAGATATGTCCAATATTGTTCATGTCTGGCGATTTTGGTGGCCAACGGAAGTGTCTAAATTCAGAAGAGTGCTTCTGGAACCCTTCTGTATTAAAGTTTGGACGTGTGGGGTGTCGCACTGTCCTGTTTAAATTCATCAAGTCCGTCAGAATGCAACATACTATGAATTGGTGCAGAGGATCAGACAGGATGCGTAAGTACCTGTCACCTGTCAGCGTCGAATCTAGATCTATCAGGGGTCCCATATCACGCCAAGTGCCAACGCCCCCTTGCATCATAGAGCATTCACCAGCTTGAACAGTACTCTGTGGACATGTAGTGTCTAGGGATTCATGAGGTTGTCTCCATACCCGTACACGTTTATCAGCTAGATTCAATTTGAAACGAGACTCGTTAGAGCAGGCAATGCGTTTCCAGTCATCAACAGTACAATGTCGGGGTTAACAGGCTCAGGCGAGGCGTAAAGCATTACGTGGTGCAGTCAACAAGGGTACACGAGTGGGACATCTGCCCTGAAAGCCCATATCGATGATGTTTCGTTGAATGGTTCACAAGGTGACTCGTGTTCATGGCCCAGCATTAAAATCTGCAGCAATTTGTGGAAGGGTTACACGTTTGTGTCCCGCTTAATGATTCTCGCCAGTCGTAGTTGGTGGCGTTTCTGCATGATCATTTCCGGCCGCAGCGATGTCGTAGATTTGATGTTTTACCAAATTCCTGATATCCACGATACACTCGTGAAATGGTCGAACGTGAAAATCCAAATTCCATTGCTATCTCGGAGATGCTATGTTCCATCTCTCATGCACCGACTTTAACACCACGTTCAAACTCACTTAAACTTTGATAACCTGCCAATGTAGCAGCAGTAACCTGCCTAGCAATTGTTCCAGACATTTGCTGCCGACCACAGCGCCATGCTCCGATTGGTTCCATATATCTTTATTTGCATACGAATGTCTGTATAAGTTTTTTTTGGCTCTTCAGTGTAGTGTGACATTAATATAACTAATTCTACGCAATAAGTGCTCAATGAATACTTCTAGATATTATTACACACAAAGAACATTTAAAATATTATCCTGCCGTTCATCCGGTATAGTGGTTAGTGACGCTAATTTTGAGGCCGTAGGGCCTGAGTTCAAATCTCAGAGAAGGCTTGGATGTATGTAAATGTATAGTGCCTTTGTGGCATGAGGTATTCTAAATAGCTGTCGAGCCGCAAGTCCTCTCGTGAAGTTGATGGAAGGGGAGTAGAGGTAGAAGGCCCCTGACCACTGACAGTGTGGTCTCTCAAAGTTGGGATGGAACCGAACCAATTTGTACTATCATCTGTATGGTGCTCAAAGCTACTAATAATGACAGGCGTACAACTAGGCCCTTGCCACGATGAATTTCGTGGAACCTGATCTGATACTGGTAGCATAAGTAACAGAAACAACAAATATTTTATCCCAATATGTTTCCAATTACAAAACATGCCAACCCAGATTACACATTTGTAATATTAATTTCATATGAAGGGAACTTAAAATAAAGGGGAATACTTATTTAAATTTAAATCAATTACCTTATCTTAGCTGCGGAGGAGGTTTATTTAGACATACACATAGAAAGTTAAAAATGTTTATTTGTAGAAGGAAATAACAATCTAAAGAGTTATGAAGTATTATTACAATGATATATGTTACCATATATCTACTAAAATGCTAACGATCTACGATTGCTAAAAATCTAGGATACTTTATTTTTTTAGAAAGAGTGAGAGAGAGAGAGAGAGAGAGAGAGAGAGAAGCTTTTGTTTCTATTTCAGTGCAACATTTCTAGAGTTAACTACTTATTTAACTATTCACTAAAATATTATAAATAGTTTAAGTTCTATTGAATTACTACCATTAACTATTAATAAACTTTGATGGAATCATCAAATAATATCCAAAATGCAATGTTGATTTTATTATTTAACTATATAGCTAAACGAGAGAATTGATTGTAGTGAAATTTCTAATTCTTCATGATATTATATCAAGAATAAGACTTTAAACTGCATTGCATATTTTTTTTTAAAATTTATGCAATTAAATGAACGTCCAGTACTGAAGTATATATACACTATTTTATATAATTTCTTAATTGCACAGCAAAATTTTGAAGCCTGTTCTTTAGAGGAATTTTTATAAATAACAAGATAATTAAAAATTTTACTTTCCTATATAAATATCACTCTGTATCACTATGAAATAATTAATTCAGATTAAAATTCAGCCAAGAATAAACATTTCCTAAACAAGAGTGCCGTGCGAAACAATTATATCACGAAGTTACACGGAATAAATTTAAATTCCATGAAGTATAAATTGTATTTAAATTGAGGTAAAGGATAAATAAATGGGAGAAGAGATGACCACTTGTGCATGAAAAATGAAATAATTTCATTGCAAATGATTTTACACTACACTTAACAACGTGCAAATGTTAAAAAAAAAAGAGAAATCAATTATTTCGTTCCTCGAGGAAATAAATGTGGAAAAATAAAGGTAAATGAGGAATGGGACGTATCCTGTAGTATATTAGCTGCAGTTTCACCTGCTAAGTCAGATGTGATTTTATATTTATTCAAGCATACATATTTCTGGATTGAATATAAGTTTTTCGCTTTTAAGAACACTGAAATGACCGCTTCAAACCAAACTGATAGAATGTTCGAGAGCAAGAAAACTTTTCCGAGTATTTAAATTATTTTCAGATTTTACAATATTTTTGAATGGGATACTTGGTTTTTTGCGAATAACTCTAGCTATAAATGGAACGCAGCTTATTTTAAAGGGATATTGTTATTACATACTTAAAAAAAAACTTGTTTTTTAATGATCATATTTATTAAATCTTAATTCCTGTTTTTAATGATCGTAAAATATTAGCTGATTCGAAAAATGTACGATAATCAAAATGATAATTAATTTTTAACACAAGTGCTGACTTTTCATGCTTTAAAATACACATAAGATTTTTTTTAAATTATGAAAAGTAAATTTCGATTTAGTTGTTTTAAGAGTTGTGTTGTAAGTTATGTGAGAAATAAATTGAATTAAAGGAAATAAAATAAGAGAAGAGTAAATAAAAACGGGAAATATTTATGAAAAAATACATAAACGTTATCTACTTTGAAAAACATTTTTTATGTACGAATTTTTATTTTTTTAACATTTATATGTTACTTTACTGTTCATTTTTTAAATAAACCTAACAGTTAAAAGGTATTTAAATTTCTACATAAAATAGAACGCTAAAAAATAAAAACTCTTTACATAATAAATCTCGTACAGCAAAAAGTGATAATCTTTGTAATAATGTACTAAATTTTAACACAATATATATGCCAAGGCAGGATTAAAATGTCCAGAAAAATTCAATTAATTATCTTTATAACATTTTCAGCAATTATTGTCACGTATCAAAATTTTCAAAGAACATAATTTTGTGCAAAGAACTTTTTTAAGTCGGTAACTCAGTGTTTCTCAAACTTTCATAACTTGAAACCCAAATTTTTATCAGAATTTTCTTCGCGCCCCCTTCCCTGCAATAACAATAAATTGAATCTAATAATAATATACTTCCAATATAGTGTGACTTTCATTATAAGCCATACAAATTTCGAAGATAAGTATTAAATTTTGTATATAATTTTAATACATGCTCATAGGGTCACTGGTAATTATAAAAAATGTTTTTATAAAATACATTGTGCAGTACCCATATATTTATAAGTGTATTACATCAGTGTTAATGTGTATTTAATTTTTTTATTAGGTCAGATTGTATTTTGTTTTGCTTCCTTTCAGTAAATTAGTACTTTTTTTAAAATAATATTTTGTTTTCGACTTTTCAGTATATACTTCCCCCACCCCTAAAGACTTGCGTCCAAAATTTTAAAACGCTACAGAAACTGCATGTTGAAGAGACAGAGAGAGAGAGAGAGAGAGAGAAATGCATCCACTGTTATTAAAACATTTATAACTTTAGTACTAGTAACCGTGACTTAAATTAGTTTAGTACTAGAAACCGTAAATTTAATTAATTTAGTACTAGAAAACGTAACGTAGTAACTTTAACTGTAGTACTAAAAAAAACATATTTTTGTAAATCTAACAAATCTCTAAATTTTATAAATCTCATATATATAAATATATATATATATTTATATTTAGTGTATATATATATATATATATATATATATATATATATATATATATATATATATATATATATTTATATATAATATATATAACAGATTTTAATTCTTAAAATCTTTAAAGTTAATAATTAAATGTGACTGCAAATTTTTGTCACTTTTATTTGAAGTTTTTGATTATTATCTTCATTTATTTTTTGTAAATATTTAAATAATGCATTTGCATGTTAGGATTCTTCCGTAGAGCCAAACAAACTTTCCTGTTCATGATTTTCTATTAGTTGGACACTTGGAAACTGACGGAGCGTGATATGATATCGTGGGTCTGCCAAACCTGAGAAATGCGAGATTTCTACATCCGGGAGTACAATTCTGGCGGAGACATCTCTTCTGAGGTTAAGCTGCCTTGTACAGAGGATATGCTTTTAACCGGTCAGCTCACGCACCCTAGTTTAAACGCACACAAGCACGCAGAAGATAAATTCTCTTCCTATTGTTCTGTATGCTTATTTATTATACTACAAATGTATTAAATAAAATTGATGAAGTGATACTGCAATGTACTTCACTAAAATACATATAGAGCCAATACTGTTAAAGAAAAGGAAGTAAGATTTAACAATTTCTTCACACTTTTTAAATGTTTGTTGAATTTAAAAGGATTTAAAAAAAACTCAAAGTTATAACTGAGTATATACCAAAGATATATTTTCATAAATTAAAGCAAATTCTTATGTGTAATGTTAAGTACTGGTAGAATATGTTCCTTCTTGGGAAAGTTCATTACAGAAAACTTGGCTCCAGAACGAAGATGAAATGAATAAGAAGATAAATTAATAGGGATTTTATAATTATATTATATGTTATGATTTTCGTATTGTTCTAATATAACTATTTAATTTCGATAAATCATTTCATTACTTTTTTATTTAATTTTGATAAAATTTTATTACTTAAAAGGTTTTTTTTCTTTTTCAAAAAAGATAATTTTAGCATAAATCTATTTGAAACACAATTTTTCGCTAAATGTTACGAGTTTTTCAACACTGTAAAACAATGTGGCTACCTTGAATACAAACCATTCAAATACGTCTGCCAATAAGATGATTCATTAAATTTCTATATTCGGCCATTGAGCTTCGAACATAATTCCAGGAAATCTGAAAACAGCTCTTAGTTGGGTGTGGTTAAAATTGTTCTAAAAGTAACACGTACGCTATTAAAGGTACACTTCTTCTCGCACTAATCCTTGACTGTTGGTTAAAATAAAGTAGTCCTTTCTTTTCCCACATAATATTTCTTGGGTAGAACCCTGATTCTAACATAATTCAAAATTCGCAAGTCACAGAAACCTCATATCCTAAAAGCACGTTTCATGTGATGGAAGTTCCAGATCTCCATTGTTGATTTTGAATTAGCAGTGTTTCCTCTTCTTGTGTGTGATTCAGTACCTGATTGTTGCTTACAGCATAGTGAATACAAACCAACGAATTGACTCAAAAGTCACCAGCGCAAAACACACAAACATGTCCTCTGTTCTACTTCGGTCTTAAACGCTTGAAGTTTTAATATTTATCCAGTCTTTAAAGTTATGTTATCACCAATGCTATTCACTAAACATTTCACAGTTAAGGTATCCGACTACGTACGGAACCATGATTTTACAAAAGTGCATAAATGGATAATTTTCATGTTATTTCATATCACTTAGATTAAAATATATGCATAAAATTGTTTTAAGGACATTTTGACAAAAAAAGTTATTTAAATATAATATTTTGGCCAAAAATTAACTTAGAATAATCTTTTTTTCCAAATGATCTCCTCTTGTGAAAAATGGTTCTATTATAATAATATTTTACTTGTATATAGCTCAGACCTCTCTACAGAGGCTCAACTAGAAGGTTTGAAAAATTCACATTATTTTCAGAGTCAACACCAATTGAAATAATTATTCGCGTGTTTTTCTTAAAATTGCTCCACTCTGTTGTCGTAAAATATGAATAAACATACTTCTAAGTTATATATTTCAAAATTTTTAGTTGAGCCTCCGTAGAGAGGTCTGAGTTAAATACAGGCAAATTATTATTATCATAGTACCATTTTTTCCAAAAGGAGAACATTTGGAAAAAAGATTATTCTAAGTTAATTTTTTGCCAAAATATTATATTTAAATAAATTATTTTTTGTCAAAATGTCCTTAAAACCATTTTATGCATGTATTCTAATCTGAATGACACTAAGTATCATGGAAATTATCCAATTTATGTGCTTTTTTGAAATCTTGGTTCCAAACGTAGTCGGATACCTTAAACTGATCCTTCATTATTTTGTCCTGTAGTGTAGCTGTTCACTAGAAAAATCTACACCACACAATAACTAGTTTCTTCAATAAGTTAGAAAGGTTTCTGGAAAGAATTACTAACTTCACACAAGTGCTCATTGGTTGATTTATTTTATAGAAATACTGATTGGTAGATATAATTCACACACACACAATTTTAATTGCTTGATTTATTTCACACAAATGCTAATTGGTTGAATTAAATAATCGTGACCATTTAAAATCCTTCGAAACGGAAGCCTAGAGTCAGATTCATAAGCCGAAATATGCCTCATAGGCTATTTCCTAGTTCATATATTATGGATTACAATGTAGTCAATACATTTAGTAGTAGTTAATCAAATGTATGATAGTTTGGGGATATTATTACGCTTTACGATTATACTAATCTACTGCAGTTCACTTGTCTGCATGACACTGATGCATTGCGATGCAACAAAAGTCCTTCCGGATTGAATGTATTACTCACGTGTAACAGATACCGACGAAGAATTATTTTCCAGATTTGTACGAGACACATCGTTAGAAAAGCTTTATTTCATAACTAAAATCATAATTATTGAATTATGTCGTTAACATCGTTCTTCTTCATTAAGTACCTCTGTGATATGTGATAGCATGTGATATGATGAAATTTCATTGAGATCTTTAAAGCATCCTGTATTATCTATTTTTATTACTTAGTTCAAATAGCAAAAGCTTACGTTATTTTGAATGAATTGCTTGTACAAGTATATTTTTTGCTTTGAGTGTTGAATTTAATTAGTCTTCGAAATTTAATAGATTTCACTATAATAAAAAAAATAACTCATTTTTTAAAAGACTGAATTTTAAAAAAAATACATATCGTTTTCTGTATACTAAAAATAAATAAAAAAAATATTTAATAATTATTTTTATATTTGTTGGATGAAATATGATAAACTCTTTTGGTATGAACCGAAATAGTTTTTGTTAATATTGAAGTATTTTTGAAGTAGTTATTATTGAATCATATTTATTATTACTAGGAAACAGAAACCAAAGTAAATTACTTATGAATATACAAATTAATAACGTGAGTAATTTGCTAAATACTTAAATTATTTTACTCCGAATAATCTGATCTATTTCAGAGGTGTATTTACTGAGTCACTCTGTAGTACAAGAAGCAATTTTTAAAAGGCGCGATTAAAAGTGTTATGCATTTCATACTCTGTATGGTGCTCAAGACCAACGACAGCCGTATTTCTAGACCCTTGACACGATGAAATTCGTGGGCCTCGATCTGACTACGTCAGTCAGGTGGCATTAGAAACAACAACAACTTATCATACTAGCACTTTTTTCAAGAATACATGCCATTAAATTAATCATTTATGAATTAGAGTTGCTTATATGAGTTTGTTACTTAGAGATTATTCTAAAGATATAAACAAGTCAGATGCTACTTAATTATATTCCAGAGTATAGATTTTCCCCCTCAATGGTTAGATATTATCTAGTGGTCGGAATTTTATTTAAAAATATCTTGAAAATTATCTGATCTCCGTTTAATGTACATTATATTGTTATAATTACAAGTAACATTTTAAGTTGGTGATTAATTAAATACAACATCTGAATTTTAAAGGACATTTAATTAAATACTTTAAGTCTTATTTACAACATTAACTTAATCATTAATTTTTTGGACTTGTTATGGAAACCCTCTATATGTAGAAATTATAGCAGAAGTTTTTAATGTGTCATGTTGTTGATGTTATAAATTGTTTTCTAACTGAATAAATTTGAAATAATAACATTGTAAGGATGTTTCAGTTAAAATTAAAAATGAAAAATATTATAAATATTATTAAAAAAAATGTAAATCAATTGTGTTTTTTGACAACTATATATATATTATTTATTAAGTAAAATGTGCGTGTTAATGAGAAATGTGTATGCCCTCCAAACTAATTAATCCTTCTGAATACATACATATTTTTTCATTTATACAAAAAGCATATCATTGCAGTTGCTAAAGGAAAATTCTAACTAACCAGTTTTCAATTATATGTTATCAAAAAATTTATGAGGGTAGTTCATTAAAGACTATTTGCATTGTAATGTACCCAGTCTCTTTCCTCTAATTGCTAAGACAAATGTGGGAAAATTCCATTCATTTCCCTAATTGCTGGGAGACGGTTTCGCAAATGGATGGTCAGAAATTTTGACCGTTTTTTCCCATGCCAGTACAAAAGTTAAAAAAGACGCCGGTACAATGTGCTTTTCGGGTTCTCATGGATCTGGGGCGACTGCATGCCTAGAGGACTGGACTTATAATATGAGCCCAGACAGTCTCCCGCTATAAACGGCCTATAGACAAAAGATCAAAAGGGATAGGCGGTGAGTGATCGTGAGAAACGAGATGTTTATAAAGGGAGAGCGAGGGAGTATCAAAATAAGATAATGACTGGAGATAATCTGACTGAGGCTTCTCGTTAGCGATATACATGAGAATCAGTGATACCTGAGTCCTCGAATTAAGGGGGACTTCGAAACGAGGAGGTTTCGAACCAGCAACCGCACAGCGAATATACAGCCAGCGAGCTCACTCAAACTCGGTGAGGAATCACCGAGAGTGAACTTAGAGCTGTGGACCCCTTTGACAGACCCCTATTTATAGGACATTTCTTTAAAGGATCTAAGGATCCACTAAAGGTGAAGCGAGTGCTAACGATGGGGAACGCAAACTCGAAAGGGCTTAGCTGGTGACTCCTCGCAAGATTGTTGTCTATTGTTCTACTCGGTTTTGTGCCAAAGGGCTGTCATGTTGTATTTTATGTGATTGAAGCAAAATAAAGACGTTATTGTAGAGATGGTGCCCTCCTCATTTTACCAGCAGACCTGGGGCCTGTTATATATATATATATATATATATATAGTCTTAACCATTTAAATAGTTACAATTGATATTCATGTCAATTTCTTGAGAATTGTTTTAAATATTTATGACTCCCTATTTTGAAAGAAGGTTAATAAAGACATTTTACAGAAATGATTAAAAAAAAGTCTGCAAACTGCTTAAATCAAATCGTGAACTACTAAATATATATTATTTATTATATAGATTTGAATTATTAAATAATCATTTGTGTAAATTGTGCTGGTATGCTGGAATGTTCCACAATGCCATAGTTGTATAGTTGTAATAATTTGAGTTATTTGTTGTTATAACAATTTTACACAGTTATTTAACAATTAAATTTGCATAATAGATATTGTATTAATTATGAAATAATTTTAATTAACTAGCATAATTATTAATTTACAATATTTCGCATATTTTAATAAGGTATATAATAATCATTAATTATTATAATACTCGTTCTCTCATAAGATATATTTGATGACCTTCTGCTTACTTACAATTGAACTAAAATACCATGAGGAAGGCGTATAAAGGAGGGCGATTTATACGACTGAATTTTAGGTTTATGAATGTAGGTTTGCTTATAAGAATTCATTTGAAACACAATAATTTATTTTCAAGTTATATTTTAATAAAAAAAAAAATAGAAGGCATGGAATTATCCAACATTTCCCCTCCATCCAAATTAAATGGAAATATATAAATGTATTTGCTTATTGCACAAATGCGTTTTGTTAATATGAATCCTATATCTAAGTTACGATCCTGAGAGCATTTTGAAGAAGAATTAGCATTAATGATTCTCATTTGCATCTGTTGTGTTCCAATATACTCAAATGCGGGCAATAATTAATCCTCCAGGAATTAACCTTTATTACAAGCTTGAGTTTGTTGTTAAATCTTTCATGAATATTAAAACTTAAGCAACATGATTGAATAGGCTTTTAAAGTTCCAGTATTCTTGAAACAACTGTATAATGCACAGGCCACCATTTTAAATATCAAAACTGAGAAACAAATAAAAACACGTGCATAGCTAGTTCAAATTAAGTAAAAGTTAATCTGCCTTTCCTAGTTATTCAAAGTGTATTGTCAGACAGAGATACATTTTGTCCTATACAATTTAATAACGGGTGTTAAATTCAATTGAATTTATACTTTTAAAACAGAAAATAAAGCAGGTTTTATTTAATTTTATAGAAACATTTTAACTTCTGATTTTACATACTTCATATTTTTCATTCACACACAAACATAGTATTTGTTTTCAATATTTTTTTCCATATTTTAATATAGGAATACGATTTTTGTAATTAGAGCTTGAAGGAGATTTTCAAACCTATAATCACTATTTTGTCAGTAAAGAATTGTGAAATATATATTTATAGTGTTTTTTTAAAAGAATTATGTCAAAAGGAAATTAGGAAATATAATTAAAGCTAAAGTGTATAAATTGCTTATCACGCACGTGTGTAATACCGTTTATTTTATTAATTCCAATATGTTATAAGATATATATATATATATATATATATATATATATATATTAGAAGATTAATTCGCGAATATATGAGGTAGAAGGAACTTGAAAACTGAAATATTAAAAGTCTTTATCTCACGAAACTATAAAATCAACGCATGATTTAACTGTGTAAGAAATAATCAACAATCAGCTTAGAAGTATAATTTTTAATTCAATTGTGCTGGAGCACATCAAATATATGCGTGCCGCAATTGATATTCATGCATAAGAAATTCATAGCCATTTTATTGATATTTGATTAATATCAAATTATTTATTAAAATCATATTTTAAAAGGACAACAAACATTCACGTGCATTAAAAGCAATACATAGATTTTAATTGGTTAACATGATCATTACTATTATTTTTTAAGCTACCAATCCGTTCGTGTTCTCATTTTTTAAACTCTAGATTTGGTTTCAGCGGAATTTTAAATTTCTATATTGGATCCTCTCTTCCAGTCATCAATATTCTGCTTAGCTTCTCTTCTTTAGACTTTTTATTCATGAAGCAATTAAGGCTAACATTTTACTTTTTTGTTTATGTGGTAAATAAACTAATAAATATCCAAACTTTCTAAACACATTCTATGTATATGTATATAAGTTTCAAATTATTCAATACGTTACATTTTCCAATTTTCAAAAAATCGATGAAAAGAAAAGGAGCAACGTTTCCCTGAGCGTGTTTTCTAAACATTCCAGATTTTTTTCTTATGTTTGCGGATTCAACAAACTTTACCAATGTTTTACCTTTTTTTTCTCCCTTCCCTTTCCTTAAAATTGTCCGAAGAGGAAGAAAAAAAGTTATTCCAGTGGAAATGCAACTCTGACAGAACTTTTATCAAATCGATATATAGAGGGTAAAAAATATTCTATTAGGAAAGCAGTGAAGCTATCGTGCTCTTCCTTAATTACTGGCATTTTAATGAAAAGAAATAGTTGCAGTAGTAACAAGATTAGAAAAGAAACATGGTACCAGAGCACGCACGACGATAGAAAGAAAAAAGTTTGGTTTGTGGTATCGTGAGCTTAAAAATACTCTCCAAATTCGAATCTTCTAAAAGGAAATAGCTCTAGTATATATATATATATATAAAAAGAGTTTTACGAGATTGAAAACTAATTAAATCTCTTTAATTCGGCAATTCAATTCTCATTTTTTTCGGTTATTCTAATGAAGAATGCTCGGTGAAGAAGGAGGAAACATTAAATAAAATGAAATATCTTTCCCGGTGGTAAATAGGCTTTTTATATTTCTTTTCAATTGTAAACATTCAAATAATAAAATGATGTAATTAGTATCGAACCATTGAAAAAGGGAAAAATCACTCATGGAGCAAATGTTTGAAACTTTAATTGTTGTAATTTGCAATTAGAAAAATCATGTGATGACATCCATTTCGGAACGATTTGTGTTCATAAAGAACGCAAATCGATTGGTAAACAATTATTTTAAATGATAATATTGCGTTTAATGTTAATTTAAGGTAAAATAGACGGGAATTGTAAACACACACACACATGAAATGTAGCTCTTCGAGAGAGTTATTCAGGGTACCCGGGCTTAAAATATCGAAAAGTTATGGTTTATTATTACGGAACTACCAATAAGAATGTCATACAATGTTCATCCCTGAAATGGAAAAACTTCCGAGATTTTTTGGGTCTAGTCCGATCAGCCGTATGTTCACGCATTATTCGGCAATCGCAGACGATAAACTTGTTACACGGACTTCATTTGTGTCGTGGACGTCACAACAAAAGGTTCAGTGCGTACTTTGGTTTACGGAATTTAAATCAGTCATGCGTTCACAGCGATGTGTTCGAACAGAATGAAATGCCAATCCTCCGACATCAAAATCTATCCATCAATGGGAAAGAAGTTTAAAGGAGACAGGAACTATGGTATCGGAAACACTGTCAAGTATCCCTTTCGTGATAGAAGGCACTGTTAAACGTGTGCGTGGTTCATTTTGTATGAGTCCTTATAAATCTATTAAACAAACCAGTACCGACATTTCATTATGTTCCAACACCTCGCTATGCACCTACTTGATTAAAATTCCGTTAATCAAAGTAAGCAATACACCTTTTGATTTTGGCATCCGGATCTTTACTAATGAAATCAGTGTATCAAGTTTATCGTCTGCGATTGCCGAATAACGCGTGGATGTGTGGCCTATCGGATTAGACCTAAAGCATCTCGGGAGAGTTTCCAATCCATGGATGAACAGTTTATTACATTCCGATGGGTACTTCCATAAAAAATAAGCCACAAAGTTTGGATACTTAAAGCCCAGACACGCTGTATTGGTATCAGACTACACAAATCAGCATGGAGTGATACTGGAGACTGACCTCGTAATTTTGAGCCCTACAAAGTTGTCGTGCATCAGTCATTTCAACATGGCTGGTTTTCAGTGGCACAAGGGCTCGAACCCGCCACAGACTGGTCACGAGTTCTCGAATATATTTATTAGGCTATTGCAGCTTGAAACTTAGGTTCAGCAGTAAAGTACAACAAATTTATTCAAAGTAATAAGTATTTTTTGAGGATTTAGATATTTCAGTAAATATAAATTTCATAAAAAATGTGTGGATATTGTCTCTCTTAAATAAATAAAAACAATACTAATATACAATAGTTACTTTTCTGTTGTTTTTTGAAATTGTCTATGGTGTTTTATTACTACCATCAAACCCTTGTTGTAAAATACTATAAATGTATTTTACCACCAAATTTTATAAGTTAATATGAAGTTATTGCATTATGAAAATAAATAGAATGTACGAAAATTGTTACAAAAAATAGTCTTCTGTTTATATATATATATATATATATATATATATATATATATAGTAATAATTCACTTTAATTTCATCTTAAAATATTTTTAATTTGCAATGGTCCTGACCCCTTAGTGCCCTGACGAAAATAATTAAATGTCGCTTATCCGCGTAAAGGGATGTCATCAAACTTAATCTCTTAAAACTTAAAACCTCGACATTTTTAAGGTAACATTACTTAAGGCATCATCATCCGATTATCTGGACTAATCAGAAGAGGCGTCTTTGAAGGCATGTGAGTTTTTGAACTTACGGTGCCCACTTGGTATAAATACTCTCGTTTTTGTAAAGAATTCGCCTGCTAATTTTCTTCGTCATGTAAAACGGCGTTCTTTGTATTGTTAAGGTTCACTGCTGATTTGTCTGTATGTCGTTTTTAATCGTATAAATATTCGTAAAAAATATTACTATTCTACAACAAGTAACGATCACATTTGTCAATATACCCCTTCTACATTCATTGTTTAATAAACGACAGACCAAACAGACTTTGGGACCAAATTTTCAATATGTAAGTAATGATAGAAAACCACACACACAGAGATGTTTGTTTATATATCACATCACCGTTCAACCAGTTACTATAAAAACTGGCATGTGCATGTATTTTATTGTGGAGAAGGTTTTATGCTATCATCTTTGTGTTACAGCTCCCCAACAAGTGTCGCTATAACATATCAACTTCTACACCATTTAACCAATCGTCAAGTTGCCATCAAGGTCGCCAAAAATGACGCCAGATTGGCTCTATTGCCAATATTTCGCTGTGTTTCCATTGAATCACCATTATAATTATAATGAAAGGATCGGCGTTGCTTGCGAATCTTACAATTCCAATATAAAATAAATACATCAGTAAGTAATATTAACGTTTTACACATCTAGATGTAAATTATTAACATTTTTTTAAGCTTTCATTACACAAAATGTGTAGCAATGTATTATTTTTGCTGAGCAGAGATCAGCTTAGAAAAGTGTTATCAAAACTCAACCCACAAGAGAGTTACGGGGCGTTAGAAATAAAAAAAAATCCTTTTTTTCAGCTGTTAGATCTACAGAATTAAAATTTAACATATATGATTTTTTTTGTTCAGTTGAGATATGCAAAACACTTTTTTTAATTTAATTTGCTATTCATGTAAAAAAAATTATCTAATTAAAAACGTCTTTATTCTTCAATCTCTCTGTATTGTTTAATCTTTCATTTCAATCGGTTGAATAACAGGTATACCAGCTAGAATATATATATACATATGGTGCGAAAGTACATAATTTTGTCTTCGCACGCACGCGCGTCATTCTTTACATATTACAACTACATATTTCTTTCCCACACAAATATTAATTTATCTCAAAAACGTTTCTCTGAAGTGTGAAGTTAACGTAAAAATATATTTCATTCTTTTTTAAAACTGGAGAAAACCATCGATAGAGAGCATTTGAATCCATTTAAAAAAGGAATGTTGAAAAACATTCACATACTTTCCTGGCAAGGAAGAAAGACTACGTGATCCACGAGATTTTCTGATGATTACTGAGAGCATAGGGTGGATCAGAAACTCGAAAGAATTTGTAAGGAACAAAAGAAAAAAAAGAGTGAATTTTATTTCTTGAAAAATCTTCATAATTTGCATATAAGCAAATGTTATATATCTCTCTCTTTATATGTCTTTTTTTCTTACTTCAAGGATTTGTATTACGATCAACTTCATTTGACTGATATATTTGAGTGCGTGTAGAAAATAATTCATTTTTGTTTTTTCTTTCCACAATTTGCATTTGAAATCTTATTCATATGATACAATACGGTTTTCTGCTTTATTGTTATCTTTTGGAAGATAGTTTTCAACTTGATACACATTTCTTTTTCATTTGTTTAAAATTGTTCGTGGTTTGTGATGTACCTTATGCTAAGTTTATTATTGATAGACAAATAAGTAAAATTTATTTGCTTTTTTAATTTTGAGTTTTGTGACCTTATTTTTAAGCAATATCTATTGATTTTAATCTCTTTAAAGTACATAAATTATATCTATAGAAATAAAAAAAAAATAAATAATGTAATCGTATTAGAAACTTAGGCTTATAAAAAGAGAATGCTTTGAGAAAATTTTAAAAAGCATTAATGGATATACGTAAAATGTTTTCTAAGTAAAATGCAGTTAATGTTTAAAATTTTGGCAAACTAAGAATTTTCTTAATGTATCCGACAACGATTGGAACAGTGATTTTGAAAAGGGGTACAAACGATTATTTTTAACATTTAGAGTGATATAGATTAGAATACACGCATAAAATTGTGTTCAGAATATTATTACAATAAAACGTTAGTTAAATGCGATACTTGGGCAAAAAATGAGAATAGAATAACCTACTTTCAAAATATTCTCCTTTTTATCAAAAATAATTCTATAATAGTGTAACTATACATAGCTTAGACCTCTGCACGGAGATTGAACCAAGATTTTTGAAATATATAACTAAGAAGGGAATTTATCCATATTTTAATACACCCAAGTGAACAAATTTTACGAAAAGAAACACCGATTATTATTAGAATTGACAGTTATATACACTGAAAGTAATGCGAATTTTCAAACACTTTAGTTCAGGCTCTTCAGATAAGTTTTATCTATATATAGTCGGATCCTAATTTAACGAGTTCATAGAAACCCAACATTGTGTTTGTTAATTTGGGATTATTCATTATATCGGGGTCTAAAAGAAATTAAAATTTTTTGCCCTTCTCTTTTGGAAAGTATACATGCACAACTGCTTAAACATAATCCAAAGTAAGATATTACAAACTTTTCATTAAACAGCCAAAAATACTTCTAGTGAATCATTACGCATCAGTTAACTGGAAATTTTAAAATACTGACTAATAGATGCTTCAAAATCTTTTTGATTACCGACTCGAAATAATTTTTTACGACTCTAGGCAGAGAAGAAAATACTGCATCATTTCCATCCTTCTGCATAAGTTATACTTTTACAATTTAGAAATAATTTAAAACATTAGAAAATGTGACAGTTTTGATAAGAGTTTCATTATCAATTTCTACATTAGAATCGCTATTGAATGGCTCCAACAAATCAACACTATCCTCAATTTTATTTGCCCAGATACGACAGTCTGTCATCAAATGTATCATAATTATATTAAAATAGTGTTTTTCAAACTTTCAATATTTGCGACCCAATAGTCAATCATAATTTTCAACGCACCCCCCCATACAAATAACAATGCATTCAATTCAATAATACCATACTTTGACGTTATAGCTACTTAATGATTTTAACCTTTTACTTGTCACCGTTAAATATATATATATATATATATATATATATATATATATATATATATATATATATATATATATATATATATATATATATATATATACGTCTCACTCAAACCTGTGTGTTAAATTCCCAGACGTATATATACGTCTTTCCGAAGTACGATCTTTTCTGTGTACTAATATCCATAAAATTATCCCGAAGACTTTGAAATACAGTAAAAGGACCTTGACAGTGTTTACGATGGATTTACTTTTATCAGAGGGTTTCCTTATTTATTCCTTTTTTCCCTTCCCCCCAATACATAGAACCCCTCATATGTGAAAACGGGGGCATTGAGGAGCGAATCGTGTAACTTTAAATCAGCAGTGAAAGGATTATCTATAAACCGTATAAATTATAGTAAATTTTTGAATATAATTTTATATGCGACTAACCCAGTGCTTCTCAAAGCTGGAGCGTTCGCGACCCAATATTCAATCATAATTTTCGTCGCCCCCCCTCTCGTACAATAACAATGCATTGAATTGAATAGTACTATACTTTGACGCTAAGACTACAAAACGACTTTAACTTCTTAAGCACAACTGGCTTAGATAATCGTCTCGCTAAGGGAAACGTTTATCTACGACGTAAACAAATATACATATCATCCCCAACGTATATATACGTCTTTCCGAAGTACGATCTTTTTTGTGCACTGCTATCCATAAGATTATTCTGAAGGCTTGAGAATACAATAGAAGGTCCTTAAAATTGTTGGCGAAGGATTTACTTATTTCAGATTCTTTGCTTCTTTATTCCTCCCCCCCCCAATACATCACATACTCGCGACTACGCGGAAAACGGTTGGCATTGCGAAGCGAATCGCGTAACTTTTAATCGTCACTTAAGGGATTCATTATATATATATCACTTGTATTTAATGAAATTGATCTTAAGTTAGTATTGTTTAATTTATTATAAAATACATTGTGTAACACTGATATATGTATAAGTGTAATATATCCTTGTAAATGTGCATTTTATTATATCAGAGAGAAAGTATTTTATTTATTTACTTTCAGTAAATTAATAATTTTTTTTAATAATCTTTGGTTTTCAACTTTTCAATATGCTCGCGCCCCCTCATAGATTTGTCACGCCCTCCAAGGGGGCGCCCCACAGTTTGAGAAACGCTAGACTAACCCATGGAATCATTGGTAATTATTAAATTTCTTCATACATTAGTATTGTTAAATTAATTCTAAAATACTGTGTGCTGTAATGATACTTTTACAATGGTAATCAATGAAAATGTTGATTTTGTTTTTTATTTTGTCAGAATGTGTATTTAGTTTACTTTCAGTAAATTAATAATTTTTAAAAATTAATCTTTAATTTTCGACTTTTCAATAGGCTCACCCTTGTACAGTTATCAAGTCCCCAAGGGGGGCGCAACCCATAGTTTTAGAAACACTGTATTAAAATCTTAAAATATCCCCTGGATTCGTATGACTCATCTGCACCTGTAAAGTCTAATAATTATCCCTACCTTTTTCGTTAAAATGTGTTGCTTATAAGAAAAGTTTTCATTTATTCCGGAAAAAAGGATATGACATTTGGAAAGAAATCCAATTTTTTATAAAACAAGCGAATAGAAAAAAAAATCCAGCTGTTGAAATAATTATGTATTTCAGGGTTCACTTTTCGTTAAAAATGGGTTTTTGCATTCATTTTAGATGGAGAAAAAATAAATTCGTTAAATCAGGGTTTGACTGTATGAGCAAGATATGATTGTTATTGAAGCATTTTCCATAGAAGTAGAATATAAAGAAAATGGGTAATTCAATGTTCATTTTTTGCCAAACTATCACATTTAAATATTTTTTAAAAATAATAATATACTGAAAACACTTTTGTTGGTGTATTTTAATATAAACATTAAAAAAAATATTCGTTTGTACACTTTTGAAAATCACGTTTCCGAACGTAGTCGGACATCTTACACGATTCAACCATTCTGATCTATATCTAAAATGAAAATGCATTATTCTTGAAAATAAAATTTTGAACTAATTCAAAATAAGATAGTATCTAAGAAAGTCATTGGGATAGTAATTTAAAGTGATTAATCTACTAAGCTCTAATTCCTAGGAATAAAATTTTTTAAGTCTAAGACTTTGTAAATGCTAAGTAGTAAAACGAAATATCTATCTTATAAAAATAGTAGTACTTGAAGAATAAAATATAAATAAATAGAATTTATAAATGAAAAGTTGGAAACATCATTAAAGAAATTAAATAACCTGTAAAAAAAGATTCCGTTAGATAACGTTGGTGTACGGAACAAAAAAAATAGTAGCTTAAGGGAGTTTGTAAAAAAAATGAAATATTGGATCTAATAAAAAAATACTTTTTTCATATTCAGACGGTATTTAAATCATCTTCGTAATGAAAGTAATATAAAATTATCTGTTAGAAAAAATGTATGTTTAGAACGATTATTATTCGACAAAAAACGTTCTAACTTAAAATATTCTAAAGCGAATGTGTGGAATATAATCCTTCAAATTTAGAATGTTTGAATATTTTAAATCTGATTTAATACAAATAATAATTTTCAAATAATACAAATAGCAATTTTCAAATAATACGAATAAAAATTTTCAATTAATTCAAATAATAATTTTCAAATATTACAGAACTACAACAAAACAACACACTTAATCATTTTCAAAGGATTTTGAAGTGTTTGGAAAGTCTTAAGTTTGAAGTTATGTGCCTAGAAAAGGGAAACCTACATTTTATTTCCAAAGTATTCATGCACAAAACAGTTTTAAACAAATGTCAATGTAACTGACTAATGTAAACGAAAACACGACGAATAATAATGTCGTGCTGATTATCTGGAATTATTATATAAAAAATGTGCAAATGTCGAAGTAAATTTTTTAAAAAAAATAATAATTCTTAGTGCACACACTGTAATATTGTCACTTTTAATAATCTTCCTAACATTGTAGAAAAAAGTAAAGTATTCCATGAATTCGAAATTTAAAAAAAATAAAATTGCATTTCTATTTTATTGCATTTGACAACCAAAGAACAAACAAAGAAGAATAAACGAAGAATAAAATTCACAGTGCAGAAGAAAATCCTTCTATCTTGCTCCAATAAGAATATAAAACAATCGGAAAATAAGAGAAAAGCATATCTCCTTATATCCGACTGTGTGTAGCGAACCACGCTTTTCCATCGCGATTACCCGGTCCAATCAGAAGTGGTCCTTTGAAGTGACAAGTTGGCATAAAGATGGCTTTTTTTTATACTGTTCTTCACAGAGAACGGTGAGAACGGCATCGATAAAGAATGCAAAAATCCAGTTAGAAAACGAATGATGAAAGTGACGCGCATTCCGACACGGGAGAGAGATCACGTGATACACGAGTGGTTCCGATGATTAACGAGCGCATGTCGAGGATGAGAAACTTGACCGAGGTTGGATGTAACAAAAGGGGGAAATAGGATAACTTTTATTTCTATGAATTATTCAAAAACATTCTATATTTTTTTTTACCGATTGGGAATGTAAATAATTGCATTTCTACGAATTCTTCATATGTTTATGGCATATATTTGATATTTCAAATTTCTCCTATGTTTTATTTATGAATATATATGCATGTATAAAAATACAACGGTTAAACTTTATTTTTGTATTTAGGAAGTCAAAAGTTGTTTTGTGTATCTGTTATTTATAATCTTTTTTTCAGAATCTTTTTTTTTTAAGCACAAAGTTACGAGTATCCTCGAGAAATGTATCATAAGATATTTTGTAAAGAGAAAAAGAAGAAAGAAATATTCAATCACACTTTTACAGAAATTGTTTTAAATTTTTCTTATTGAATTAAATTTTCGAATTTTAAATTAGGCAATACATTTAAGATGTTATATCTGCTTATTACGGATTTACTTTTTTGTAACGAAACTTTCTTCCCAGTTTTATAATCAAAAGTTGCATTGTTTCTGAAACATATGTATAAAATTATAACATATGAATCTGCGCTTTCGTTTATATCTTTTTTTGCATAACATTTGAAATATATTGCCTTGTTGAGAAATTTCTCTGTCTACAGGGTGATTCTAAAATGATGAGACACACTTTGTGGGGTAGTAAAACCAATTTTTGTGTAAGAATATATGGGTGGAAGTGTCACGTTGAGCCACGAACAGAATAAACAACACTTAAACGGATACATAATATGATCATTAGCAGCATTCTTAACGAGTGATTCCGCAGAGGAAATGGTTCAACAGTTTTATTTATTTATTTTACCAACAGTAAAACTCGCCAAACTGTTGGTTGACTGACATGTAGACGATATGTTACTGCCCTTGTAATTGTGGCGATTGTTTGTCCCACATGGCCCAAAGTGACTTCTTCCAGGTGTGTTTGTCGTACAAACTTTGATCTACCCCTTCCATCAATACAGACAATAAATGAAACATTTTCACAGATGTATCGATGTAATACATTTTGTGGTTCGGATGCATCTACTTGTAAAGCGTTCCTGATACAGCAGTAATGCTGCTCTTCCATTACTCCTAACACTATAAGTTAGATGCATATCTGCATTTTCGTTGCTAGTAAAATCACCCATAATGACGAAAAATTCAAGAGCAAATGTCGATTTTGGTGGTGCAGCAGATCAATTACACATCACTTTGCTGCCTAAAACTATCGCCAATATTGTCAGCCAATCCCGCCATAAAGGTAACCAAGCATGCATGACGGTTGGTGGATGCAATTTCTAAAACGGTTTTATGTGATTTTCTCTACGGAATCATTCGTTAAGCATGCAACTAATGGACATTTTGTTTCTGTTAATGCGTTATTATTATTTTGCTATTTGTTCACCTTCACCATATTTTCCAAAACAAAACTTGTTTGTTTTAGTGATCTCTAAAATCCCTCAAACTTTATCTCATCATTTTAGAATCTCTCTCTCTCTCACACACACACACATATATATATATATATATATATAGAGAGAGAGAGAGAGAGAGAGAGATGTAGAGATATAGTACCTCATATGGTATAGTGGTTAGCTATTGTTGCTAGAAATAAATATGAGTTTTGGGAAATAAAGTACACCACCTTCTAAACTTAGAAATATGCAAGTTGTACATTCGATATATTTGTTAGTAACGCTGAGTGCTAAGCCGTAGGACCTGGGCTCGAGTCCCGGAGAAGGTAGTGCCTTTGCGACACATTTGTACTTTAAATAACCATCGTACCACAAGTCCTCTCATGAGGTTGGTGGAAGGGGAAGATAGGTAGGGGGCCCCTGACCGCCTCTCCCCGGATGTTCTCCCACAAACTTTGAGTGGAACCGAGTAAAATCTAACGGTCAAGTCCATTGTGCTAAAGGGTACGGCTAACGATAGGCGTATATCTAGCCCCTTACCATGATTAATTTCATGTCCTTGGATTTGACACAGTCGAGATCAGGAGGCATAAGAAACAGCAACAACATAAATGTATAACTTAAAATAGACTAAAGCCAAACTATTTTACTGATATTTTATGAATGAAAACTACTTTCTTTAAAGTAAAGTGATCCAATTGGTATGGATGATTTCGTAGGAATAAATAAGTACAACGAATCAATCGATTAAGTAAGGTTAAGTATGAACAAAATAATTATTGCTATTTAAAAATTTTAATAATGTTACTGTATCGAATTAATTCAAATCTTATATTTACAAAATATTTCACAGAAGTACTAATTTATTTAAATATATTTGATCAAATAGCATACATGAATTAAATGTAAATTATCTCAGCTATGATAATTTTTTATACGTCTACAAAGATTTTAGGATATTTCAACACCAATACTGCCTCTCACATTTCTGCTCAACATGGTCAACAACCCTTTTAGATTAATCAAATGGTATAATTCTATTTCATAAATAATAAATGAGCCTTTTAAAGAGTATTCATTTTCATTTCATACAAAGGCAGAGATAACATTACTCAATTTCCAATCAATTCAGGCTCTAGTATTAACTCAATTGTTAGCACTCATATAAGATTTTTTTTAAAAATACCTTTGATTGGTATCATTTCAATAAAAAGCAAGTTAGTTTGACTGAAGTGTAAGTAAAATTCTGAAGAGATGGTTTTTATTCGTCACAGACAAAAGTTTCTTCTATGAATAAAATGACACAAATATTACAAATGAAATTTGAATTTTTTTAATAAATTTACAATAAAGAATACTATTAAATATAATAGTAGATTATGTTTAACAATTAGTTCAACTTCATTATTTTGTACAAATAATTCATTTTTAATTTAATGCTTTGAAAGAAAAATATATTTTAAATATAAGTATAACTTTTTTAAAAATCAGAGCAGTAACTAAATTGCATTATTTTAACTAGGCTTAAATTGTTACATTTTGAATATATATATATATATATATAACGAAGCAGAAGAGAAAAATGAGGAATAATATGGGAAACTCTTCATAAACTTAATTGTATTATATGGGTATAAAATATGTAAAATCAAAGATGTGTGTGTTACTATAGTTTGTTGGGGACAGGCATTTTTAAGGCTGTCTTTGGTTAATGTTAAACAATAGGACTCGAATTCGGAATATTTTTTAGATATAAAATTATTCAAACATTAATATTATATTCTGGCGTCACTATATATCCCGTATAGAATCCCTTATTTTATTACTTATTTACTTATTTTTATCCGAGTTGACTCGTTCTGTCTTTTTCAAAATGTAATTTGCAATTTTTCTAACACATACCGTAATGCTAAATGAGCTATCACTTTACATGTTGTAAAGCATTCGTCCGTGGGTGATGCCTTACTTCCAAGTTATCTTCGTGACCTAGGGGTGTGGGAGTGAATGAAAAACCAAGCTTTGACATAATCTTAATATCTCTTTATTAAGATCTTAACTGAAACACTAACAATGATAATGTTTATATTTTAGCTAATCTGAGGTGAGCAAACACACAATACGTATTACCCAATAAGCGCGATCCTGACCTCTTTAATTACTTTACCGCTTACACATAATCTCTGTTTATACACAGTTCCTAATAATTAGTCGATCAGCCCTACCTTTATATTCTAGGTAGCAGCAAACATCTCGAATCTTCAATGTAAATTCCTTATCTCGCGTGGAATGTTATCCACCTTGCTTGAACGCACTTTCACGGATATCTGACTGTGGAATATCGGCTTGCTTTAGCTTACGCGTTTAAACTCAGACTAGCATAATCACTTTTTAAAAGGCCACACCGTCTACGCTAAAGTTCTGCTATTTAAAAGGCTACTAATTTGCATAATCCTGTTTCGTTTCTGGATTTGGTTGGGAAAAAAATGGCCTTTTTCGGCCCCAATGAATTCAAGAGAAAAATTAATAGAAAGCGCGATGAGCCCGTCACAATGTAAAAAGGAAAAAAATTATTTTTTATCGAATGTTTTGAAATTTTAAAAACACTATATATATTGTGAACAAATGTATGAAATGCAATATTATAAATTTTAATGAAAATAGAGACATTTTTCTGGTCGAAAATGTGCTTCCCGTTTAGTTCAAACTCTCGTACATTGTCGAAAACAGCCTTAAAATTTTTATTTCAAAAATAGCAAACAAGACTGTTATCGGGATTACAAAAAAACGCGAGTTCTCATGGACTGACAGGTTGCTGAAGTCATATGCTTAAGGATAGTGTTCATGAAGTAGGGTTAATGTTTAGTGAGATGATTCATTCATTAGGATGGCATCAATTGCATAACGATCAATAACTTAGTGAACAAATTAAAATGAAAGAATATTACTGATGAACATAATTTTACCTAATCGTTTCTTCTTCAGAATATTATTAAATGCATCGAAGGATCTATCATTACCATCGCATCGTCTTTTTCCATTGTAGTCAGTAGAAAACAAGGACTACAATGAAGACCGACAAGCAAGAGTTCATATTAAGAGCTGTACATTTAAAATGCCGTATTTAAGTCCTAGAATTCCTTGATTCGAAGATTTTATCCTCTAGAACAGTGTTCCCCAACCTTTTTATAACCGCGGACCAGTTAACGTTGGATAATTTAACCGAGGCCCACTGAGGGGGAGGGCGTTGATTGTTTATATTTTAGATTGTTTTGTTTTAATAATATTATTTTAATTGTATTTAAACGTGCTTTCAGAATAAAATATAGCTACACTAAAAATGAATACAAAGTGATTTAACAAGGAATATAAAGTGATTTAACAAGGAATATAAAGTGATTTTCATAAAAAAAAAGTAGCCCAGACCGAAGAAAATAAGCCGCAGTAAATAAAATGGAAATAATTTAATGTTTCTCTTTTGAGGACCAGTAGTATTTGATCCACGGACCGGTACCGGTCCGTGGACCGGGGGTTGGAGACCACTGCTCTAGAAGCTCCAATTCTTGACAAGTGGTAATTGATGATGAATAAAATAGAGCATGCACCGCATTATCAAATAACATTACACGCGTTTGAATTTTTTAATCTGGCAAATCTGACAGACAATTTGATTTAAAAAAAAAACTCAGAGAAATGTATTAGAAGGTGTACAAAAATCTAAAAATTATATTTAATTGGCTGATCTGTTTTTCTAGAGCAAGGGATATATATAGCCCCAGATTGCTCTAAAAATTGATTAAAAGTATTAGTAACTAAACTTTTTTTTTTCATAGAGATATATGAATATTTGAATACTTGTTATATGTATGTGTCTGAGTGTGGTCTGAAAGTAAGGTAAGGGAAAAATAGTAATTCGTTGAGAAAAAGCATATTGAAATAAATTATACTTTAAAACAAACTGAAAAGCACGCATTTAGGGTGAATCAAACTAAAAAGATAAAAAAGTAATAATTCTTAGTATAAAAATAAAATGATTATCGAAAAAATTAATATCATTTTGGTAAACGCGTGTGGGGCGCTGTTTACTAAATTTTTACACTAATTCTGCATTCGGAAATATAACTAGTAAGAAATTATAACAATTAATATCGAGAATCCCACGCTTTTGGCACAATGACATTAATTTTCTCGTTAACCATTTTATTTTTACTCTAAGAATTATTTTTTACTTTTTAGTTCGATTTTTTTAACTATAAAAACGGGGTTTTTAAGGTATTTTTAAGACTATAATTTATTTTTCATTTTTTTAGTTTAATCTACAATAAATACAATAAAATCGGGTTTTTTTAGTTTTTTAAACTATCATTTATTTTATTTCCCTATCCATATTGTTTATATTTTGGTAAGAAATTTCTAACGCATCTTTCCCTTCCCCCCCAAAAAAACACTTCTATTTGTTTGTTTTATTTGTAATAACCATGATCGTTTTTGCCTTAGGGTTGTAACTTGATATTTTAGTCACCAAATCTGGAAATCGTAAATCGTTGATCTTGACGATTCTGATCTGGACAATGGAACAAAATTATTAAATTATTGTACTGCCATCAGTCTTTGACAAGAGTTAAAAATTTCATTTAATGTGACCTTTCAAAATTAGTAAAAATCGAGTTCTCTAAGAATCCGTTACATACAGGTAAAGTTAATGAAAGTGTGTTAAGATGGATATATGATCCTTAAAGTGTTCAAGGGGTGTGTCACAAATGTTTAATAAAGACGCTCGTGATTTTAGGTGTTTCTAAAGGGTTTAGAAGAACTATGAGTATTTGGGATTCTCTTTAAAAAGATAAGCTACCCCAATACATATCCCGTACAACATATAGAATCAAGCAACTAGAACAGTTTTTCTTCCTTTCAATCTCTGTATTGGTAGACTCAACTCCGGGAGATTTTCAGTGATGAGTGATGCTAATTATTATAATTAATATACATCCATCTAGATTTTTTCTGAATAGTAAGCTCCATAAAGAGGAGTAAAACACTACAAGGGAAAATCGGAAGAAAAGAAAACTATTATATTCTGAACCCTTAGTAGATTTCTAATTACAGTATAATAAGCCATTATGTACTTTCAGGAGAGAGCATCCCTTATTTAAAAATAATAAGTTTACTTGAATAAGTGTTTATCAAGAAGATAGATGCTTTAAGTTTCAACAAGAATGTGACTTGTTTGCTAATCAATCTTAAAATCACTGAACTTACTTTTAAGTGAATGGGATGTTAACTTTAAAAGGTACAAAATGGGATATTTTACATTCAGAAATTTAAGCATCTTAACGATAATTCTAATTACCGTATATGCCCGCGTATAAATCAAGAATTTTCTTTTAAAGAGAAAAAAAAGTCTGGTTTGTACACGGATCCACTAAAATCTGAAAAAATAGTTTGTGGAAAAACGTTTTAAATATTTCTCATTAACAATGCTCAAGTTATTTCCCTCTTCCACTTTTCTGGTGGTTATCGAATGGAACTTTCATTCTAAATCGAAATGAAAGTAAAGGGTGTTTTTTTAGAGGTATAGAACTTTAAATTGCAATAAAACAACGATGTATTATTCGATTGACATGATTTTTTTTTATTCGAAAGATAATCTTGTGGCATTACATTTTAAATATGATTTTTGGCATATGACTAGCACGGCTGGCTCGGATGTAGTACAATCTGAACGTCCAATTTTCGATGACTTTTTCCAACATTTGTGGCCGTATATCGGCAATAACACGGCGAATGTTGTCTTCCAAATGGTCAAGCTTTTGTGGCGTATCCGCATAGACCAATGACTTTACATAGCCCCACAGAAAATAGTCTAGCGGTGTTAAATCACAAGATCTTGGAGGCCAATTCACAGGTCCAAAACGTGAAATTAGGCGGTCACCCAACGTGTCTTTCAATAAATCGATTGTGGCACGAGCTGTGTGACATGTTGCGCCGTCTTGTTGGAACCACAGCTCCTGGACATCATGATTGTTCAATTCAGGAATGAAAAAGTTAGTAATCGTGGCTCTATACCGATCACCATTGACTGTAACGCTGTGGCATTCATCGTTTTTGAAGAAGGATTCCACCAGTCCATAAAGCGCACCAAACAGTCAGTTTTTTTGGATGTAACGGTTTTTCGACATACACTTGTGGATTAGCTTCACTCCAAATGCGGCAGTTTTGTTTGTTGATGTAGCCATTCAACCAGAAGTGCGCTTCATCGCTAAACAAAACTCGCTTATGAAAATCGGGAACAACGGCAATCTCGTTTTGGGCCCATTCGACGAATCTGCGCCTTGCTTGATGATCGTTTTGATGAATTGCCAAACCAAACTGAGAATAAATCACTTGACAGCTGTTAAATCGGTTGCCATCTTGGAAAGTAATGCCAACTTAAACTTCTATACCAGGAAAAAAAACACTCTTTACTACGTAAATTCTTCGAAGTCAGTGTCTGAATTCGGGCTCCCGAATGGTTTAAAAAATTCACTTATTGGTATGCAGTAACGTAACGGAGAACGTTTGGGTTCCCCCTCAAAGTCGGGTTCTGAGCCCCCTAGTTCCCTAGGCTTCTAGTGATGAGGGGTTGCGGGGGTGTACGTTACGCCACTGTTGGGATGACTGAATACCGTTGGCGTAATTCACGCGCCGGCAACCCGTGCATTGCCGGAGATGGGGGCTCAGGATTCTAGGGTGCCCAAAGCCTGACTGACGCCAAATAGGTATTTAACCAATTTTTAATATAATAAAAGTAAAAACCTAACTTTATACAGGATGGGGACGGCGATTTTGTCCTCCATAGTATGAAACACATGTGGACGGTCACGTCCGTCTTCCCGTTACCGAATTTCCCTGACAGCTCCTTTTCGAGAGAACAAAAAAAGGTGCATGAATTATGACTAGCATAAACAGTGTAAATTGTAACAATTCATTAAAAAAATATTGGTGAATTCTGATAAGCTTATTAGAGATGAAACTAACATCGTGCGAGTGTTTTTTTTAAACTTTTTTGAACTTTTTTTTTTTACTTGATTAGCAACATTTTCGATTCCATTACGTTGTATTCGAAAATTAAAAAAACCTTCTTTTCATTTTGGTTGATAAACGAGTTTTGAATTTTGCGTAATTTTTTTCAGAAAAATATTGCTTCGGCTATTATACACGGAATATATAAATGTATGTATATTCGGAAATCTACAACATACTATTTTACTGCTAAAGTGTATTTCGAAATATGACTAATATTTATTGTTGTAGTTAAGTGCGATGGTCAACTCGAAATAGATGAGATTGAAAAATCATGTGAATGTACTTACTTGTAGTAATGTTTCGTTTTCTTTAAAATGAGGATTTCACTTAAATGTTTCCAAACATAAGGATCATGATATATTTTTGATGTTAAATAAGAATGATAAATATTAAATTTCAAACAACACAACATATACGGCATTAAATTTTGAATTACTTGGCTATCAAATGTTCTAAATATTAGTTCACCAAAGAATCTTAGTAAAATATGAATTAGGTTTTTTACAATAAAACTAAGTACTCATCAAAAAGCAAATTATAAACAAAAATGGCTTTTAGGAACCCGAATAAAGTTTGTTTTGTTCGGAAATGTGTGTAATTTTATGAAAAAAAAAACCCACGATTTTTCTCCATGATTATGAGAAAAAGTGAAAAGTACGTTTGAAATGGATCAAATTGGAACATGATCTGTTTTTTTTCCCCCTCAAAACTGATAAAGAAGCTTAAAATTCAGTGAATATAAAAAGTGGTGGCAGAAAGATGCACGGAATAAAGAAGAAAAAAAAACGCTTCCGCTCCAATGATTAACGATAATATCTAGTAGACGAGCAATTCGACAGAAGTAAAAAAGCGAATTGGGTAACTTTTATTTCTACAAATAATCCAAATGTTTTTTTTTTTTATTTTGTAATTCTTTTGAGTAACAAATGAGCAGCAATTGCACTTCGAGTGTGCATCGAATGTTATTGAGGTTTGAAGTTCATTTTTCATTTTTCCTTCTTAGTTGTTTTTCATACAAATATTCAAATATTATGAGCATTGCTATTTATTATTTTATTTACTTCAAATTTGTTTTTATTATTCACGAAAAAAATTAATATTTTCTTTACAATTGAGAAATATTTCCTCTAAAAATAAACTGTAACAAAACAAAACATCCAGGTAAAATCGAGGAGAATTATTATTAATTTAAGTAAGTTTGTATTATATATTAATGTCACATTATAAATAACACCCCGGACTATCATTAATCTATCATTTATTTAAATTATTTAGCATCTTATCGCATCTATTTATATATAACTTGCTTTATATACTCCTTTAAAAACTAAAACATGTATTTCTAAAATTACTTTACATAACTAAATATTCAATTTAATAGTTAACATTATATACTTAAATAGGCAAAGCACTTTTTAACGAACTGAAATAGTTGAAAAGAGAGAATTAATTCTTATTGTACTTAAAAACATTTTTTATGGTTTTCATTTATATATTGCTTAAATAAAAATCGAAAGCTATATATTTAATCATATACTTCTGCTAATAGTCGAAGTATAAATAATTTTAATTTTTTTTTATTCTGGTGCATTTTGCCTACTTGAAATAACAAATAAAAAGTAACTCAAATGAATTAATACATTTTCCATATCTATTCATTACAATAATTTAATTACTTTACTCTATAATATTAATAGTAATGTTTTAAATGTAGTGCGATTATTTTACACATTTGTTGCCAAACTAATCTTCTTGTTGTTACTTATGCCACCTGATCGACAGAAAAGCCAAATCAAGGTCCACAAAATTCATCGCGGCGAGGAGCTAGATTCTTACGCAGATCGTTAGCCTTAGCTTTTGAGCACCAAGCAGGTGACAGTACGATTTTGCTCGGTTCCACCACAATTTTGAGGGAGAACACCCTGGAGGTGGTCAAGGGCCTCCCAGCTCCCTTCCTCTTCCATCAACCTCACGAGAGTACGTGTGACTCGACGGCTATTTAGATCCCCCATTGCAACTAAAGCACTATACATTTATGAACATCCATGCCTTCCCCGGGATTCAAATCCAGGAGCTACGGCACCGCAGTCAGCGTCACTAATGACTGTACTGGATGGGCTATTCTTAACATTGATACATGATTTATTTTTTAAAAAAAATACTTCTGCTGTTCATTTTCACCGAAAGTTTAACAGTATTGAATATAATATAAAAGTGTTCAATACAATAAAAGTAGAAGAATTAATCTGCTTCATAACAGAGTAATTATTCTCTAAATTTCTCTCATGAATATATATCTCATCATTCAAAAATATATATTTAGTATAATTCATCCATTATTATTCTAAAAAGATTATTATCGTAGTTGAAATTTATCGCGAAATGCAATTACATGAAGTAATCACTTATTACTGACTATTATCCAAACAGGATCAAGAAATGCACCTTTTGTATCTCTGAACAATTGAAAATATTTTCTTTTATATGCTCTATAAATTAAAGCATATATGATGAATTGATACACTTTTTATCTCCACCACTATTTCCTACAAATACGTAGATAAAATGTAATATTTTAGAAAGTACGATTTTGTGGAGAGAATGGATATATATATCACAATCTTTGTCTAGACCGGGAATTAAAATGAAGTTACAAAATAATATGATTCCTTCTAAGCTTCAAATGTGTCTGTTTCTTTAATGTCGAAGTATTTATGTATTTAATTAACTGGTTCATTAAGATTAGTTTTTAGATACTCGTTAAAACAATGCATTATGAAACTTACAATTTAAAAAATTACAATTTAAAAACAAGAAATGGTTTATTAAGTTTTTTTAAGATCCTGGAAAAAACTACATTTGTTTTCTGAATTAATTAATATACCGTAAAATCCGGCGTAATACACGCAGCTATACTTTCAAGCAGCATTTTTTAATTTTTAGGCATGTTCGCCGTATAACGCACCCCTTCCCCTACTTTACGAAGGGGGCCTAAAATGTGCGTGTTCAATGCTATTATGTTTTGAAGTATTTTATTCGAGGTATTATCCCAGGCTTTTGGAAAAATAGTATAGTTACAGAACTACAACCGTTTAAGTTCATTAGTCATTCCATTTATTAACAAAAATAAACAGCGTTCCGATATAGGCAATTCAAATTTTTTTAAATGCTCGTCTCTCTTTCTTTAATTTTAATTTTTATTTTTGAAGCTATCATTTTTAAAAAAGCCATATAACGTGCACCCTTAAATTTCGATTTTAGTTTTTGTGTTAAAAGTATGCGTTACACGCCGGATTTTATGGTCCTTCTCTTAACTGTCAAGCATATTATGAACTCAATTTCATTAAGGTTACATTCAATGAATTTGTTTTTCAAGATATATATTAAAAGTATTGCTATGGTAGAACTAAAATTATGAAACACAACAATGGATCAAGTAATAATAAACGGCTTATCATCTTTTAAATGTAAGGAATGTCCACGCAATCAACATGCATGATCTTATTTCGGAGTATATCGTAATCATATTGATCACATGGATCACTTCAGTAATTACAACATATTTAAATAACAGGGAACAAGTAACACACACGTAAAAATCACACTTCCACAAACTCTAATATTACTCAGTGATACGAATCCGAGGCCCCAATTTTGCATTAGGGCATTGTAACACCCCATCGCTGTCAAGCTATGACTTCAAATATGTTTTTTGGCGTTGTCTTAATACATTCTGAAACAAATCTAGCAGCTTCTAAAACTTCTAAAAATAATCTTTCAAGCCCCTTCTGGTTTTTCGAAGTATCAACTAGTTTTGTCTCCAAATTTGGCGATGTAACGCGTCCCGTCTGTAGCAATGATCTCTCCTAACAACGTAACGTTGTTAGACAATATTATCTCTTGCACTACGAATGAGCTGTATCCGCGGTAGCCTAATGGTTATGGCAGTGCTTCCCAAACTTTTAATATTGACGACCCAATATATTCAATCCTAATTTTCATCCAAACAACAATGCATTGAATTCAATAATACTATATTCAGAAGCTAACGTTACAATACGACTTTAATTTCTGAAGTGCCACCGGCGTATATATACACCTCCCTCAACCTTTGCGTTTGTTTCTGTGCACTGCTATCCATGAAATTATTCTGAAGGTTTTGGAATGCAATAAAAGGACCTTTACAGGGTGTTTGGGAAGAGTTTACTTGTATCAGAAGATTTTTTTTCTTATTTATTCCTTTTCTCCCTCCCCCTTTTGTGGCCGCGGTAGCCGAGTGGTATAGGTATCGGATCGTGGCTTGCCTTGTCACGAGTTCGAGCCCCGTACCACTAAAGACCCACCGTGTAGGGCAGCGATGCACGTTAAATCTATCGAGAGCTGAAACGTCCTCCCGTTGGTGTGGTGTGGTAGTTAGGAGAGGGGTGCCAGCTCAGGTGTCGTCCACGTCACTTGACCATGGTACAAAATTACGTGGTCCGTCGCCAAAAGCCCTCGTGTAGCTGAACAGTGCGACGTTAATATTCAATCAATCAACCCTCCCCCTTTCTAATACATCACACGCGCGCACCTACGGGGAGAACGGGAGCATTGGGGAGCGAATCGCGTAACTTTTAATTGGCAATTAATGGCTAAATTATAAACCGTACAGATTATCAAGATAAGTGTTAACTTTTTTGTATATAATTTTATTTATGACAAGCCAACGGGGTAACGGGAAATTAAACGGTCTTAACTTAGTATTGTAAAAAATTAATTATATTACACATTGTGCAGTATTGATACATTTAAATGTGTATTATATCAGTGTAAATGTTAATTATATACATTTTTATTATGTCAGAATGTATTTTGTTTGTTTACTTTCAGAAAATTAATAATTTTTTAAAATAATCTTTTGTGTTCGAATTTCAATAGGCTCGTGCCCCCCTAGTAGAATCATGACGCCCCTTCTAGAGGGGCACGCCCTCAGTTTGAGAAACGCCCTCAGTTTGGGTTATGGTCAAGAACTCGTGGATAGAGTGTCATGATTTCGAGCCCTAGTGTCATTGTAGACCCACCGTCAATCAATGATCACAGAGTCCTGCCTTTAGCGTAATGAGTAAGTAGAAGGGGGTCACTTGACTCAAATAGCTCTTGACTGAGGTTCAAGGCCCTTCACTCAGTCACTTGACTGAGGTTCACAACTGCGATATTTGTCTCAAATAGTCCTTCTGTTTCTTTATAGTGCAAGGGTACTCAAACTTTTTTTCTGCTGAAATGCATACATATGACATCCATTTCACACGGGCCTTAACCTGAGGATTTATGGGGAAGAGAGTGACGAATGTTTTAAGACCAAAATAACGTAGGGAATTCAAAATGTGGAAAATTTATCCAAATGTTTAATTTATATTTTGATTTTATTTATTATAATCATTTTATTTTTGTGTAATTGAATTTATCAAACACAAAATTGGAAGCATTTAAGAAACACACCTGTACAATTTTTGCATCACTGAAGGGTTTCATATGATTACTAATAATTTAACAAATTTTGTAGGATGACTTTGTTACCGCTGTGATATTGCAACTGACAAAACTCTTAGTTGCTGTTGCAAAGATTATTCAAGAAAGCCTGATTATTGCCTCTTGAAAGAGTTCCTCGAGACAAAGTGCTATTAAACTATTCATGTTTATTGGTATTTTTTAAATACTATACTTACGACAAATAAAACAATTATAAATCCAAGTTTATTCATCACTAAAGGATAGGCAACTTCCCAATGGTCTGAAAACAACCTATTTTCTTCGAATATTGTTCGCTTGCAAGACATGAAAGATAGTTTAAAAATTATTTCCACCCATAAAATGGTTGATATTCTCTTCCTCTTTGTTATTAATAGTTAAAAAAATTACCCGTATTTTGAACCCGTATGACTTCGACAGCAAGAAGCAAAAGTGATATTTGATTTCCTAACAGAATTCCTGCCAGATTTTAAATATATTATTTTTAAATAAATGAGTTTCTTCAAGCAATGAGCCGTGACCGGGTCTCATAAAATTGCCCGGTGAGCTGCATGTGGCCCGCGGGCCGCAGATTGAATACCACTGTTTTTGTGCGATGTTAGTAAACTATCATCTCTTGCAAACGGGCTTTCCGAATATAATACACGTTATTCAGAAAAGCGAGCAACTTTCATAACAATGTATGGGATTATATGAAATAACTTGAATGTATTACATTGTTTCGTTGGTTTCGTTTTATTAATGTATATAAAGAGACAGTTATCTTATGTTAGTATCGTGTATAATAACGTTTAAAATATTGATGGGATGGAGTATTAAGGCATATTATTCACTCTGTGTATTAATTGTATAACATTTTTTTTTAAATTTATCACACCTCACCCTGCTTTTGTAATGTCAAATTTACTTACATTATTTCATACAAATGTCATATAATAGTATAAAGCTGACCTTTAGGAATAAAAATAAATGCTTACTTTCCATCGAAATGGGACTCAAAAGAAAACTTCAGTTTTAAAAACACAACATTTAACAGATTTCGAATGAGTGTTTGTTTTCCTCAGTAACGAGTTGTGAGTATCTTTGAAAATGTACACCGAATTACCAAAAACAGTCATAAAAAGACATCGTTTATTTACTAAGACAGAAAGCCTTTTTAAGACGAAAAAAGATAAAAAATCTGGTACTTATATACAGATTTTTTTCCTCATGCGATTTACTGAAGGTCTTATCGTATTTGGAGAATGTTTTTATTTATTTATTTTATTTTTTAGAGTCGTTAGGAAAAGAAAACCTATAATCACATACTTTATTTATTTCTTCCCTGCGTAAAATCTGCTCTGTTTTCAGGTTTGTCTTTTTTTAATAAAAATAAAACGTTTTTTCTTCTTTCGCGCGTTTGATAAGATATATTCTTGAATGAAATTTTAATGCATATGGGTTAAAGTTAGTTGTTTCATAATTAAAACTCATCTAAACTAAGATCTATTCTTATTACATAAAATTATATTGAACCAGTATATTAGTTTGTATTTTCAAGAATTTCTATCTTATGTAACAAGTTTTGCACAAATATTAGTTTTACTAAAAAAATTAATTATTTAATTAAGTCTTAAATTTGTGCGAAAATAATTTTAAAAATATAAATACCGATTACCATATTATTTAATATGAATTTGATCTTACATATATCGTTGTATAAAAATAATGGGAAATGATGATTATGAATTCAAACATTATAAAACCTCGCGGAAATCTATAATTTGAAATTATTAAAAGTAAAGAAAAAAAATCAACAGACCAAAATACAAAACTATCATGTTTTCAAAATATATCTCAGACTTCGTGTTGTGATGTAAGGCTAAGCGAACTCTTTTTTTGATGTGATACCCTTCTTAATAGTACAAGGAATTAGAAATAAGCGAAAAAACCCATAAATATCGAATTATTTTTATAAATATCAAACAAATTATTTATAAATAAGAAAAATAACATTTTGAAGTCAATTAAATAAGAGTAATCGGAAAACTTGTAAAAAAGAAAAATTAAGACATGTAACAAAATCAACAAATTCAACAAAATGGAGTTCGGATGCAAACTGAAAATGGAAATGGCAGCTGTAACTAGATACTATCTAATGTAGTAACATCCTCTGTGTTAAAAGTCTCGAAAACTATTTTTTCTTACAATTAAATATACTTTAAAGAACCGACGTTAGAATATAAATTTAAAGTGAAAATTGTAACTACGGGTAAAATTTTCCTCAGTAACTCGTTTTGTCTCCATCCATGCAAATTGATACTTTGAGCTTGAATTACTCAATCCGCAAATGAACGTCACTACTGAATAGCCTATAAATAGTTAGTTAGATGCAGAATAGTTGTTGCTTTGTGGACAATATATAAAAACTACTGATCCCGAAATTATAGTCTCTTAACTATTAGAAGATATTGGTGGATTTCTATTCGGCAAGTTTCTCAATTCTCAAGTAAGTACCCATCAAGTCTTAAGATATATATATACATATATATATATATATAAAATCAACCACAATAATCAATTGAAAAAATAAAATATATGAATCTTATGATACTAAATCCCATTTCAAAATATCAATGGTGAATATAAAAGATAAAATTCCATCGTTTTCAAACAAAATTAAAAAATTATAAAATAAAATAAAAATTTATAAAATATCCAAGTGCAATCTCGGACTTCGGACCGATAAGCGGGGTTAAACTAGTCTGATGGCGCCAACCTTCCCCCTATTGCAACTTGGTAAGTTAATTGGAAAATATCCAAATTTCAAAAATTAAAAAGTTAAAAGTAAACCATTATGCTTGAAAAATTAAACCTTTCGCCATCGCATTCTGAAAGATATTACAACATTAAAATATTAAAATTTAAAAACAAATTAGTGCATAATATAAGTGAACCATCAAACACCTAAGATGATGCACCCATCTTTAAAATAGTTGTATAGGTAGAAAAAATAGTTGTATATGTATAAAAAAATATTTGAGATCAGAAAGTTCAAATTAAAAAAATATTTGAGATCCGAAAGTTAAAATTAAAAAATATTTGATATGCGAAAGTTAAAATTAAAAAATATCTAAAATCAAAAAGTTCAAACTAAAAAATCTGAAAGTTTAAACTAAAAAATGCGAAAGTTTAAACTAAAAAGTCCGAAAGTTCAAACTAAAAAGTCCGAAAGTTCAAATTAAAAAATATCTAAAAACCGAATGTTCAAATTAAAAACCCAGTATATTTACGAATGAATAGCGTAAATCATTAAAAACTCAACAAAGAGCATCCTATCAAGAATTCAATCAATATCTTATAGAACGACTTTTGATATTTAATATATCAATTACAAAATCCATATTTTGCTCATAACATCTACCAATGCCATGTCAATCCAAACGATTCATGATCTAACACCTATACATATATCTTGTTCTGTCTACATATTACATTCTTAATTTTAATATTGAAATTTATAAAAGGGAACTATTGTATATATATTTGTTATCTTTTTGAAACCGAATTAACGGCTTCTCTCCTACTATTTGGAACCCCCTGGAAACCGGAACAATCAACAAGATCTCCTTCTCAACTAACACGAGACGAAGGTGTGACGGATGTATCCACACCCTTCTTATTAACAAATCCTCTTGGAGAATCTTTGGTCCTTAAAAACTATTTTTATTTGAACCCACTCTCTGAAGAAGAAAACGTAACATGTAAATTAGTCTACTATATATAGATTAGGCCAGTGATTATCAAAGTGGTGTATATAGATTCCCAGGGGTCTATGATGACCTGCAAGGGGTCCACATAAGCAAAAAAATAATTTGGGGGTCCATGAGGTGTAAATGGGTGTCTACGAGATAGTGGCTTTCATTAAACCAGATCGTGGCTTTAATTTTAAAAGGAAATTTAATGAAGTAGAAACCAGACTTACCTAATATATATATTACAGATTTATTTGCATTTTAAAGGCGACATATTATTTCTTATTAAAACAAGGACAACATTTCAGTTTTTCTTAACAGAATTAAGCTAAAGGAGTATAATGATGGACATCGCAAATTTTCCCAGTTTCTCAATTTTCACGGACAATCTACCAAAAAAGAAAAGGATGTTTTAACCTACGTTCAACATTTAAATGTACTTTTTTTTAGATTTTGAAACTAGGTTTGAGAATGTTTTTACTGTCATAATACCTCAGAAGGCAATGAATTCCTATGGTCACTTTTAAAAAAAATATCAGATTACAAGAATTAAGCACTAACGAAGATCTTAAAAGAAAAGTTTGAAAACGGAAGTCAATAATTTTGGCTTTTAAAAGATATACTTGTTTTTATTCCATATTATGGAATATCTTATGAAAATTTTTAATTGTTTTTCCAATTTAGAAGGAAGTGCAATGCGTTTGTCAATCTCAAAACAAAAAAAAAAAAGAAGAAAAGACTGGACATTATTAACCGAGGAGATATTTAGGGTTAAATCTGATAGGATTGAGAGAGAGAGATGTCAAATGTTGAAAATTTGACATTGCATTCCCAGATTCATCCCTCTCACTAAAAGCGTTTGTTTGTTGCTCGTTATTTTATACATTAATTATGTATTGATTAATTAACATGTTTTTTTTAAATTTTTAAACCCTATACTTCACTACAGTTAAAAATTTAAAATTTTTAAAGGAAGTAGCTTTATACCTGCTGTCAAAAAGACATTTATGTGGATGAATTTGCAAAAATTTAATATTAGGTTAGTAGGGGTATGCCTCATACAGAAAAACCTATCAAATGCTCTATGAGGCAAAACAGTTTGGGAACTTCTACTCTATGCTTTAAAGGTAGAGAGGGAGAGGGAGAGATAGATAGGGTAGATTACTAGCGGAAGAGTAATTAATCAAATTTGTAATGCAAAGCAGATAATAGCAATTTCATAATTGTAATAATTAAGGTGACGATTTGTCAGTAGAGATTGAATTGAGTTCAGACACCCAGGAAGGCAGTGCACTCGAACCAGAAGTTGTAAGGGCGCCCTCCTCAGGTGCATTTCTCCTAGAGCATCACGGGGAGCTAGAGGTGTAGGAATAAATGAAGAACCAGAAGCTTCTATGATCTTAATATGACTTATTAAGATCTTAACATAAACATTTAACAAATTAGATAATAATAATATACACTGGTGTGCAAAAATTAAGGACGAGACGGTTTTTTCAAAATAACTCTGCACAAAAGCTTTCCAAATCAACACATTTAATACCGTAAGATCCCCAATACGTAAGGACATGTGTAATGTCTTACAAAAACTTACTAAACACTTACTAAAAGAGAAATCAGAGGGATAAAAAGAGGCTTGATTGAAAAAGTAGCATGGAGCGCAATGCGACTGAAGGCCGAAACATCCCTGTGATGGGTGTCCAGCAAGAAACATCCGGTCTTTAGTAGAGGATATGATCTCCCCTGACTGCTAGGCAGGTTTCACAGCGTCTGCGCATGCTGAGAATGAGGGTGTCAATGAGTTGTTGAGGCATTGCTGCCCATTCGTCTTGCAGCGCCAATCGAATCTCCCGAATCGTTACTGGTGGTAAGGTACGAGCTGCCAAGCGTCTGCCTAGAAAATCCCATACATGATCGATGGGATTGAGATCCGGAGATCGTGCTGGCCAATCCATACGTTCAATATCCTCACTCTCTAAAAGCTGTTCGGCAGCTACTGTGCGATGGCATGGTGCATTGTCGTCCATGAAAAGGAACTGCAGACCCATAGCGCCTCTAAAAAGACGCACATATGGAAGAAGAATCTCGTTACAATAACGGGTCCCGCTGACTGAACCTGCGTCGAAGATGTGAAGGTCTGTACGACTACCAAGCATGATGCCTCACCAAACGAGAACACCGCGACCTCCATACCTGTCCCTTTCAATGATGTTCGAGGGATGATTGCGGCTTCCCCGCTCTCTCCAGATGAGTATGCGATGAGAATCGCTACTCAAACTGAATCTGCTCTCATTTGTAAAGAGTACTCGCCCCCATTCATTGTGTCTCCAATTCCGGTGTTCCCGGCGCCACACATAACGCCTTCTCCGATGGGCAGGCGTTAAAAGTACACACGGTACAGGGCGACGTGCAAACAGACCACCACCCTGCAGTCTAGTGGCCACGGTAAAACGCGATATCGGTCGTCCAGTCGCCTGTGTCGTGTGTCTAGCGATTGCTCCCACTGTCTGCCGCCTGTTTCTTCTGGCCTGTAAGACAATGTACCGGTCATCTGCGGGTGTGGTTCTTCGTGAACGACCACTACTGAACCCCCGGATAGCTGTTCCTGTAGTTTGAAATTGTCTCCAAAGTCGTGAAACGATGCTGTGAGCAATTCCGAACTCTGCAGCCACACTTGTCACACTGCGGCCTTCCTCCAACTTCCCAATGATTCGACCTCGGGTAAGAAAGAGCATCCAGATGTCGTCTAACAGATTGATTATTCGCCATTTCTCGCTGAGGCAGCAACTCGGTGTGATTTTAACTGCTATACGGCGTGCAATCTCTTTGCCAGAAATACTGATCTTACACCGACAACATGCTTTATACTACTTAGACACTCCCCCATTACGTCTACCTGCATATCTGCGCATGTGCTACCGTACATCACCTTACTTAAATCTCCTGATTGGTCTTTCTGTCCGCTCTGCCTCTTCGTTCAGCTGATATGCTAATGTTTCGACTTCGTCCTTAATTTTTGCACACCAGTGTATATGTGAGAGAATCCACGGTAGCTAAACACACAATATATAATACCGAAATAACGTAACTCGGACCACCATCAATAACTAACTCGCCTAAGCTTAATTCCAATGTGATCACAGATCCGAATATTTAAATAGTCACTCCTATCTTAATGTCGAACGAAGTTTTAATCAATCTGATCCTAGTTGAAGTTGTGGTTCACGGGCGTGCTATGTTATGCACCTTGACCTAAGGGATCTCCGTCACGATTAACTTCTGTTAGATTTTACTTAAGGTGACAGAACTCAATTTTTGGTCAAAATATCGATTTTTCGTTTTTGGTCTTATATTAAAGTTCAATCTTTTATCTTTGTAAATCTATTTAAATTTTGTTTCTATCTTAATTAGAAGCCGAGTTACAGTTTTTTCAATATTACTTAATCATAAATATCTCGGACCCGAAATAGTTTCTGCTAACCGGAAGTGGCCGAGTTGTTTGTTTACGTTTCTCTTTCATAGTATATGACATGAAATATTATAATTAATATACAAATATTTAGTCAGAAATTAAAATAGAACATTTAAGAATAAATATAAATGTATTTGGAAATACATTTTCCTTTTTTTGTGTTAAACCTGGCAGCAAGTTTGTTGTTTTGACTTTGTTTACATATGCGTTTGATTTTCACGCTGAAAGAATTGACAGCGTAAAAAAGTTTATTTGATTGTTTTATTTTAACTTAAAAATAGTTAAAAGTATTGCTAAAAAGCGCAAGCGGCAATTTTATGGTAATAAATTCACAAAAACTTCGAAAAATAATAGCACTTCAGCAGTTCCTGAATGTACTGTCAGCTGTTGAGAAATGAGAGTTTGTCAACTGCAGAAGAAATAATTGCCTGGTCCTGTGTTTGGTAACAGAATCGTTGACCTTGAACTTATTGTGGAAGCTTTTGCTCAACTTTGCTGCCCAAAATATTTTGCTGAAAAAGTAGAACTATTCGAGGATTCCAGATATGGATTGTGCTCCCATTTTACACTAAAATGTAAGTAATGTGACTTTTTTTTGCATTTTCTTCATCAAAAAAAGTTGTAGTGCACTTGTCATAAATACCAGGCTAGTATATGATATGCAGCAGATAGGCAAAGGTTTTGCTGGGGCAACTAAATTATGCTCAACATTAAATTTGCCTCGACTAACCAAAACTGCTTACAAAAGTCAGGATGCAAAGCTTTTAAAAGTGGTCCAGGAAGTAGCTGAGGAATCCATGATAAAAGCTGCTACTGAAATTGTAGAGAAAAAACAAAATCTCTCATCCGATATTGTAAAATGTGGCATATCGGTGGATGGCACATGACAGCGAAGAGTCTATACATCTATGAATGGCTGTGTTGCTGCAATATCAGTTGATACTGGTAAGGTGTTAGACATAGAAGTTATGTCGTCCTACTGTCCAACATGTAAGAGACTTCAGACTATGCCAAGAAACTTTGAACATGAGTCGTCAAAAGCCGGCCACATATGTCAGTGTAATTTCACAGGCTCTTCATCAAAAATGGAAATTGTGGGGGCTTCCCGAATATTTCTTCGATCTGAAAAAAACCGCAGACTGCATTACACTCAATATTATGGGGATGGCGACTCAAAAGCTTTCATGAGTGTAAAAGACACTTATGGATTAAACAGTGTGACCAAGTTTGAGTGCATTGGCCATGTACAAAAGAAAGTGGGTTCGCGTCTGTGAAAACTAAAACTAAAGGACTGTCTGGTAAAGGCAAATTAACTGTAATTTTATTGACATACTTCAAAACTATTACGGAATTTCTGTTCACAGCAATGTCGGTAACTTAAATGCCATGCAGTAAAATGTAATTGCTGCGTTATAACACTGTGCATCAAGTAATAAGAAACCGATGCATGGTCAATGCCCAATAGGGAAAGAAAGCTGGTGTTATTTTCAGCGGGGGATGGCAAATGGAACACAATGTTCCACAATATATATATATATGCTGGTATATCAAATGATGTTTTAAATAAAATTAAACCAGTATATTTAGAACTATGCGACAAACAGATATTAAGTAAGTGCTTGCATGGACGCACGCAAAATGCCAACGAGTGTTTTAATGTAATAGTTCGGCAAAAAGTACCGAAGGAAGTTTTTGTTTCGCTCAAAACAATTAAATTTGGGTCGTATAATGCTATTATACACTTCAATAAAGGGTTAAATGGGTGTCTAAAAGTTTTTAATAAAATGAATATAGAAAACCCTGGGCTGTTTACCTTACGGGGATATAAACATTTAGATAAATGCAGAAACCGTGAATAAATTCATAATGCAGACCCCAAAACAAAGAAAAACAGGAAAATTATAAGAGCACTTAAAAAGAAAAAAATTAGTGTTTTAGAAGTCAAAGATGGGGAGAATTATAAATCTGGTGCATTTTAATAAGAAATTAAGTGTTTTTCTTGTAATCAGAATAGTATAATGTTATTTTGTCGTTTTCTCAAAATGAGATTTTTACATTTTTTTCTTACCGCAAAACACAATATCTCAAAAAGTTATGCTTGAATGAAATAAAAATGTTATATGTATGTTTTTTAAATACGTATATAGGGAATAGACCATTCTTAAGATTTTGTGTTGAGTAGAATTTTTTTTATATAGCAATAAAGTAAAAATTACAATAGCTTTTAAGAAAATTTCAACGTATAGAAGTTCGAAACACAATAACTTCCCACGTAATGGTCATATTACCAAAATAAGAGTCTATTCCCTAGATAAGGTTGTATGCTATATTATTCAATTTACAAAATGTCAATATATTTATTTTATTTTTAGTTATCATGTTTTGCATAAAATCTTATTTTTGCTTATTTTTTTATAAAATACCCCTTTGATAGTAAAAATGTGCACTAATAAAACTTTTCTTGGGTGTTTTTCTAATTTTAGAGACCCATAAGGTCATAAAATATGCATTTACTGGCAAAATTCAGGTTAATTCAAAAAATTTTCTTCAAAAGTGTATAAACATTTAGATAGATGCAGAATCTGTGAATCGAATCATAACGCAGACCCCAAAACAAAGAAACACAGAAAAATTTTAAGAGCACTTAAAAAGAAAAAAAATAGTGTTTTTGAAGTTAAAGAGGGAAAGGATTATAAAAATCTGGTGTATTTTAATAAGAAAGTAAGTGTTTTTCTTGTAATCAGAATAGTTTAATGTTATTTTTGTCGTTTTCTCAAAATGAGTTTTTTCACATTTTTTCTTACCGCAAAACACAATATCTCAAAAAATTATGCTTGAATGAAATAAAAATTTTACATGTATGTTTTTTAAATACTTATACAGGGTATAGATTTTTCTTAAGAGTTTGTGTTGAGTAGAATTTTTTTTATATAGCAATAAAATGAAAACTACAATAGCTTTTAAAGAAAATGTCAACGTATAGAAGCTCGAAACACAATAACTTCCCACGTAATAGTTATATTACCAAAATAAGAGTCTATTCCCTAGATAAGGTTGTATGCTATATTATTCAATTTACAAAATGTCAATATATTTATTTTATTTTCAGTTATCATGTTTTGCGTAAAGTCTTATTTTTGCTTATTTTTTTTATAAAATACCCCTTTGACTCTAAAAATGTACACTAACAAAACTTTTCTTGGGTATTTTTCTAATTTTAGAGACCCATAAGGTCATACAATATGCATTTACAGGCAAAATACGGGTTAATTCAAAAAATTTTCTTCGAAGGTGTTCTGTTACCTTAATCACTTCACACTTGAAATGCAGACTATCATAACACTCCTCAAATGCCACCTGACTTACTCTAAACTTCTGATATTTAAAAGATTCATAATTTGCATCTTTCCTTCACACCTTACTTCTTGGGTTGGTTGGAAAAGGGTTGTCATTAATTCTGGCCCAAAAGAACCCTAAAGGATATGTTAATGAAAAGACGCGTGATTCCGTCACAAAGTAAGTGTATTTGTATTTTAAGCAGCGTTTCTCAAACCGTGGGGTGCGCCTCCCTTGGGAGGCGTGACAACTCTACGAGGGGGATGGGCGAGCATATTGAAAAGTCGAAAACAGAAGATTATTTTAAAAAAAATTAATTTACTGAAAATAAACAAGCAAAATACATTAGGACTTAATAAAAAATAAAAACACATTTACACTGATATATTATACTTATAAATGTATCACTGCTACACAATGTATTTTATAATTAATTTAACAATACTAAGTTAAGAACAAGTTTAATAATTGCCAGTGACCTTAAGGGATTGTCGTACATAAAATTATATACAAAAATTAACACATATCTTGACAATGTGTAATAATAAATCGCTTAATTCCCAAATAAAAGTTACATTATTAGCTTCCCGATGCCAATCGTTTTCTACGTAGTCACAAGTATAATGTATATTGGGGGGAGTGATAAAGAAGGAAATAATCTGAAATAAGTAAATCCTTTGCAAGCATTGTCAAGGCCCTTTTATTGGATTTCAAATCCTCTTGAAAAATTTTATGAACAACAGTGCACCAAAAAAATTGTACTTCGGAAGGACGTATATTTACGTGCGGGGAAATTAATGCTTTGTCTGAGCGCTACGTTTATATAGTTCGGTGGCGCTTTAGAGGTTAAAGTCGTATCGTAGTTTTATTGTCAATGTATACTATTATTGATTTCAATACATTGTTCTTGTATGAATGGGGCGCGATGAAAATTATGATTGTGAGTATTTTGTCGCGAATATTGGAACTTTGAGAAGCTCTGATTTAAAGTCTTCTCATACTTTGCGTACCTAATTCATTGACTCCATATAGCTTTAATTAGGTGTATCTCTTAGTTTGATTGATTGAATTTGTGTGTTGTTGATCGTATTACAAGTAAATTAACTAGTTTCGAACATGGCTAGTCTTCCTTCCCTTTCTCCCACGTCCCTAGACTTGGATCCTAGATCCTTACAAAGATATCTCGATAAAATATAATAAGAAAAGAGTAAGTAATAATAATACATATAGACCTATATACATACACTTTTGTAAAAATGTCTTTAGTTCCAAACCCCCTAGATTTACCAAAACGATTAAAATACTAATCAGAAATACCAGTTGATGAAGAAGACATAATTCATTTTATTTTCGTATCTCACCTTCCAGTTTCGGAATGACCACTCTCTACCGAAGTGATGAATGAGGAAAAGTAGCAGCTTTTCGGTGAATCTCAACAAGGGAATGTGAGCGGAGAGTTAACTCCCAACTCAGCGAGTAGAAATGGCGAATGTTAAACGCTGAATTCCAGATGAGTGAACAAATTATGAAAATGATTGAGGAATTTGCTTCGGGCTGATTAGGAGCTGTTAAAAGGAGAACTTAGGAAACCGATTTCCGATGCCGCGCACGGGGTCTCTAATGTGTTTGCACGGATTAACAAGTCAGAACATTCTCCGTAAAATGCGATCGTCTCCCGGGCAATAACTTTGAATAATCAGTCATGACTGCCGGAAGTCTAAATTGAATTTAAAACCATTGTTTGATGCAATTTCAAGCGTGAAAATTTCGGGAATTAATTCTATTGCATTGAAAGAGAAATTACAACTGAATTTGGAATGTTTTGACGCATACAAAGTTTGAAGCAATTCTGTATGTTTGCATATTCTTATTTTTATCCAATAATAAATCCTCATTTATCCTTGTTTTAGGAGTATTTTTAATTCGTACAAGCGAGAAATGTGTGTGTGATGAATGTTTTCTTCTCGAGATAATTTCAAGTCATTTATCTTTAATTTAAAACCAATGTCAGATTCTTTAAAAATAATATACAACTATCGTAGTACATATATTCATTGAGATAGATAAATTTATGCATATAAACTTTTTTTCAGCTCATTTTAAATATTTTCCTCACATTTTTCTGATTAATTGTTTACTGACGTCGTACTTTGAAACTACTCAAGGACAATTCTGTAAAAATAATACAAACAAGTGATATAAAAAAAAAATAAGTCAATTCCTAACTAGATCAACAAAGACAAATTTTATTTAGCTACTTTTTACTAAATAGTTACAATTAGTATAAATATGTCCGAGTCGTATATACATATGACAGAATCATAGTATTAAGTGGTAATTAATTTTTATTAATTATCATTAAAGTATCGTATTGTCATCCAAAGTAATCGTGTCTATAAAATTTCAGTTCAGCTGAATGGTTTAAAACGTGAGAAAAAAACATTTTCAAGTTTTGACACAAATCGCCAAAAGGGTCGCTAAGTCACTAAAAATGATGCCAACGTGGCTGTTTTGTAATTCTTTAAATAATTAGTTTTAATCAATTAATTTTTATTTATTTAAATTAAATTATTGTATTGCCATCCAAAATAATCATGTATATAAAATTTCAGCTCTATTGAGTGCTTTAAAATGTATTTTATTAACGATTAAAAATCCCACCAAGATAAATAAATAAATAAATGTATAGAGATAGTGAGCTAATAGTAGGAATTGAAAAAGGGCATGGAGTTATTTCTAGTGCCGAAATAAATAGAAAATATTTTAAGCATTGCTCTTATTTTAAATAATTAAAAACATATACAAGTGAATTAATTTTAAAAATATTACTAAAAAATATCCTGTGTGTGTGTGACTATAGCTTTTTAAAACAATACTCAAATCTATAATTTTATCATGTAGAACAATAAGTTCTACATATTGAAGCATCATTATTCAATGAATATTTTATTTTTTTCTTCGTCGATGGTTCATGGAATATATTTTAATATAAATAAAGAGAGAAAAAATATCTGTATAATAAATTAATTTTTAAAGTATATAAAAAAATACAGTGTGCATTTTTTTTAACTTTTATATTTTAAATTTTTAATGCTTAAAATGCCATTTGTAATTTTGTAGAAAAGAACCGAACCGAAAAGGGGGAAAAGGAACATAAGATTTTTATTAATTTCGTATTATATTAAAAATATATTCTAAAACTTGGAAAAAATATTTCGTATTATATTAAAAATATTATATTCTATAACTTGGAAAAAATAATCTCAATACATTTGGTATATAAAAGTTCAAGTTATAAATACTCATTTAAAACATTGATTTTGTCTGAATATCATATTATGTATCCTTATATAGATTTGTAAATTTTATTAATTTTTTAATTTATTTCTGAAATCAGAACTCAGAGTTATTCAGATCAGAATATAAACAAGCATGAAAATAGCAGAAAAACAATTCTGCAAACAATACAATCATAAGAATTGCTGAGTTGGGTGAAAACACCGAAATTTTAAAATAGAAGTATATAAAAAAAGTTATTCTAAATACTTTTTAGAACAAAAAGTCTTTTCCTCCTTTAAAAAAAATCAGAACATTTTGCAAGCAGTGTCTCTTTATTTATCATTTCAGTTATTACACAATGCAAATAACATTTACTTATTTGAATAAATTCTTCCTTTTGATGACGTGCTCTTACCTCTGATGATACTATAACGAAACAAATATAAGTGAATTATTTCTCAAAAGTCATCGCAAAAATAAATTCCTGAAAGGAATCTGAACCGCTTAAAACAATCTAGACAAAAGAAACCTCAACACACAGTATTCTGTCTTTCATACATAAAAAAAAATCCCGAGATCGAAATAAAAACTGCATTCAGAACAGAAAGGAAAAACGTTCAGGTCACAGAAAGGGAAAAAAATTCCCCCAGTCGTATACCTTAAAAACAAAAGAAGGAAGCTAGCTCACTAACAAAAGGAGAACGAATGCAAAATGCTGGCGTCAACGGGACTTCAAAGCATTAGGAGGCAGTTAATGCATTTTCAATTCTTTTCCCTATTCCCAAAAGTTCCCTCCAAGCTCGGGACATTGATTCCCGGACTGCCTTTGTTAAGGGGAATCTGCACTTGACGTTGATGAAGGGTCCTGAGTTGCAGTTTCTACTTCTTTCAACTATCTTTCCTAAGATCTCTCTCTTGAATGCGAGCTGATGTAGGCAGACCCCGGCGAAAAGATACGGTCAACAAAGACTCAAATCGCATGGTGGTCCATTATTAAACTTAAGAATTAGTTACGAGGTCTCATATATTACTCTGGAGGGGGAATTCCGTTTAAACGGCCGAATAATTGTTCGTGATGGGCTAGATTAACCGGGGATTTTGTGAGTGGGGTTGGAAAGATCCTGAGGAATCTTGAAGGTTTAATTACGTTGGTGATCATTAATTAATATATTCTTGTGGACACCAGCGCTGACTGGGAAGCAAAATGGTCCCGGAGATACTTTGGGGGATATGCAAATCTGACAGTGGCAGGGTTTGTTGATTAACTGCGTTTGTTATTGATAGATAAACACTGATAAGGGCACTTGATATTTATTATTGAAAGTATTATGTATGTATATTAAGGTCTCTTCGTAAATTATATTCTTCTGGAAAACAATATTTCAGACTGTCATGGGAAATTACCGCGTATGAGGAGAATGAATAATTCCTTCAATAATATTTTTTTTAAAAAAAAAAAGCTGGACATCGCTTTGTGTAACATAGGTTTTACATAATTATTATTTATTTCGGTTATTTATGATACCTAAATAATTATTTTGCAATGCACTTTTTCCATTCAGCAAAATGCATCAAAGTAGTAAGTACAAGTTTTTTTAAAAAAAAAAGAAATTTTAAGAGAATATTTATGCCTTTTAAAAATATATAATGAAACAACGTTAATGAAATATTAAGTCACATGAATGACATGTATTACGTTCAAAATGCATTTGGTAAAATATATCAAAACAAAAAATAATAAAATAATAAATCAAATCCTACTTAGATTAACAAAGAAACTTTTTATTTCTTAAAAATAATAATAAAGGTTTCAAAAAAATGCTGCTAAAATATATATTTTGCGAGCAAATAAAATTAGTATTTGTTTCTCAGATTCTCAAAATTTAAAATTACTGATAGTGTAATACTTGAAAAATATTTTTATTTTTAATAATATATATATATATATAAACTAAAGATTGGTGCGACATCGCTTACAGTAACTATAGCAAAACTAGTCCCTTGGGATTAGAATAATTGCATTTTTTATTTTTGTTGTCGAGTATGTTTAATGAAATTCTAATTAAATGCAAACAATTCTGAAATTTGTCTTTATAAATTATATTAAATTTTAGCTAAATTATATGTTATTCGAAGATTTTTTGAAATTTTTTCAATTAAAGTAATCATTTCCTTTTTATTAAGGCATCCTATTTATTAAATGACAGCTCTGTAAGTTAATTTAAAAAGCGAATATCGCATTTCAAATCCAAAATATCTAATTTGCTTAAAAAAAGAATATTAATTTTAATTGGCAGCTTATATGACACGTTTTTGCTAATTCCATTTTATTTTATGTTTTTTCATTAATAAAAATATTTTATCTGTGAGAGTTATATTTAATTTACTATACCTCCAAAACTAATTTAAATATCGCAATGATTTTATTCATGAGCAAGGCCATAGCAAAAATTAAATTTATATTATAATTGAAATTGACGTCATTTTTTTAAAAACATGCCTGGCATCTTTCGGAATAAAAATTAATTTCTGAAAATCTTTTAATCCTTTATCGATAATTTCTAAACTAATGCATTTCGATTTTTCGTCTTTTTTGTATTATTGTAGGGTTACAAGAAAAACAATGAAGTGGATTTTTTCTCAGAGGCATCGCTGTACTCTGAAAAATTTATAAGTAATTATTGAAAGCATCAGAAAAGGTGTATTTATATAATTCCTGTTTCATTGCAATGAAGTATAAAATTTTATATTGACTATCTTATCCATTTTAAATTGAAAACTGCACATTATTTTAAAAATCATATACTTAGCTTTATTTTATTTTTTTCATGCATGTGAACAGATACATATATAAATGAGTTTTAACAAACATACAAAATCTTTCAACATGCATAATAAGAATTATGTATTTAGTAGCGTCATTTTCACTGTTACAAGTTAGCTATTGGCAAGAGATCCCACAAATATGACCATAGTCAAGTCACTAGAAAGAACCAGGCCTGGCAAATTAATATTTAAATTTCAACACCTCTTCAAATCCATGAAATAAAATTGTAATTATAACTACAGTCCTAAACCTTGAGGTATTTTAAATAACTTCCATGACAATTCTCGTCGCAGCTGAACAAATGTGATATGAATGTACACTCATGTCCATAATAAAAGGTCACAAACATGGTTTACGGGATAGTTCTAAATTGCTATCATAAAAACTGATAAGTTTTGTATTTTATATATTTTGAAGAACGGATAGTATAATACCAGCTTTCGGTTTAGAAAAATAAGTTGTTTAGTGTTTGTTTTTACAAAACTACTGGATTGAAACCGCTTAAGTATCTGGGAATTTTTACCCTGCAGTTTTGTGAACATTGTGATGGAAAGTCGTTGGCAGGCTCGAAGCTGACCAGTCTCATGTGGATGTGGCTGAATGGTTCCGAGTGGCACCAAAAGTTGTTTTCCGGCAGTAGAAATCAATAGTAAGCAAGAGGTACAGTCACTAGAAAGTCGACCAGGGCAGCAACAAAGCTGCGAAACCTATACAGTATCGCTACTTGGCATTTATCGCACGAAAACATACGCGGACAACAGCTCAGATTGTTCGTCACCTTGCTGCTGTGTGTCAGGAATAATTTCCAGACAAACAGTCTAAAAACGTCTAACCTTAATGCCCGACGTTGATGCGTGTGTATCCCCTTTGATTGTATTCAATTAGGAAGACCCTTTGTGAGAACCCCACTTGGTTCCACCCTGGGCATTAAGATTAACTTGAGGCAAATAGTAATCAGACGCCATTTGTATAATAACAAATTATATTTATTCACTTAGTTCAAATATCAACCTTCTAATTATAAATATTCAACTATATGTCTACATCAAAGGGTCTACTACCTTTACTATGTCTATCTCTTATATGTCTACTACCTTTACTATTAAATTACGAAAGATGAAATTAATGAATTACTAAGCTCAATATCGAACGGGTTTACCGGAATAGGAGGTCCGAGAAATACACGCAACTTGAATTATTAACATTCATTAAAGTTAACTAACTTTATTATCTAATAACGTTTATGGTGAGATAGACTAAGTTAGAATATATCACCTGGCTGTAATATAGTTCTCTCCAGGTCGATTAATCTTTCTAAGGCTATTTCGCTGAATAATATAACAGCCATACTCTTGTCTCTTAATCCACTTGAATCTTCCTAATCTCGTCACTGCTGCTCCGGGCTCAATCGCTTTCTTAAAGCTAACTCAAACGCTCTCCTTAAATACCTTATCCGATTTGCATATCCCATTTTCTTCTTTTAGAGGTGATTGGAAATATACGCGAATTTACCATCTCCAAAGACGCCTAAGAGTATTAGTGGAAAAGTGCCGTAAAGAGTCGTCACACCTTTATTATGGAACTGTTAACATCAGTCGTGGGTACCACCAGAGTGGGGCACGTTCTTTTCAGTGTTGAGTCAAGGTTCTCTAGATAGAGTGAATCTAGTCGAGTCTTCATATGGAGAGAAAGTAGAGCTCGTTTTCCTCCTTCATACATAACAAAAATCGACATATTTGTTGGCAGATGAATCCTTGTGTGTGGTGGTATAGTGTTGGGTTGTCGTACACCACTGTACGTTTTCGATGAGGACTCTATCAACTCACAGCGCTATAGGGATGTTATCCTGGATGTCTATGTGAAGTTAATAAGGATGCTTTGAGCTCAGAATCATTTTATGGACGATAATACGAACTCATATTGTTTTTCATGAAGGAGTGGATACTCGCCGTATGTGTTAACCTACTAGGTTTCCGGATCTCAATTCTATAAAATATAATTGGGATGTTCTAGGAAAAACTAATTTCTCAGTGTAGCTCTCTTCCCAGACCCCCCTTCCTAGTTAAAAGCTCATTTTTGGAAGATTGGGCTTGCCACAAACATTAAGTGACACCCTTATAAACAGTACGGCAGTTAGTTTTAAGGCTTGTAAAGCAGTTCCGAGTTATCACATACTCCATATTAGACATACTTTTTTCTCAGAATTACGATTTCACCATTTTTAATACACCCTGTATCTTAATGCACAAAGTCTTTTCCATATAGTTATGGTGCTACATTCTTTCTCGCATTGTAATACGACTCTGAGCAAACTTTTGTGGCAACACAGTAAATAATTCACCAGTTTTCATCGATTATATGTTTGTGACCTTAGTTTTGAGCAGAAGTTTAAATACCACAAAGAAAGTTTTATTACAGAATAAATGTAGATTCATCAACTAACTTAATTTGCATAATTAATTCATTTTTAAAAATGTGAAAAATACCTCTATTTGCATTATATATTTTATTTTTTTACCTCTAGTATGTGTTTTATGAGCGTAATATTAACTCATAAGTCGAGTTTTTTTTAAACCGGTATCAATATTTTCGAGTTGCAGATAGCGACAGACATTTAAAAAGGAGGGGAATTATAATGCCAAAATTGGTATTCAAAGACACCTATTAACACTTTACAATTTTTTTTTACTCCAGAAGGTAAATATATTTTTTTCCAATTGTATAAGCATAAAAAAAAAAATTGAAAAAATGTAGTATTTGTGTATGGAAAGGGGAATAATGAGTAACAGAAAATATTAAGAGTAACATGCTAGTATTGTGTTAAATATTTAAACTCTTATATCCTGAAATTTTTATAATCAAAATTTCTTGCTATTCTCTCCTGGAAATAATCAGCTTACAAATTAGAATTAAAAAAATAAAACTCGTAGAGATTTAAGGTTTCCACCTAGAGATTAAAGAGGCAATTCATATTGGTTTACTGTAATTTTTAATCTATATTCACTTATCCCTCATGTTAAAAAAGCCTTTGGTGTAAATTTATGAAGTGCATAATCATTTCACATTTTATTGAGTATCTTTGAATCTTATTACGAATGAAATTTGGAATTGACTTCCTAACTATGCCAAAAAATTCTACAAACGAAAAATAGAATTATAATTTCAAACTCAGGTGAACCATTAAAAGATGTAATGGGTAAAGAATAAAAATAATGACCATTCTCCTAACTTGACCTATATACAAAATTTTCATTTTTGCTTAACAATTATACTGAAAATAAAACATTTACTTAGCTTAAAGCACTTTATTAAGTTCACAAAACCTTTGATTTGTTTTAATTACACATACTGAAATATATATATATATATATATATATAAATGATATAGTTAAAAATTTACAAAAGCTTCATTTTATTGTAAGACCATGGAAATAGTTAAGACGCGGCTTTCTCTATTGTGATATTCAATTTTATTGTTTTATTTAAAAGTTTTAAGCAGTTTAGGCTCTATTTATATACGAATTTAATTACCGGATTTGTTAGTGGATATTTTTACAATGTTATCAATGGCTACACAATTTTTATTGCGTCAAGAAAATAAACGGTCTAAACATTATCTTAAATCATGTATTCTCTGTTCTTTAGAAATTACATTTAAGCATTATGTCCTACTCTAATTGAACTTCTAAGATAATATCTCTATTTAATATAACAGACATTTTGCTTTTGAGAATAAAAGTTTTGTCATTTCGAATTAAATTTACTAAAAATAGTATTGAAAGAGGGAATCTCCCTAATTATGAACAGTTTAATATAACAGACATTTTGCTTTTGTTTTCGTATTACATATTAAAGTTTTGTCATTTCGAACATAAGATAGTTAAATTAGTACTCTTAAATGAGTTTTGAATTATTGGAATTTGAGTTTTATTGTTGGAATAATTTAATTTCATGAACAGTTTGTAAAAAAAAAAAAATTAAAGTTTTAAGATTAAAGTTATATGTTCAATGAACATTAAAATATAATTTTTATCCCGTAATTTCTGCGTGATCGAAATAAATTAATTAATTGGATCATTAATTAATTAATTAAAGATATTACAAAATCTTGCCTTCATTTTATTTGAGAAAGATAACAAATAAAAGAAGTATTTATAAAAATGGTTACTGGTTCTTACAAGGTATTTTAACAAGCTATACAGCTAAAATGAACAACACAGGACTTCTGCCTACCTACATGCATGGATTAACAATAGACGTTTGATGAAACATAGCCCCTTTTCCTACTCAAGGACATTGAACTTACCTTCCACTGATGTGGAACCTCACTCTCCGAGTATCACAGGAGCTGGTTTGGAACTCGCTGGAATTTATTTTCATGATCAGCTTTTGACTAGTGTGACTAAGAGCTCTGAGATACTGGCCCTAGTTAACCAACTGGCTCTGGAGACTATCAATGGAATCCCAAAATCTTCCTTAAAAATCTATACAGACGGAAGCAGGGGTGAGAAAGGCATTTCGGGAAGTGGAGTGTACATTCCTACTCCCTCTGGGGCCTTAGAATTTAAAATTAAATACCCGAATTACTGTTCAGTTTTTTGATCAGAACTTATAGCCATCAGGAGGGGCCTGCAGTGTGCTGCTCAGTTGGAGGATCGTTTCCAGGAATAATGGATTTTGACTGACAGTCGAGCTTCGATTCAGCATCTCGCTAATTGGGGTGACATTGATGATCAGACTAGCCTGGGTCTACTACTGAGTCTTCTTCATGATCTTTCTTCAGGATATAGTATATATTTTCAGTGGATCCCTTCGCATGTTGGCATAGAGGGTAACGAAAGACCTGATTTTTTAGCTAGGACTGCTGCTGTGGAGGGTGTGAGTCCAAGAGGGAATCTCACATTTTCTGAGATTTCCACAATTTCTAAATTGGAGCTCAACCGACAAATTAAAATTCCACCCAGTCATGCATGGTACTTTGCTAAATGTCCGGGCGAGTCCTTTAGACTCAGTAGTAGACCTCTCCAATCTACTTATTCTAGATTTTTGAGCGGACACACAAGAACTCTCAGGTTCTCTAATGGACAAAAGACTTTTCCAGAATGCCACTGGTGTTCTTCCGGAGAGGCCTCACCTAATCATATTTTACTTTGTTTGGGTTTTAAAAAGGACGAGGTCTTTGCGACCCACTGCTGCTTTTAGATTTTTTGCAGATTTTCGGATTCATGGGGATTGTCTGGCTTAAAATGTATCCAAATTTCTTAACAGAGCAAAATCAAGTTTTCCGAAATTAATTATTTAAATAACTCTGATATCATATAGGATTATCATATCTGCTTTTAATCATTAATAATATTTAAGTATCTATAAAGAAAAATTAAAGTCCATATCAACTTAAGTCATTATTTATCTCTTATAATAAATTTATGCTTCTATAGTACGGACTAAAATTACATTTTTATTCTATTTTTAGAGTAAACTTTAATTCCAGACAATTCCTTCGTCGTTGGCTCATTTTCGTATCGTACTTAATGTAAAGAATCATTCAAGTAGTAAATCTTTTTGGAAAATTATCACAACGGCTTTAATTTACAAAGCCATCGCTTCTCAAGTAACAGGCCGTCTAATTAGCATTTGGAGCATTCTATTAATAAAGAATAATTTCTCTTTAAGTTTTTTTTTCTTTTCTTTTTACCGACGTTTTTCATGCTTAATTAGGTAGAAAATTATCACCACATGCAGTGTGAAAATACTGTTTTTTTTTTGTTTCCTCTAATGCTTGAAGTAAAAAAATAAATTCCCTAAAAGTAATAAAAATATAATAGGATTATTCCAAAATATGTAAAAATCTGCAATTGTGTTGAGTTTTTTTTCCCACGCCAAGTAGCCGTTCTATCATTTTTTCTAACTTTTTTCACTGATTTTTTTTAAAGTTGGTTTGGGGAGAATCGCTTTTTGCTTGATTTGCCCAATGCATCGAGGCCATTTATAATGAACAGCTTAAAAGTAAGGTATGTATTAATGTATTTCTAAAAACGACAGGAAAAGAAACAATAGAAGACTAATTAAACACTCATTTTTTTTTATGAACCTAATTTTTAAGTTTTTATCCAAAGTTTTGAAAAAAAGTATGAACAGTGTATTAGCTTAAGTGAGTGAATGTTCATTAATGTTTCACTTAAGCAACACGAGTTTTTTGGCGAAAGGAACTCGCAATTTTGAACCAAATCAAGTGACGAGAATAATTCCTCAACCAGCACACCTCATTCTCCTAACTTCCACATCACGCCTCGGGGAGCAGTTTGATACACGAGAGATTGACGTGTATTTGTTCTTCTACAGTCAATAAGAGATTTACGAAGGTGAGTCGTAAAATAAGTTTCCCCTGTCAACTGTGTTCAGAATTGTGTATGACAGTCAAAAAATAGAATGAGACACTAAAGATAAGACATAACTTTATTTTTCCACATAAGTACCAAGTATTTTGAGACATTTGTCATACTGCTTGATAAGCTTCAAAAATAACTCTAGGAAAAATTCAGGGCTTTGAATACAGAAGAAGCGTTTAACGGCTTGTTGGAATTTAACATTGCTTCCTAAGTGACTTCAGGTGAGATTCTTCTTCAAAGCCGGAAATAAATGAAAGTCCTTTGGTGCGAGATCAGGACTGTGATACAGGCGCTCCCAACTAAGAGCTGCAATATGGTTTTGCGTTGCCGTCGCCCAGTGTGAACTCACATTGTCATCCAACAACAGAACGCCGGATTTGTGAAGCCCATGCCGCTTTTCCGAATTGAACCATTAAATTTTTACAGAATGCTGCAGTACCGCGTAACATTGATGGTTCCGACCTCCAAAAAGTTCACGCAAAAGTAAACGCTTCTTCCGTATGCAAAGCCCTGAATTTTTATTGGAGGGCTTTTTGTAGCTTATCAATTGGTATGACAAATGTCTCAATCAGTGACGCACACAAGGGGGTCCTGGGGGTCCGGACCCCCCCCAAAGCCCTTTATTTTTTGCCAATTGATTTTAATTCTAAGTATATGGTACGTAAAATTTAATTAAGTATTTGTTATTAACGGTTAATTTTATAAATTAATGCTAATTATTTATTTAAAAATTAGTTTTGTACTGTGTTTTGTACCCGTATATCGACAAAATCAAAAGAAGCAAAATACAACAATGGTGAACTTTCGACCCTCACCCGCCCCCCGCTTCCCTTAAAAATTCCTGTGTGCGCTACTGGTCTCGATCTATTTGGTACTTAAATGGAAAAAGAAAGTTATGTCTTATCTTTAATGTCTCATTCTATGTTTTTACTTTCATACACAACTCTGACCACAGTCGACAGGGGAAACTTATTTTCTGACTCACCCTCGTAAATTAAGTGCAGGAAGTTATATTAATAAGTGGAGAATGATAAGGATACCAAAACTCAAAAGGTAATATTATTTTTGTTACAATTTTTTAAAATATCAAAATTATATACGAAAAATTATGAATCGATAACTCCACATTTTTAGTAAACTTCTAATCTTTGTACTTTGTTTCCACGATACACATACAATAGATCTACAGAATAAGGTGTGAGTACTTGGATTCCTGTGTAAAATCAGTTTATTTTACTTTGGTGTGCAACAATTTTTAACCGAAAATAAATAAAGTGTATTTATAACTTAGCAGTTTAATCAACACTTATTTTGGTGATGGTAGTCAAAAGGCCATGGTCACGAGCACGTGGTTGGAATTGTCAAAATGTGGGTTCTAGTTCTGATGCCATTGAAGATGCCTTATAGAGGGACTGTGAGTCACGTTAAATGTCGTGGCTCTAATTTCTCACGTTGACCTGGTATGGATGTTGGAATATTTGGGTGCACGCGCAAGTGTCGCTCTTGTCCTTTTACCGAGGTTGACAATTACGAGGTTCCTCGACAATATTCCTCGTGTTGCTTTAAGTGTGACGTTAATAAAGACTCATTTGTATTTTGGTTTCAACAGCATTAATAATTCCTTCGATATTTTATACAATTTGTAAAGAATATCTGCACAAATAAAAACAAAATTTAAACTGTTGCGAAGATAAATTATTAAAAAGTTAAGCGACGATTACTAGTCATTGTAACACAGTGGAGCTACTGTCGTAATTTCCTCACCACGTTATTGGGAGCAATTTCAGTTTACTATAAGTAATTAGTGACTCCTGGAATCAAATCCACGGCTCGACGATAACAAGGAACCCTATGAGTTCTTAACCCTAACCAAACGGCAGCGACACTTATACAACAAAATAATGCAAATGTAAATTAAAAATGAAACATGCTTTTTAATAAGAATGCAGCTAAAATAAACTTATCCTCTGTTAGACTTTTCTTCCCATTCATTGCAAAATGCCGTTATGCAGTTACTTCATTCAACCAGTTAATCATTTCGTTTAAAATCCTTTAATTTTTATTTCTTTTTATAATATTGAAAAAATGGTGCATGTGTTTATTGTAAGTATATATACCATGGTACTTAACTTCTTATGCTATACTTAATGCAATTTTTTAAAATATTTCCCAAGAAATAATATGCAACGTTTAAAAAAAAAAAAAGAAACCTTTCATAATCAAATTGCAGATAGGATCCAGTGAATAAGGAAGCTATTCCCATAGTTTCCCATAGTATAAAAGTAAAGTCACTTAGTGCGTATAATGTTTTGGAGAATTTTATCCTTACCTTACTTATATTTTTTCTGAATCAAATTGTAATGTTTAAGATTTGGCTTTAGTTATATCGTTATAAATGGAAATATTTCTAGCAACGGAGGATATCAGGAAATATTGCATTTAAACATTCTTTTCTCAATTTTTCAACTCTTTTAAAGTGGACTTTAAGTTTAAAATCCAGTTAGCAAAGACTTTTCAAAGAACTAACTCATTTTCCGAAACTTTCATTTTCCATGCGCATAACTTCCACTCGTATTAGAAGTTATATTCTTGACGATGGAACCAATAACCAGACGAGATGTATAAGTAAATAAACCTTTCTCCTGGGTTGTTGAATTTAAAACCGCTCTTTCCTAAGTTGAAGAGTTGAGGAAATCCCTCTCTGTCTGGAAAAGACGAAATCGCCCGGGGTGATCCTTCGTGAAAAGTTAATGATTTTGAGCCTGTTAAAAGAGGCGGCTGGCTTTACTGAATGGCTGGAAGACGTCACATGGTAGATGAATAGATCCGTTAGAAATTTATGGGGTCGAAAAGGGGATGGTTTGCGATTATTGTGAGGGCAGTAAATCTCATCGGACTGCTTTTGTGTTTTCGGAGTAATTTCTACCAAAAATTGCTTTTGCCCTCTTCATGAAAGAAGGAAACATATCATTCCAGAGAATAAATCTCTGGGAACTGAGTGGAGAAGGAAGTATTAGTTTGTCGGTGTTCCGCCTCTTGCCTGCAATATATCATAAATTTAACTTTAGTATCCATAAAAATAAAACTTTTATTTCCTACTGCAAACTCTTCGCAGTAATCATGATGAAGAATAGTAGAAAAAAATAATAACTTGAATATCGGAAGTGTTATAGCACTATGGCGTTGCGTGGAAAAATTCATTGAGAGACAGATTCCCCCCCTCTTTCCTCCATTTTGAAAAGCATGTTAATAAAAAGAAAATGAAATTGCGACGGAAAAAAAGAATAATAACAACAACAAAACAAAAAAGTAATTTGGCAGTTGCAGTAGCTTAGAGTATTAAAACTCGTCTTTTTTTTGTTGAGAGAAAAAAAGGAGCTTAATTTTTGGTTCCTAAAATAAACCGTATCACGTTTTTTTAAAAATTTATTTCCGGAAATCATAACCGTACCGTTAAGAAATTATTAAAAAAAAGTTTGTCTTATAAATCCAAAGAGAAGTTTAATACCTAGAAAATCTGATGCTTCACATTTGGTTCATTTGTACTTTGAATCAATTTTTTACGAGAAAGGATTTCAATTTTTTTTTTTTTTGTAAGATTTTCACACCAGTTTGGGTTTTACATCATTTCCTGCAGTGAGTCATTTGACATATTTTACTTTTTCTTCCTCTTTATAACAAAATAGATACAATTTTTTTGTAACCCTCCAATGCTATCGGAGTCTTTTATATTTTCAATAAGCGACAAGTTAAATATTTAGGAAAATAAACGTGCCTAGCAATCTTTTAGATTGATTGATTGATTGAATATTAACATCGCACTGTTCAGCTACACGAGGGCTTTTGGCGACGGACCACGTAATTTTGAATCATGGTCAAGTGACGTGGACGACACCTGTGCTGGCACCCCCCTCTCCTAAATACCACACCAACGGGAGGACGTTTCAGCTCTCGACAGATTTAACGTGCATCGCTGCCCTACACGGCTGGTCTTTAGTGGTAATGGGCTCGAACCCGTGACAAAGCAAGCCACGGTCCGATACCTATACCACTCGGCTACCGTGGCCAATAGCAATCTATTAGAGTTAAAACATTTGTACTTTAAGATAGTATTACAAATTTTAAATTTATTGTTGTGATGCTGTGTGTGTGTGTTCACACACAGTGTTTTATTCCTGAAAGTGGTGTATATGTATTGCAAAAAATTGATTAAGATTGCGGAGCTTTTTCCTTCTTTTTTTGCCCCAATATATTTAATTATAATTACATTATGGTATGATTAAATTTAAAAGAATCTTTTTAAAACTACTTATTTTAGAACACTTTAGGCGTGTAAGTTATCTCAAATAATATTATCCTTCATTCTGATGTGAGCTAAATGTTACAGTAGATGAATGGGAAGTGTCGTGAACTCATAAACGGGTCATTTATGCTAATTCATGAGCTCAGGTTACAGTGCTACTAAAACTCTTACAGTAAACACCAGGGGTGGGTGGACTCAGGGACGTCTTAAGATTGCAGCCCTGGACCCAGGGTAACCATAAGAATTTTTGAGGTCCTGGGTCCCTATTCAAAGTAGGCCCTACCTGAGATCTTTAAAAGTATACAATGTATATTATGCATTTGTGGCGCAAGCAGAAATTTTTAAGGATGGTGGAGGTAGGGGGTCCAGGGTCGGAAGTCCACCCTTCTCGTATCATGCTCCAATACTATACTCAACATATTTTTTTATTTGTGTCGATTTTAGGGAACAAAAAACAGTGAATATTATTGAATAAATAATTAACATTAATTAACATAATTAATTCTTTATTAATAACGAATATTTAAATAAATTTTATGTAGGATTATAATCAATCGAAAAAAATTAGTCTTTAACCATTAAAATTATACGAATTATGATCTTACTAAGACAGAATGGAGACCTAAACGAGCCTCCCTCCCATAGTGTGAGGCCCTGGGCCCGGTCCCAGTTGGCCCATGCCTTAAGGCACCCCTGGGTGTACTTTTTCAGAATACGGGTAACTTCTAATGTTTTTAAGGTGCAGTCCAACTAGGGGCGTAATTAAGGTCATTATGTATAAAAAATTGCATGTTTTCTTTTCTTAAAATTTCTTTTCGACGTTGTACCCATCTTTTAAAATACATCAGATTATTACGTTTACTTGAAAAACACAATTTGACAAATTTGGTAAGTTGCATGCTTGAACAACTGTGAACGATTGCTAGAGCAGGGACGTATTCAACGCAACAAGCATAGAACATGCGTAAACCGATGAATCTCAAACTGACGTTCACAACCGAGTCCCGCGCCATTGTGGGGCATGCCATCAATACAAGAACATGATCCGGTGAAAGAACGGTTTGTGGGCTGATGTTTCAATAGCCAATATCATGCTAACTCGGGAAGAGCTATCATAAACATTTATTATGGGGAAAATTTTCTTTATGAGGCAGTATACGTGTTAAGCTTCATCGTGCGTTTCCAATGAATACCTACACATTTATTAAATCATTTGCTTAAGTAAACACAGTCTCATTGATTGTGAAAAGCCGATTATCCAGTTTAGCTGGTGTCGGTGTTCCTGAAATATGTTTATTTTTAGTATACGCTCCTTTGGTTTTAGTAAAAGCGGTTCCACTAAAATGTCTCGGTGGTTCACACCAGTCAATAACGATCGTCTTAAGAGGTGTTGGAAAGCTAAAATCTTATTTTTTTGACAATTTGAGATTTTTACATTTTCAAATTGTATAGATTTTAATCTTTCTAAAAATACCTTACTTTAACCTCTAGGGTATTTAGAAGTCCTTAAAACATATTTTTTAAATAATCGCTGAATTTGGGCCACGCCCATTTTAATGACGAAAATTGTAAACAAATTACTTTGTTTTTGCTTAAAAGTGTAACGACTGATATAAACCAAAACATGTATCTTTTATTTTAAATTGAGCCTTTTATTTTTTTACTTCCTAGCCGATTAGAAGTCTCACTGTATACATTAAAATCAATTTATCTCAAAATGTAACTTTTGATGTGCGATGTACCTTTTCTGAGAAACCACTGTTCACAGGTATGTAAATTTTTTATGAATTATTTATAATGATGTCTAATATATACTAAAATGAGCTTTTTGTAAAAACTCAAAATTTAATTTTACAAATTTTTAAGTAAAAAATGGGTCAAATTTCGCAATGTTTGATAAAATATTTCATAATTTATTAAAATTCAAAATTATCTAAAAAGCTCATTTTAGTATAATGAGAGAGGTGTACTTTAGTAGTATGAAAAATTTCAAGCATGTACAGAAAACAGATTTTGAGAAAAGGTACATCGAAAACAGCCAATTTAACATTGTCAGTATAGAGGGAGAGAGAGGTTTCCAACTCCCCTTAATGCACATTTTTGGTGTAGAGGGACTAATGCTTGTTAAAAATGACGAGTCTCAAATAGGCGTGGTGTGAAAGTGTGTAGACTGAGGTACCGGGTCAATTGTCTTCCGTATCACTTGAGTGTGGATTGAAATTATGGTATGCGTTGGCAACATATCTCATTTTGCTGTAGAGTGCGTCATTCATTTAATCATGATTTCATTTGATTTTGTTTTACGTCATATTCTGTGGCAACACGAGGGCTATTGGTAGCCGACCTTTCAGTCTCCAACATTTGTTAACTCTGCTTATGTCTTTTTGTTGTATGCAGTTTTAACGTGTGTTTACGTAAATACTTCTACAAAAGATCACAATCCGTAATGGGACCTGGTTTTGAACTCGTATTCTGCGTAATTTGCACTAAGTCTTCGAATAGAAAACTAGTGTAATCGAAACCTTCCGTAGAGAGAGAGGGATATGCATATTAGATTAATTGTGGTTTAAGACCATCACTTTGGCTTGCTGGATAAATTTAGAATGCATGGTACCAGATAAGATGTCATCCATCCAATAAAGGTCGATTGCAAACAACTCTCGAGTTGCTTTGATGTGCGAGTGGTGGTCTCCACCAACAGGTCGCTTTCCAGAAAGGGAACCAATGGCGTCTCGACGGTCACGTATATTCATATGGGAAAGTATTCAAGAACGGACACGCAGAAACTTATGTTCTGAGCCAAGTCAACCTTTGACTCTTCATCCAAACGACAAAAAGGTTGTGACGGGGCTTTATCGCGCCTTCTAACTAATACTCGTGGGGAATCTTTGGGGGCAGAATGGCATTTCATCCCAATCTTCTCTAATAGAGAACGCAATATGCACATCAGTGAATGAATATATATTGGAGCTTTTGAATTCGCGAGTAAGTCGGCTGGAGAGGCATATAGGATATATATAGGAGTCATATATAAGTCGGTTGAAGCCGGAAAGTTGAATAGAATTCTGGATTGAGTTGGATAATTATATATATAGAAGATTAATATCAAAAGAATAGATTACAAGAGGAAGACATAAAGCTTGGTTGTTGATCGCCGTGGGATATTGGTAAGATATTGATTACTAAAGTTTAATTATAGAACGAACTCTAGCTTGTTACGGAATCTACTGTATATGAAAATTCGGAGGTTAATTTATTATATATATTGTGAGTAGGATTTCAGATGATATTTTTATTTAGTATAAACAATTACGTAGTATCATTCCTGATCAGATCTTCTAGTAAGAATTGCGTTGCATTGATTAATATATATTGAGGCGATAATAAATTAGATTTATTACGGAGATTTCGAGTGGGGTCAATCAATTATTCCTACAAATCTAAGTCGCGTGGATGAAGAGATGATACCCCACGGCTGGGTGGGGGGTATCACAAGGTGACCAGCGCTGTTCCCACTCCAATCTCCGGCATCAAAGTCTATCACGTGAGGCGTGACAAGGACCAATGACTGGATAGTAATCTCGGCTAGGTCTAAACAGAAATGATTCCACCTCACGTGTCGCTTTTGTGGGTGCGAGGTATTCCACCTTTAAACAGACACTCAAAGAGGAAAACCATGTACTCAACGACGCTTCCACACGCTTCAAGACTCTACGACGCTCCGACGGATTCTCTCTCCGATTGACTTCCAGATTCCTATGGACTCTCTCAAGCATGTCATTGTTGTCCTACAGAAGCCTTTCTCAGCAGTGATTCGTCCTTAACAGCTACGTTAACCTTGTAGAACTTTAGCATGTGAACATCAATAAATAATCATTTGGACACTTAAGCAAAAAATTCTTCACCTACAAAACTGTGCTTCTCTCAATATATGTGTTACTTTCTTATTAAAAATAGAAGAGAACTTGTTAAACTTTCTTTAATTTATTTTATACTTATAATCTGAGTCCTTCTTTCAGTTTATTAGTTGTTTTTTTTCTAAACAAAGTATTTCGAAAAGTTTGGGACTAAAGGAATTTAATTAGACGTAGTGAAAAAGTTGGAGAGAACACGGAGTGACTTAACAAATAACAGTTCCTGCAAAATATATAAAATTGTGACGAGACACAGAAGATTTGTTTTGTCTACCATCAAAATAATACTCTCAAAGTAATTGCTGTCGTACTCGAGGTCAGACTCTTGTATCTTGATACGTTACGTTTATTTGTTTAAAGCAAAAGAACCACTTTATATAGAAACCCAAATAAATACTCTAAGTAATAATTCAAACATTTTCCCCCTCACACTCATATACACACTGTTTTTATTATTACTTGCAGCTCTTAAAGTTTAATGAAATACTTTCATAGGAAAAAGTTCGTTATTTCGTGGCCACTATTCAGGCATGAGTATTTATTCTTCGACAATGTTTACTTAATTTAATAAAGGTTTATATAAGATAAGTTGCGTTATTAATTTTTATCGAAATTTTTTCATAAATATTATTTATATTTTTTTTATTCATGATAAGAAATATCTGATAGGGTTATCATATAGGTAGTGTCATACATGTTTTTATATCCAAAATTATACTTTGACGAAATCACAAAATGTATTTCTTTAACTATACAATTTAAAACAAAAATATTTTGTGCTTTGTTTTTTAAGTATTTTAGGAGAATTCAAGATTTTTTAGAATACACGTACAAACTCACTCAAATATATATGCAGTCGAACCTCGATATAACGAACCTCAATTTTGCGAAGTTTTCTAATTAGCGAACTTTTTTTCTGGAACCTTGAACATTTCACGATTTTCCTCGTAAAATAACCTCTCTATAGTGAAGTGCATTTTCTATATAACGAACTTCTTCTGTTGTGATTCAATATTTTTCACCCTATTTTTCAAAAACTACTTCTGAACATTTCAAGTTATTCTCTCTTTAACACATTTTATGGTGGTCATAAATCTTGTTCTGGTCTTTATTAGATCCTAACTCGCGCCTAGAGGAATAGAAATCTAGACGTTTTATCCAAGAAGTGCAAACTTTAACACCCATTGTTCTCTAGAAACATCTTCGATATCCCCTTTCATCCTCAGTGGGGATGTACCGTATTCTAGATTATAAATAACATATGTTTAATATTACTTGTATACTTTAAATTAGAAAATGTCCTTAAAATACGTTAATTTTATATAACATTGTTTTCTTAATATTGGAAATACAATTCTTGTTTTAATTGCAGTTTTCCTTTCTTTCTTTTTCAATGAGTAAGATATATAAAATAAACGTATATTGATTTAAAAAAAAGGTCTTAATGTGATTACCTTTTTAATATATATATATATATAATGTTTATGCATTTAAAATTTGTATTATGGGGTATATAAAAAACATTAAAAGAGGAACCTCTATCTAACGAATTTTCCATATAACGAACTTTTTTCGGGACTTAGCGACTTCGTTATATAGAGGTACCACTATGTATATAATTTTAGTCTATTTACCATCTACTGTAAATTGTACAGTCATCCAAGGTTACGGTTACCGACGGAATTTTTTCAATCGTCTTGAAGTAGTGTTTCACGTGATTAAATGACTACTAATTACGAGGTGTCCTTTTAACGTTTTTAATTAATTTATTCAGTGTGATCTTAATTTTTTTTAAAAAGACTCTTTTTAGTGGCACAATGATACTTACCAATTAAATGAAAATGTTGGCAAGAAAAAAATTTCTCTAGGATCTTTATCAATTGACAAAATTTCTTACAGATTAAGAAAATGTCTAAGGATGACCTTAAAATTTCCTTAGCGACCCCATAGTAAAAATGATAGAAAATAACATGTAAGGGTTCAAATATTTTTGAAGTCATTGATGCAACAATCACAGGTTTTATATAATTATTAACTATGCATCTGTTAATCGCTCAAAATAATGAAGAATAACAGCTGCAAGAGACGCCTTATATTTATATGATATGGATTCTTAATAGTTACTTAATGTTTCATTTTCAATAGGCTGAAAGTAATATTTGATTTAAAAATAATTGCTTACTTAAAAATATCTGACCAATTTTTGTAGCCTTCAATCTCATAATGCTGTTATTGTGATTAAAAATCAATTATATTGCTTGTTAAAATTTTCTCTCTCTTTTGAATTTCCTTTTTTATAACTATAAAGTATGTAAAGAAATTTGAAATATTTTAGAGATTCGTATCTTAGTAAAATAATATTTCAAATGAACTTGAGGGTTATTTTTACACAACTACCACTCTCATTTCTTTTATAATTACTTAATTTTGTTTTTCTTTTACTATTACTTATATATTGTGAAGAATATTATTTAATTGTATTTCTTACTTTACTTATAAAATTGATATATCTATTATTTTGTTTTAGTTAATATTTATATGAAAAGTTTTCAAAATTGAAGTATTACTCTTTCGACAATTATAATACTTAACAAACCGCTGAATTTGTTCTCAAAACTATGTGCATACGACCTTAAAAATTACAATATTTTCTTTAGAGTTGATTATCTTTAATAATTCAATTAAATGATAAAACTATACTGAACACATCAGATTACTTGTACAGCGAGGAAGGAAATTTTTCCTTAAAATGTATAAACTTACGAGATTTCTTTGGCGGAGTTGGCAAGTTTCCGCGATGGAAAAAATCGCCATGTGTGTAACCGGACTAAAAAAGTATTTTAAGAAAAGCCGGTATATTTCCCGAGGCGATATGTGTCCACATTTCTTCAAGCAGTAAATCTCATGCACGAAAGGAAAGACTTTTGAGACACTCGTTGTCGTAAATCCTATGCTTATGTAAACAAAAAAAAAATCCCCATCGATAGATTTCCTACTCTGAATGCTAATCAAAACAGCTAAACATTTTTACTTTTTTAAAAATATATTTGACTTCTTTTACTTTAAACTGACTTTACTCTCTGCGTATAAGACATTTTTTTATATCAATGAAGCTGCAATATCATAGCTGCTCCCCTGGCCATCTATAATTTTTCTGATGACTCAGATTATCCTTATCAATAAGGTCTAATTTAACATACATTTTTGTATGAAGATAGTTTTCGTTATTAAAGGAAACATTGAATAAGGAATGCACATTCATGTTAGAAACGATGGTAAGAAGTATTCACATATAGAATTTACTTTCATGGTGACGTACCTCTTAAGTTTGTAACGTCGTCAGAAGGTAGCGTGAAAATAATACATCACAGCAAGGTTGTGGGAGTAAAAAAATACTTTTAATTTTTTTCTCCAATAGGATAATCGATTTAAGTTAAATTGTAAAGTTAATAGTTTCCGTGCCTATAGCCGGTATGGTATCCCCGTTTTGAAACCGCTCTCTCCACAGCTTGTCTCGGTCCAGTCCGCAAGGCGTTGTTTCTCATCCGCGTTTTTGACTCTTGGACAGCAACACGGATCAAAGAACTCTGGGATTCTCCTCTCCGCTTCCTCAAACGACCAGCCCTCGTCTTTTCCGAGCTCTTTTCCTCGACCTCTCCTTTCGGGTCACCTCCTTTTTTTTCTTTTTCGGGTCTCCCGGTCTAGGCGGGCTTCACTCTCTATCTCCCCGACTCTCTTTCAGTCTCTTTCCGTCCCCTCTCTCTCGAAAAAGAACCCTTTTAAACACCAGGGGTGTGTTCACAACACGCCCCTCGCTCCTTCTTATTCGCAGGTCACCAAAGTCTCTCTTGACCTCCTCCTTCTTCTTATTGGCGCATAACACGCCAAAACACACCCGAGCCGTCTGGCCCAAGGCGCCATAGTTCCTTGTCCACATCTGGACACACTTGTCCATCACGCCACCTGTTTCTAGTATTCCATTCACAAAACCCTAGAAAAGATGACATGATTATTTTGAGATAGGCTTCGCCTATTGTCAATGGGGCGCCGGCTCTATTTTACTATTATGGCGACCCGTTTGTCTGACTTCACTCCCTGAGTTCAGACAATAAACAATGGCCCCATGGCCACGTGCACTGGTCACTCCCTAGCTGGTTAAACATAAAAATCCAGGGACAATCGAAGGGGTCGTTCTTGTCCTTGACCAGCTGGTGAAACCATAAAACCTATTGTGAATCGGAAGATGGGATTTCACTCCCCTCGAAGATGTCACAAGTTCGAGCAGTGTTCAAGTGACGTGGACAACATCTGAACTGGTATTTTTTTCTCCGAATTCAAGACCTCGCTTACGAGAGGGTTTTGTAGTTAGTCAGATTGAAAAAACTTCAGACCTTGTACATGGAGGTTTTTTAGTGGTATAAGTACTCGAACGAACTACACTCGACACAAACAACTCCTGTCATGAATTCGTGTGATCATGGTCGTAGTTACAGGAGAATATATTAAAAGCAAGAAATACTGCATTACTGAATATTAAAGCCAGTAATAGATTATCTTGAAGTACCATTCTATTATTTTTATTGTGACTGAATTGCATTATAAAGCAAAACGAGGGTTATTTTCTTATACGATGAGAGTTATGAATCCGTGAATCCTGCTATTTACGAAGTGCAGCAACTCCACATGACAGAAGTGAGATTCGAATAGAGTATAGTTGCTAGAAAGTCGAAGTGAGTGATTCTATATTAACATTACACTATTTAGACTCATGATCGCTATTAGTGATGAACCTCAATATTTTGAACAAAGGTTAGTTGATGAGCATGATACCTGAGTTGTCTCCCTTTCTTCAAACTTTCACATCATGCCAAGTGTTGGAATTTGAGCCAAGACGGATTTCATATGCGTCAACTTCTCAAAGGGTTTGGTTTTCAGTCGTAATTGGGCTCAAACTCATGACACGAAGGATATGTGTGAGTCAATATTAACTTTACACTTTTCAGCTACTCGAGGGCTTTTGGAGACGGACCTTGTCATCTTCAGCAAAGATCGAATGACGAAGACGCCACCTGAGAGTGAAACCTTCTCTCTTAAACTCCTCACCACACCAAAGGAAGGATGTTTGAACCTCGACATATTTAACGAGCATGGGTCCAATCTGCACAGTGTGTCTGCAGAAATCCTAGGCTCGAGCTCATGACACTCCAGCCGCATGGCCGTTACCTTAACCAGTTGACTACCGTGGCCACCGCATACTATGTGATCGTGGCATCACAACTAGGCTCTATCCCATGACCAAATTTTTTTCTTAAGAAAAAAGTTGACAAGACCAGTAAATCAAAAGTTTCAGTGAAACAAAAGATGAAATAAGAACCTTAACGCTATAATGCACAAATGATTGGTAGAATTAAATTGTAAGGGATCATGTACTCGGGAAATATTTTTTTTATAATATAATATGAATTTGCATCACCAGTGCAGTGACTTTTAAGAAAATGATTAGTTGCTTGATTCATTATTATTTTTTATTGAAAAATAAACTCTTTTTAAAAGATATATTTTTCAGTCTTGTTTATGTTTATTTTTATTTTCTCCCAAAACATAAATATTTAGGTCTTGAAAAAATTTTTTGAATATAATATACATCGAAAGAAAAGGGTCATTAGAGGGTCTTTCTTTTCACCGAGGATCATCTGTATTAAAAACTTAAGCATCATTAATGTTGACAATTGATATATTATGACACAAACAGTGTAATCGACTAGTTGAAGTAAGTCGAAGTTAATTATGGGTGACACAATGGAAAGATAACACAATTTGGCTCCCGACCAATAAGATTAACGGCAACTACTTATCTATTCAAATAGGCTTTGGCATTGTTTCGCAGTTTCAACTTACGTTGCGGATGCGGTTGGGTGAACGCTTTTGAACGGAAAATGGCTAATTATTTGAGCTAATAACCTACTTTCTTTACAACAACATAATCATATGATTCCATTCATCCTTAAGGAGAGTGGTTTGCATTAGAAGCGATTGTGAATTGTGTATTAAAAGTTTTACATAAAAGCATCCACAGGCAGATTATATTTATGAAATTTTTCTCCTATTGTTTTTTTTTCTCATAAAGAGACTGACATGCGATTTCTGTATATCCCTTTAGATTGAGGGATTGCTCATTATCTTTGAAGATTGCATACAGTGAAATAGCTGGAATTCCTACAAATTGATTGTAAACATTCAACATTTTAAAGATATGAGAGGTAATTTTGTGTCTTTTATTTTCTGTTGGTGACATATAATGGAATTCCACACTATTTCCACAGATGCCAACCATTATGGAACAAATTTACTATTTTTTTAAACCATAATTGTTTGCCTTACAATGCAGCGAAATGTCAGAGTTAAACATGCAGTGTGGTTACTACTTTGAAAGAAAAATACTTGTTTAAAGAACTGATGGCACCTGAGTTGGCACGACTCTCTCCTAAATTTTCTCGCCACATCAATGTATGAAATTTGAACCTCGACTGATTTAACGTACATCAGTGCCTCTACAAAGGGAATCTTTAGTGACAAATGAACTCGAATTGTTACTCGATAGTGCCAGCCACGAGTTTGCGACCCTGATCAGTTTGAGCATGGTAACCGAGTTGCGAATTTGCAGTTGGTGTTGCTACTTTCCAGACGTGGGTTCGAATACGTTTCGTGATATAGACAAGTTATGACATTTTAAATCTCTGAAGGATTAGATACTGGCAGCAGGATGTGGAAATTTTTAGGGTAATGCCAGCTTAGGTAGCATTCTAGCCAATGGACTGCTTAAAATTACACGATGACCACTTTAGCCTAGTTGCCATGGTCATGAAATCATACCGGCGTTTTCGAGTCGTAGGTTCAAGACCTGATACGACTGAATGCCATCCGTGTAGAGGTGCTTATGCACGTTAATAAATACTGATACGTGTGAATTCCAGTAATTCTGGAATCCATAAATGTATTTTGCTGGATTTATTGGTGACACAATAAATTTAAATAAAACAACAAACTTAATAAGCTTTAATAAATTAAATTACCAATTTAAAATATTAGACTGAAATATTCGGGAGAAAAGTTCTAGTAAACAACGGCACCTAGTTACGCCGAAGCCAAGATCAAAATTAAGATTGAAACCATAACATGGTTTTCGTCGAGATAGACCGTGGGGTATCTTCATGAGCGAGAACTACGTTTCACCCACTCAGATCACGTGGTCCATATGGTTCTCGACACACGTTAAAGCAGACATGGCTCAATGTCTTACCATTGGTACTTTGTGGAAGTTTGGAGAGGGGTTCCAATTCAGGTATCCTCTTCGTCTTTGACCACGGTTCGAACTACGCATTTAATCGTCTACAGACCTCATTTTGTTTACAATAAGGCCTTTAATAAACACTCATTAACTTCAAATTACACGGATCAGCCTTCATGTTACTGAACAATTTGTCATTAATAAATAACAAATCAATCCATACACAAACTGTTTCATAATTTTTTTTTTACCGTAGATTAAAGAGAGAGTGAATAAAAACGTCCCCCTATTCAGCAAGACTAGGGCGACGAACCTTGTAATTTTGAACCATGCTCAAGTGACGAGGACAAGCTCGCACCACCTCTCCTAACTTCTACACCTCAAAACGGGAGAACGTTTGTGTCCCGACACATTTAACTAGTATCAGACCCCCTACACGGTGCTTCTTCAGCGACACGAGGTTCGAACCCATGTCACGCCAGCCACGAATTTATGACCTTGGCCTCTAGGCTACGACGTCACAACATACGTTAAAGAAATGTATTCTAAAATCATTTATGCGTTTATATGTGCTAGCATTTCCGTTGTTGCCTGAAACATTTCTTAATTCAAGTTTCTCTGTAAAATTTCGGAAGCAATGTACTAAAATATATATTTTTACTCACCCAATTTATATCAAATCTCTACATTTAACACTACTACATAACAATCAACAATATACAAAATAATTGAAAACTCTTTTTGAAATGAGTCTCGTCACAGCGAATTTAAAAAACACAGCATTCTTGTTCTGATAATGAAATAGCTTGCTCACATAACAAGGTTATTATATACTTTAATATTATAAAAAATTGTTATAAATATATTTGTATATATATATATATATATATATATAGTTGCTTTTTTATAGTTATGTACAATAGATCACGTATTCATTTTAAAAATTGTAATGATACACGTTGCATAAACTGTATTCCAACTTTTTTTTGCTGTAGCTACACATATCACGACCCGGTACTTTAAGAGTTATTATAATATACGAACTTTTTATATGTGTGAAGAATTACATATATGAAACAGTTATTTTTTCTCAAGTAAAAATACTTTTTAGTTCGTGAAAATATACTACCCACGAAAATAAAAATTCATCTTCTTAAATTCTATGAAAGTCACTTCAAAAAAATGGTTCGCAATCCCCTTAACTCCCTTCGTTTTTAGCCTTAAATTGCCGTACTTAACTCTGCTGAGCCCTTAAATCACAAGAACGCTTACATTTGGATGAGAATTTTGTGGGACGGTTGATAGCATATTCTTTTCTATGAGATGAAACACCGTTTTCTGGAGAGAAAAAAAGGAGTTAAGAGGAATTGCTTTAGATCCGGTTCGTCGTAATTTTTTGCGATGAGTCCTAGGTTAAAAGGATGTTCGTTTTTGTATCCACCGGTGGTGCGGTAAATCTTGGACGGTAAAAGTCTCTTCTTGCATGCGGATCCTATTGTTATTTTAGAGGTCCGTTCTCCTTTCTGACTGAAAAAAGTAACTTTAAACTTTTCATATTACGCAAGAAAGCTTTTGAGATTGTAATTTAATGTCTATTCTGAAACCTCTCTAAATTTCCTGCCCGTCCAAGGATTATGAAAAAGTCTCATTTTCTCTTCAATGGAATAGTAATCATTCCTGCTTCTTATATTTTTATTCTGGATTCTTTTTTGTAACAATAAAGAAAAACTGAATATTTATGAAAAAATATATCAAAAGGTTCCTAAAAATTCTTCTAGATAATATTTGGGGCTCAAAAAAATGTTTCTGAAAATTTTTTAATTGTATTTATGTAACGATGTTTAATAAAATAAATAGGGTATTGAGTATTTTTTTTATTGAGACCATTTATAACCTCGTGCATTACAAAGTATCACACACGAAGGCTTACATAGAAGCGTGAGGAACACATCACAAAGAAAGGAATGATTACAACACAAACATCCATGCATTCCCCGGGACACGAACCCAGGCCCGACCAGCAATGCAGTCAGCGTCACTAGCCACTATACCGGTTCAACGGTCTATTTGGTATATTGTTTAAAAAATACATTATAAGCAAATGAAAACATTTCTCTCATTTCCACCATTTTTCACCTACCGAAAAACATTTTACCTCGATTTTATGTTATTTATAGAGATTAGGAACCTGTGAACCCAGTGGGTGACACGGAAAACATTATTGGTCGTTGGTGTCAAAATTACATCAGTGTATCACCACCATGCAGAAAGGGCCGTTGCATGTTAAATCTGACGACACTCAGACATCCTGCCTTTGATGTGGTGTGGAAGTTAGGATAGCGTGGTGACAGCTCAGGAGTCGACCTGGTCACTTGATCATGGCTCAAAATTACATCTGTCTGTCGCTCATATCGTTCGTGTTGTTTTGTGATGCGACGGTTAGAAATTCACTCTCCTTCACAAAAGGGAACCAATCCTTATATATCCCAAAATGTGGCAAATGTAGGGGGAGTAGTCAGGGTTACAAACTCACTGTTGGTGTTGTCAAATCGTAAAATAGAGTCCTGACGTCACTGTTTACTTGCCACGCAAAGAAACCAATGCAAGGAAAATCTTTCGGGTCCCAAAGACCTCACGTTGGCAATTAGAATAGCGGGGTTCTTACTCTGGCCTCGTCCTCGTCACTTGACCGCAATTCAGAATTATTAAATCAGTCTCTTATACCCTTCGCGTTACTGCTCGCGTGAGTGGGAGGTTAATAAGCACTCCCCTATTCTCTCCAAAATAAGTGGTCACTGTAGCCTTTTGACCACAGTGGTCATTGTAGTCAAGAACTTATGACCACCTTGACTTAAGATTCTGATTTAGCTGCTTTTGATTTGAGTTGTTCCTTATCTCATCTTGAGTAATCGAATCATATTTGTGGCTACCAAAATATGCTGCGATAACTATGTTTGGAAAAATTGTTCCTCTTTTTTTTTTCTCGGAACATTTTTTAATACATTTTCTTTGACTCCGAATACATAAAAACTATCAGTTCATAAAATGCAGTGGCGTAACGAAGAATATTAGGGGCCCCCTGCAAAGTCAGGCTTTGAGCTCCAAAGCGTACTTGGTATCCTTCAGACATTGGGCTCCCTAGAGTTCGGTCCCCCTTTCCCACAATGCAGGGTTTGCCGGATTGTACGTTACGCCACCGATAAAATGGTGGTGTTTTTTGAAGACTTTTGGGAGGTAAGTTATGTTTTCTCAGAAATTGATTGTTTGAATGCTTTCTGCAAATAATTATTGCATTAAATTTAATGACTACAACTGATACGCTTTGTTTGAACATTTATGAATGTCTCATCGTTTCTTTCAAATTGAATGTTATAGAATTAAGATTTATTTTTTTGTTTTACGATTTGTCCGATGCATGAGTTAACGTAATGCTATTTATAGAAGCTGTAAATTATTGAATTAAGTATATAATTTGTATGTGTAACTTTTGTTATAATTTAATGTTTCATAAGAATATTAATACAACAATTGTGCAATTATATTGTTTAACTCTAAAAGTATTTTATAATATACAAATAATTAAATTCATTTATCTCATTTCCGCATTTTCTACAAAAGTAAATAGAAAAAAAATTAAATTAACTTTTGCTTGTATATTTTGAAAAGTTACATTAAAATCAATAGTAATTCTGGTTACATTTATGTTTCTAGCAATTAAAACATTGTTTATGATTTATTAATATTGATTCGTGAAGGTCTGGTATATTTGAAGATTTGAAAAAAAAGTGCACTATATTCGTTATAGTTGATTTGACTGAAAGAGGTACTTCACAAAAATAAGGATGTCTGTAAATATGTCATAATTATATTAATAAAAATTTTCCCAAAAAATCAATCTGTAATAATTTATTAATTCTCTGCGAATCTGGAATTTTTTCTTTGTGCACAACCTCATTTCCAAGAATTCTATGAAATATTCTATTATTTCTTGTATCAGCTGAAGCTATAATTTTTTGTTTAAATTTTTTACTTCATTTACAAGATGACTTAATGCGTATAATGAGTTCAATTAACACCACAACTGAAATAATCAAAACTAATGCAAAAGGGAAAATAACCAAGAAATTGCTCTATAAATAACACCCGCAGTTTAAGGTTTTAGACAGAAAATAATCAGTGACACGTAAGGAAAAGCTTATTACTCGAAATTATAGTTAAGTAAATTAAGGAACAGTAATAATGAGCTTAAAAATATTTCATCTAACTGCACGTCGTCAAATTTCCTCTTTGGATGTTAGATTGAGCCTTGTAAATTTGACTTCAGTAATTTAAAAGCTGTTATTACGGTTATTGGTTTAATTAATAAACCGAACCCTATAAATGAGTTTCCTTAAAGATATATACTTAAAATGTTTTTTGTAATAATAAAAATGGAGTCCTCTGCAGAGCGAAAAATGTTAGGGGTTGATAAAAAAGTTCAGGAAATAAATGATTATATTGTTGCATTTCTTTTAACATTGTATTATTTGTAAATTTTTTGTATCATTTTGATGATACTACCAATTGAAAAAAAAATGTTTGGTGATTTTCTTTTGAAATTCTTTTCAAGATAAGATAAACGTGTGTTTATTTTTCAGCGAACAAAAAATATATAGACATCCATTTAGGTCTTTTTTATAGTGCATTAGTGTGAATAAATGTTCATCTAATGATGCGAATATCTTAAGAAAACAAGTTGCTTTATAATAAAGCATAAAATTTCCCTTCTACAAATATGTACTTAAGTAAATGAATGGAGATATTTTTTGCAGAACTTATATAATTTTTTCCACATCAGTAAATATTTTGTGTGTGTTTTTAATAGATTTTCTTAAAAAAATAACACACATCTAAGTGGTGTACAAATGTATTGCCTTTGTAATGTATTATAGTTTTGATTTTTTTTCTTTATAGCGTAATATTTTAACCTTGCATAAAGAATTCTGTTAGTAAAGTCTTATGTGAATTCCACAACCAAAATATTAAATTATCCAGTGTATTTGCTTATATTTATAAAATGAAAAAGCCATAGTAATCCACAAATGATTTGAAAAATATTTAGGAAATAAGTGAACTATATTACTTCAATACCAGTTAATAAGTGACTACTACTAATCTGATTATTATACTGTTTTTGTATATCATTACATATAATTCTGTAATGCAAAAATGGCATTTACGTATACCCGTCCATCAGCTATAGTGGTTAGTGACGCTGGCTGCTGGGTTCGAATCCCAGAGAAGGCACGGATGATTGTAAATGTATAAGGCCTTCCCGGGATGGGGGTACTATAAATAGCCGTCAAGCCGCAAGTCTCGGCAGGCTGGTGGAAGGGGAAGAGAGGTGAGAGGCTTCTGACTACTCTCGGGGTGTTCTCAAAATTGGGATGGTAAATCGCGTACTCTCACCTGCATGGTGGTCTAAACTAAGGTTAAAGATAGGCGTAAAAATCTAGCCCTTCGCCGTGATGAATGCTGTGGTCCTTGATCTGATGTTACTGTCGATCAGGTGGCATAAGTAGGAATGACATTCGCGTATTCTTTAAAATAGGGCTTTTGTAGATAAACATAACTACGTTTTATGAAGTTTTAATTAGTGGTTCTATGTTTTAAGCCACTTATTTCATATTACTCAACTGTTCCACAAAACCTTCCATTTATATCATTTTTTAATTTTTTTTTACAACAAAACAAGTACTTTTTTGAGACAAATGATAATTCCTTATACAATCTTTTATTGTATATGTCCATGATTTTGGTAGGCTTTATTCAGAAACCAATAAATTTATTTTTAAAAATATGTAAATGGTATTCCGTAATACCAGACTACGCAATTTTACAAAAAAGTCTTCAGTTGAAATATTTAATTTTAATTGGAATTATGTATTTTGCTTAGTCTGGAGAAAGTTTCCGTTGAATATTTGTGGTAAATGGTTAATCAAAAAACTACTAAACTAAGTGCTATGTGAATTTAATTTTAATTGGAATTATATATTTTACTTAGTCTGGAAAGAGTTTCCGTTTAATATTTATGGTGCGCGGTTAATCAAAATTACATTAAACTAGGTACTTTGTGAAATATTTAATTGTAATTGTGTGTGGAACTATATATTTTACATAGTCTGGAGAAGAGTTTCCGTTTTATATTTGGGGTGGGATGTTTATATTTGAAAAATTAATGCGACCGATTTAAACATGTTAACATTAGAATTATTATAACACACACACACAAATATTTTATCAACTATGGAATAAAGAGAAATAAAATCAGTGTAAAATGAAGATCAGTTTTTTAAACACTTTGTTTTTATAATGCATGGTGTTTTTTATGTGCAAAAATAAACGGAAAATAATGGAAGTAGCTAAAATATAATGAGTTTATACGAAAACTTTGTACGAAATAATGTTAATAACATCACTTGAAAGAATAATATTCTTCCTCAGGTGAATTAACTCGTAATGAAATTTTCTGAGTATGCCAATCCTCTGCGGTAACAAATATTGATCTAAAAATATTTTTTGATAGTGAAATTGATTACGTTTAATGCATTACCATTAGAGAATTATCTTATTTTGCGAAAGAAGCATTTTTTTTTTTTTCACAGTAAAATAATTCTTTAATGAAATTTCAATATTCATTTGAAAACGAAGTATTTTTAACTATGATGCCACAGCAAATGTATTTTGCTCTTTATAAAAGTCAGCAATTGATCCCGATTATGTTTTACTAAGCAAAAACTGCATTGTAGCCATGGTAACTGGATGGCCATGGTTGCAACTTAGTGGTCGACGTTGTTTCTGTTAAAACATGGGTTAAAATTCTGGTACCAGTGGAGATCAACTGCTTGGAAGAAAAGCACAAGCCGTGGTGTGAACGTTTTTTAGAATGGGGAGAGAGCTCAAATGTCTTCCTCGTCACTTGAGCGTGGCGCAAAGTTACGATGTCTGATAACTAGATACCACGACGTTAATAAATCAATTTGTATCTACATGGTTGTCATGTATTTTCTTGTTACTTTTAAATATGGACCAAATGACAAGGAATATAAAGGTATCACTTAAAGAAAGCTCCCCCTTCCTGTATTTTGACATACTTAAGTGAAAAGTTCTATAGTTACGTACTGTTATATACTCTCTGAAGTCGTGATTTGTTGATAGACAACGGTCATGCCTAGCATGGCTTGTGACACTAATGTCGGTGAAAGATCGTAATGGCCAGCTTGTTGTAGCGTTTGAATCAAGCTCATTTCGTAGTGGGCCTAATATACATTAAGTCTGCTGAATTTTAAAGTTTTCTCGTGATTTGAGAAATTAGAAAGTAGGAGTTATAAATTATAGATCTTCGCTCTTGAATGTAGCTTAAAACTACGAGATGCTTTGCTAATAGTCCTCGTAATTCTTCTAAGATCAATGTTAATAAGCAACAAAAAAAATATTTTTAACAACATGTACCTGCCTTTTAGACTTTAATTTATTCATATAACCATTAATTTGAATATAAATCGAAATTTCAGCTCTGTTAGCTTTAAATGTTATTTTTTCTATTTTATAATCCTATTAATGACAATTTAACCTTTTGTATAAATTGGAAGATAAATATTTTTTTTAGTTGATTATTTTTGAAAGATGTTAGGAAATTAATATAGAATAATATTTACACATAGTAATATTTAATATAGAATACTATAAATAATTTTACGCTTTTTTTTGTTCTTGCTTCATTACTGTAATACAGACTTTAGAATTATAGTCCTTTTTAGTATCGTCAAACCTTTGAAATATCTACTACTTGGCACTTGTAAACATTAAAACCATTCCGGGAATTAAAGATTTTTGTATTTTTATGAAATAATGAAGGTTTTTAAATGAAATCCGGAGATTTTGGGTACAAAACAATTCATCTGTATCTTCCATAATGTGCAATTATGGTTGTCTGTATGCCATAATGATGAAAACATTAATTTCTTTCTTCAATTTCACTGAACTACGAAAATAAAAATTTCAAGGCGTAAGAATTATATAAAAATATTATTCTACACCCTTCACACCCTACTAAAACTTGTTTATATCTTACATAAGCTTATAAATATCACCTAAGGTATCTGAAATTAATCTCTGATGCTGGTACTGTAAATAGTACATAATGGCTCGATGCTTGTATGTATAAATATTTAGATTTTCTCAATTTAAATTTTTTTGTACTTTTTCTTAGCAATAAACATCAAAACAAGCTATTTTCTTGCATAAACAATATTTTAATTTAAAATTTCAGAGCTTCATTCTATATTTGATGTAAATAGTTTAGAATATTTTATAAGAAAACTTGAATATTTTTATCACAACGAATAAGAATGAAATCGAAAAGTATTGATTTTGTCGCAATTATTTAAATCTACTACGTACGTAAATGCCAAGTTATTTATTTTTTATAATTGCATTCTTAACTGATTTTTCATAAATTTAAAACAAAATTTCTATTAAAAATCACGAGGTCATAACAATAGACGCAAGCAAAATGCTGAAATAATTTTGTAATGTATTTTGTTGCATGTTTTTTTTAAATACGAATGTAAAATATGCCAAACAAACTTCTCATACGCATTATTCATTTTAAAATCTGAAATTACAAAAGGTCTGATACATATCAGAAGTTATTCAGACATCTCCAAATATTGAAAAAAAGTTTTTTAAGATTTTAAAAAATGAATATATTATATATATATATATATATATATATATATATATATATATATATATATATATATATATATATACGTAATCTGCACACACACAGATTTAGCATTTGCAAAAAGATTTCTATTTTGCAGAAATATAAATCTTTTTGCAATAACATTTTACAATACTTTAATATATATTTATTTTTTTTCAGTATCACTTTACGTATTTAGAACGCATTAATTATTTTACAAAATATTTTAAATGAAAGGCATGTGTTTTCTTTTTCTTAGAAAAATGTCATGTATTCAAGTTTTTATTTTTATTCGCGTAGTTATGTATAAAATTGTATAAAAAATATTGCTCGAAATTATTGTAAGCCATTTTCAAAATTAATTATATCAATAAAATTCTGTTATTTATACTGTTGTCCCATTGGCAGAATAAAGTATAAGTTAAATAAATCATTATTGTAATGAAATACTGTCCAGTTTTGTAAGAAAGGGAATTTTTTAATAAAAATAGTTTAAAAGAACATTATACAGGACTATATTGAGACAAACTTTATTGAGAGATAGGAGACACACACACATCACACAAGGATTCAGATTTGTTTGCAACCTATGGTTGTAAACTTTGTATGAAAAAAATATAAAAGGTACAAGAAACGAAGCGATACAAGTCTGAGGTCTTAATAAAATCTTAAAAAAGAAGGAAATATTTTTATTTAAATAAGGGTTGTAAAAGAACTTTTGCTTAGTGTAAAAATAAATGTTTCTTGGCTGGCCGAAAAACATGTTCAACCTCACTTTTATATACCGTAAAATCTGGCGTATAACGTGCACTTTTAACATAAGATATCTGTATAGATTGGAATATAGTTTATTTAAAAGAAATCACTTACATATTCAACTTAAAGGGTTGTAGCTCTGGAATTATACTATTTTTTTAAAAATCCTGGGTTAACCTTTTAACGGACACACAGCTAAAATACAATTTCCTGTGATAAAGTACTTGATAAATGTAATGTTCTCATCCTCTATAAACATTATTTCGTCACAAAAAAATATGTAATCATGTTTTTTTTTCCCTGGGTGGTGGCTAGATTTTATAACCCCAGTGCGTTTAGGACATTTAACTTACTTTTCAGGACAGAAATAATGAATCATATTACAATAAACTTTTTATGAAATCTAACATTTATGTAATAACTATTTCAATAACAATTAAATACAAGGCAAAAGTGTAATTTAATAGTAATAGAATAATTGTACGGCATGGAATATATATATATACATATATACACACATATATATATATATATACATACATACCAGTGGTTCTCAAACTTTCACTACTGGCGACCCAATTTTCAATCATAATTTTTATCGCACCCCCTAAAAATACTAATGTATTAAATGCAATAATAATGCACTTTGGGCGCTAAAGCTACAATATAATTATAATTATAAACCGTACAAATTAACAACATAATTAATAAATTTTGTATGTTACTTTTAAGTAATATATTTTTTTTATTTTTTTACTTTTTAGTTCGATTCACTATAATAGCGTGTTTTTTAGTTTGTTTTTAAAATATTAATTTATTTTATAATTATTTTTACTATGCACAATAAAATCACAATTCCAGTAAATAATTTAATATTAAGAGAAAATATACTTACCTACTTTCAAGGACTTTTCAATTTTTCTTTGAAAATTTGAGAAAAAATCGAATAAAACTAAGGAAAATGTTCCAAATGTGCGTGTCCTTAATAGAGGACATAAATCACAGACACTTTCGCTAACAACAGAGGAACGTTATTTTCCAACAAAACTGTCATATTTTGTTCGCGTTTTTATAGTTTTGCTATCGTTTGATGATCTACAAATAGCATTTTGAACTTTTTCTTGTTTTTTTGACAAGGCGAAATGCAACATTATGGCTTCATAGTTTTCTTCACAGAGATTTTTAGGCAGCATTTGAGAATTTCAAATCAACTAAAAAGTTTCATGTCTAACGCTTTTGTGATATTTACTTTCACTATTTTGATTAATACGCATTGTTTCAGTAGGTTTTTCAATTGCTTGATCAGTTTCCACTTCCTTCAATAGTTATCACACAAATACCCCTTTTTTTAATAGCCTGCTCATTTACATTTATAAACCATAATAAGTCCTACTACACAGCAATCAAGACCACAAAATTGTTCATGGGGAAAGTGTAGCATGTTCTAAACAATAATTGTGTAAAACGTTTTTCATTATGCATTATGTGTTTCAGAATACTCATAAAAATAAATCTTGGCCAAATAATTCTTCAAAGTGCTCAATATGCTTATCCATATATCATAAAACTCTTTCACATGGAAAAATGCAAAACAGAAACATATATTTACAACTTCCCTAAAAAAATGACGGAGATAACCATACCAGTAAGTTCGAAGGTCAGCTAAATTATTATTTTAGGTTAAAAGAAACGTAATAAAAATATCTCGTCATGAGATTACAGCAAAGCAAACAAATTTTTTTTAATTTGGTTATAGAATCAAAGATGGCTAATGAGCGTTTGGAGTGGTTGATGAATTTTGGTTTGAAGTGTTTTTGATGATCACCAGATGATAAAAATAAATAATTTCAGTGTAAATGTGTATATTTTAACTATGTCAGAACACATTTTGTTTCACTTCATTCGAATAAATTTATTTTTTAAACCTTTTATTTTCAATTTGATCGCTTCCCCAGGGGGGCGCGCCCCACAGTTTGAGAAATTCTGATATATACTTAGAAAGTATATAGAATACTTAGAATATGCATTGAACTTGTTATCTATCCACATTTCATATTTTATTTAATTTTAGTATGAAAAGTTAGAAATAAAGAAATATTTTTTGAGAATTTAAATTAGTTATTTTCCAAATTTGATTAGATATTTACTGTGGAACTTAATATTATGCAAACGTTGTCTCAGAGCAGGAAAACTGTAATGAAAGATTTTCGAATCACATATATAAAGATTCTCGTATCACATATTGTAAGCAAAGTTTGTTTATATTTCTCTTCCCCACCATTCTCACGTGATTCTAAATGCTCTCTCGAGTACAGGAAAAGCGAAAATTTCTAGGTCATTTTTCTGTTCTAGGTGGGCAGTGGATAGAGCCTCTATCCACATATTAAAGCTTTCCAAACACCTAAATAAAACCTTTTTTTAATTGTGCAATTGCTTAACTCATTTACATGAAGGAAAAGTATACTTAAGACATGTCGACATTTTTTTCAAATATTAGAAATTTTATTTAAAGAAATCAAAATTCAGTTTGTATATTTACAACGAGAAAAATTGTTTTTAACTACCCATTAGAGGACATGAAATACAAAAAAAGGTATCGTGCTGCCATCCGTACTAATTTTTATGCGTTTTAGTTTCCATTAACGCATATATGTAGACTAAATATCCAACACCCGCTTTGAGAATTTTTTTTAATATGTGGTTAGACGTATTAGCCACTGCCTTCTAACTGATTAATATCTAGAATAAATGACTAAAAATACGAGCAACGCATATGCGCAGTTGGGAATTCTTTTTAAAAACAGGGGTGCACATTATACGGGGGATATACCTAAAAATTTAAAAATACAGCTTGTGGAAGTGCGTTATACGCTGGATTTAATGATAAATTATTTTGAATTTAAGAGCTGTCCTAAATCATCAATAATTATAATACTGTAGCATCCATATATTTATGTTTTTAAATTCTACTACTTTTTTTTATAATTTCTGTATAATATAATCTTCTCTAAAATCTTATGTCTGGTTTATCTTACTCTTACAATTTCGGTTTTTCTCAGTTTTGATTGATTGAATATTAACGTCGCACTGTTAAGCTACACGAGGGCTTTTGGCGACGGACGACGTAATTTTGAACCATGGTCAAGTGACGTGGACGACACCTGAGCTGGCACCCACCTCTCCTAACTACCACACCAACGGGAGGACGTTTCAGCTCCCGACAGATTTAACGTGCATCGCTGCCCTACACGGCGGGTCTTTAGTGGTACTGGGCTCGAACCTGTGACAAAGCAAGCCACGGTCCGATACCTATACCACTCGGCTACCGCGGCCACTTCTCAGTTTTGATGATGATTGTTTATTATTCATGTCTTTATAATAAATAATTTTAACGATATATATATA
>BMAU01016416.1:0-279802 GCA_019973935.1 Trichonephila clavipes | reverse complement strand
GTTACGTATTGCTTATGTAACATCCTTCTACTATTAGAGGCTTAGAAATATTTTATGAAAGAAATGTTGGACACTTGAGACTTTATTTTTAATATTGAGAAATGATACGAAAATAGCAGTCAAAAATACAATAGTTGATTTGTATACTTTTTCTAATGTTACGCTATATCACTGACTTATTAAATAAAAATTTTTTGATATCTTATTTTTTTAACGAGAGATGGCAGGCGCGTCAATTTAAATTATGGATGTGAAAGGCCGTCAAAGTAAGACTTGATATTAGGTATATTAAAGGTGGGCAAATACCATAATCACACAGAAAAACAGGTTTTCCATGCTTGAAGAAATGAAATTGTCCTAAGGCGGGAAAGTTTATAAGGCTGTGGATAATTTAATGCTAGATATGGAATGCAGCCGCAAAACCTACATGGAGGCTTCAAAATTAAATTAGACGTATCCCTTGCCGTTGCCCACATGTTTGTGAGAAATGACCTTTTACCTGTTCATGACTCTCATGCTCACACATGTGATTGTGCATTTCTTCCTTCAGGGCCAACGATTGATTTAGCTTTTCCGTTATGAGGCTCCATGATCCTCGGTATGGATCTGGAATTTGAACCGCATGGAATTTGGAATGATTATAACCATAAATTTTTTTTTCGGCGTATTTTATTACAGTAATGATGTTAGATGAATTTTTAATTTAGGCTTAACAAAAAAAAATCGTCCGGTCCTGAACGGGTTAAAAGTTGAAGAACAATTTCCCATTAACAATTTCTCTTCATAATGATGAGATTGTAACGACCCTAAATGTAACCCAATTCATCCACAAACAACCTCGCATTCCAGTGTACAAGATAACATTTTCGCCTTTGTTTTGATTGCTTATTAATTTGAAGTTTCTCGTTAAAAACAGCTCTAAATACTGATCCATGCTTGACAGGGGACGTAACGGAAAACATTTGCCCCCTGCAAAGTCACGTTTTGAGCCCCCCAAGTTGGATTTTATTAGGCTAGATACTTGACGGCAGTCAGGCTTTAGACACCCTAGAACGCATCTTCGAATCTCTCCTTCCGCGCGCGCGATTTTACTTCTCTCCTTTATAAATTTTTTGGCGGGAAAAGATACGTTTGCTATTTGATCCATAACAAAACACTTAATATTGTGCATAATTCATACTGTACACTATATTGTATATCAAACTGCAAGTCCTAATACAGTATTATATGATAATCATAAATACATTTCATTGTATTATCTATTCATTTTAAAAAATATTTATCACCTGCTACAGAACTATACTCTTTGTAATTAAAGAAAGAGTATATAGCAAAATAGCAACATATTTCATAAAATTCTGTGCTTTATAAACGATTATAAATATATTAAAGTAAAACAATCGATAAAATATTCTTTTAAAGTTTTTAAATAAAATTTTGCAAGCATTCTCATTTTTAAAAAAATTTCTTTAATGATCATAAATAAATAAAATGTTTCATTTCTATTTTTATGTATAAATGAATTTACGTTACATAGATTAAACAACTAGCATTATGTTGTTGTGACTAATGCCACCTGCCTGACGAAGTCAGATCGAAGCCCGCGAAATTCATAGCATTATTATTTAAGCAATAAATCAGTCAATCTTTTTTAAATAAGTAATTAAAAACAACAAAAATCGGAACTTTTAAAACTATAACTAAAAATAAAAATGACACGCATATTTTAAATATGAATTAATGTAAGAATAATTTTAAATCAATCGCATTCCTTTTGCAATTGTCCGGGCCTGCCTATTGTAGTTGCAGTACTCATCACTAGATGGCGCTTAATATTCCATCCAAAAAAGATTGAAATATTAAAATTTTTGGAGAAACTCGCGGCGTGTGTGTGTGTTTTTTCTTATGGACAAGTTCTACCGTAAAGCTTTCTATGAGATTGCTCCTGTCATTGGAACAATTTTCTTTTTCCGGGTATAGCAAAAGCACCAAGGAATTTTAGAAAAGATACTGAAGAAATAATATGAAAATCTGTGAATTTGAAATCTACAGATCTTCTATCCATAAAGTTTCCAAAACTTACTTTAGAAGTTTGAAAACTCAGTTGTGAATTTCGATGTTTTCCCATAAATAAACATTACACCGGAAGTAGGATTGGAAGTCAATCGGTTTTGCATCAATGTTGTTGTTTACAAAGTAGAATTTGTTCATAAGGAAATTAGCAAGAGCGTAGCTACTGCCGTATCAATGATACGGGGTCCCCAAGCCTCTCGTATCTAAAAGAAGTGCTTCGAAGGAATTTTGACACAGGGTCCACTCAAAGCTAGCTACATTTCAACTTTAATTATGCAACTTACCATTCTGTTAAATATAACATCTGTAACGAGTAGATATATTTCTGCTGTGGTAAAACTATCAATTTTTAAGTCGTTTGCAAATCGAGATCGTCAGTTAAATATTATAGGTTTAATTTTATTAAAAAAATATTTACTATATATGCCCACATCTTATGTTTAATTTTGAATCGATAAATTTTAAGTAGAATAAGAATTTCTTATATTTTCCGGTAATTAAATTTTTCAGCATTAAACCAATTTTTAGTATTGATAAAACATTCGTGTATTCATAATTTTGTCCATTTTTAAATGGTAGAAAACGATTATAATGTTAATGGAAACTATTTCTTCGTCGATGATTGATTAGAAAAGCCCGTCAACTTATCTGAAACAAATTTACGCAAATGTAAATACGGTATACACCTGTTGGGACTGTGTATCCTCTTTTACTTTTGGAACAAGGGCCGCAAGATGAGATGCAACCAGTGGCGCAAACAAAAGGGAGGGGTCCTGGGGGTCCGGATCCCCCCCAAAGCCCTTGATTTTTTTCCGATTGATTATAATTTTAAGCACATAGCACGTAAAAATTAAGTATTTGTTATTAATGATTAATTTTATTAATTAATGCTAATTATTTATTAAATAATTAGTTTTTAACTGTTTTGTTCCCGAAAATCGACAAAATCAAAAGGAGCATGATACAAGAATGGTGAACTTTTGACCCCGGACCCCCCCCTTGAAAAATTCCTGTGTGCGCTACTGGATGCAACTAATAATATCTAATGCATATTCAAACAATTAAGAACAATAACAGTAAAAAGAAATTTCATAAATACCTTGATTGAAGGCGAAAACATGAAAGCGAAAATTTGAATAAATAAGTAAAATAATAAATAAAATAGAAGCCCAGTGGTTGAGTGGTTAGTGCAACTAGCTTCTACATCACAGGTCCGAGGTTCAAACCCGGACTGGGCAAGGTTGAACCAGCCTTTCATCCATTGAATGATGAAATGAGTACCAAGCTTGCTTGGAAACTTAGCACTGGAGGTTTTCGCATCAGACTGACCACCTGACCGGAACATCTGTTCATGTACCTCAGGACCCAAGGTCGCATATACTGAGTTGGGCACAGTAGGCTTTGTCCCTCGTGGGATATCGCGCCACCGATTTTTAAGGAAAATAATGTATCTATTTGGTAAAATCTATTTCACTTTTAGAAGTGCAGGTGAGTTTAGTAAACAAATATTCAGGGCTTTCATAAGCACCAGTACATATACTCAAACCAGGGAGAGTGAGTTATATTAATGTCGCTCTATAAAGTTGCACGAGGGCTGTTGGCGACGGACACCATTGTGCTAGAAAGAGTTAATCCGAAGAAAAAGTGGCTTTGTGTGGTAGCCTGATAGTCAAGATGGATTAATGGCTGGCGTGTCATGAGTTCGAGCCTAGTGCCGATAAAGACCCGTCATGTAAAGGGGCGCTGCATGTTATATCTGTTGAGGCTCAAACATCCTTCTGTTGGTGTGGTGTGGAATTTAGGAGCGGGAGTAGGTCAACTCAGGTGTCGTTCTAGTCACTTGACCATAGTTCAAAATTACGCAGTCCGTCACCAGTAGCCCTCATACAGCTTTGTAATGCGACATAAATATAACTCTCTCATTGGTGTAACGTTTTCCTGCCACACAGCTGAAAGTCGGCATCTTTTTGTGGATAGGATAACAGAGTTCCTATACACAACTGCTTCTTAAAATGTTGCGAAGCCTTGTCTTTGGGCATCGCCCCAGCAACTTTTGACACCATGAGAACCCCCTCCACTCCACTCACGAGCCGGATGTAGCTTGAGGATAAAGAGGCCGACCGCTACCATCCCGAGACCCTAGAGAGGGCAGAGAGAGAAGACGGTCTGAAAACTTCGCTGAGAACGAATGCAATGTCTTCCTTCACAAACAACAGAATTTGAATTCTAAAGAACTAAGCAATGCTTTTAATAACTTCAATGTTGTATATACTGTGATTAATAGCCATGACGAAAATATTTAAGTTAATAAACATCACGCAACCATTATTTATCTCAAACGTCACACTGGTTTGAGTCAGGGACGTAGCTACCGCAGTATCAGCCATTTCAATGGTACGGGCTCCCTAAGTCTTAGGGGCCCCCAAACGCGTAAAAAAATTAAAATGTTAAGGGCTACGAAAGAGGGCTGTCCAGCATACAGGGACCTTTCAAGACTATCTACGCCAATGGTTCAAATATATATACTGGTGTTTATGAAAGCCCAAATGAATAATTTGTAGATCTATTCTCCGATGATGCTCACTCATCATTTGACCAAGGTTCAAAATTATAAGGCCCGTCGCCAGTAGCCCTTGTGTTGCTTCTTAGTGCAACGCTAATAAACACTCACTCTCACTAATTCCTAGGGACGTCTTAAGACTTCTTGAGGTCCTAGGCCTCTATGCAAAAGTAGGCCTCACTGGGGTGTGATCCTTAAAAGTGGACAAATATAGAATACGTTGTCAGATACTCGTCCAAATGATAACCAGAAACAAATGACTCACTATGTCACAAACCAGCGTGATTGATTTCAACCTTTTATCTAAATGAGTATTATTGGTATATGGCGGTAGGGCCTAGATTTACGTATATGGACGACGATCCTCCCACAATATTGCAGTCTTGCCGCTGTAAACAGTAACGATTATACATTTACGTGGAACCTCAGAGAAGGCTCTATTATTCACTTATATGAAGTAGTTGAAAAAAGAATAATTTGTTGAAATTATATAAAAATAGAGATAGCAGTCCACATTGTGTGCAGCGCACCAACGCTCTTGATGGGATGAGTGGGAACCACTCTAGTTGATTTAGTTTTTGTTTCGCTTTCGAAGGAGAGCGAAGAGAAAATGACGTACATCACCATGACAACCAAGCCCGCCTTTCAACCGGCTGCCACATCTCGACGGAACGAGGAAAGAAGGGATGAATTTCCTTAATATAAAAGATTAAAGAGAATATTATTTTTAAGTCCGCTACTAGTTACACCTTAAGCATACAGTTCGAAATTCCTTGTTTTCCTATGGCCAGAAATAACTTTTGACGATTACAGTTATTCAGATCATGATCGATTCAGCGTGAACCCTGCAACCCTTTGAGATCGCGGTCGCCTAGTGGTCATGGTCACGAGCACGTGTTCTGGTGCCCCTGAAGAACCGCCATGTAGAGAGCTGCTGCACGATTAATCTGTTATGGCTGAAAGCTCTCCCGTTGATACGGTAGGGTAATTTGGAGAGGGGAGAGATACCGGCTAAGGTGTCGTTTTCGTCCCTTGGTGGCGGCTCATAATGATAAGGTCCACCACCATTAACGCTCTTGTTGCTTTTTACCGCGACGTTAATAAATACTCACTCTCACTATTGAAATCTGTATTACATCTGCACATATTAAAACGAATATTATTGTCTAGTAATTAGAATTCATAAAAATGAAGTAAAATCTTAAAACCAACAATTGTCATCGACCCTCAACAGATCACAGAAAAATGTAATAGATGCTCTTTTAAAAATGCCCTGAATCAAATTGGGAATCTGAGATAGAAAAATAATAAATAAATTATGTTAAATGTATTTGAGATTTGAAATTATGTAAGCTAACGTCAAACGAATCTAGAGAAAATCAATGAAAATACATAATGTGTGTCGTCCTCGTTATGTATTAATCGGGGGTGAACATTAAGTTGATCTCAGTCGACCGGAAGACTTTGGACAATTTAGGGGGACTGCCTCAAGATTAGCCGTAATTAATTATATACCGAAATATTCAAGATTGGCTGACAGCATGCAGACTAAGTCTTCTACTAAATGTAACTGTGAGCACTAAGTTTACATGAAAATGTTTTATTTTTCAATGTATTGTTTCCTAACAAATGCATCATTAGATGTTTTTGCACTTATGGATGTTATTATGTTTGTATCTTGCGTTTTTTTTTACTTTAAACGCGGCCTCAAAAGTGAAAGTTTATTTTACCGTAGTTATGTAGGTAAGTTCATATTCTGCATTTATTATTAAGTTATAATATAAATATTGTAGACCTTTTTCTTTCTTAGCTCACCACACCTGCAACACCTTGAAAAAAATTAGAAGTTGCCCGCGTCGTGGAAAAGTTTGTCCGCCCTGGTGTTAATGATTCATAGTTTTTATACACTTTGTGATGACCCCCCCCTGGATCTCACCTTGAACACAAAGATTAATTTGAGGCAAAGAACCACTAAGAGCCATTTTGAATAATAATAATATTTATTTATTATTATAATTTTCTCAAAAAAATCTCTGATAACATATAATATTATGTTACGTCGCTTAAAGGGATTTGCCTTTATATTAAATTAAATTACTAAGAATGCCATTAATTAATAATTAAGCTCAAGCTCAAATAAGGTCTAACGAAATAGGAGATCCGAGAAATACACGTATTCGAATTCTTAACTTTCATTAACTTTAACTAAGTCGCTTAAACTGACGCTTATTTTAAGCGTACGTAAATTATATTTATCGCTGGCTTATATCAGCTTTCTGGTACGTCTCGCAGCACGGCGTCTTCACGAATCTAATCTCCTAGAATCTTCTAGTAATGCGTTTAAAGTTACTAGCTCAATAGCCTTCCATCATCTCTCTTGCTATCTCGCAACGCTCGACTTAAATACATTATCTAATTTAAATATCCCGTACATCTTTTTGATTGGAAATAAACGCGAATTTATATTCCCCAAAAAGACGCCTAAGAAGATTAGTGGAAAGGTTCCGTACATATTCGTCACAACTTAAACAACCTTCTAGTATTATTTACATCTAGTAAGATAATTATATAATAAAGTCAATAATATTGGTTTTTTCCATAACAATACTGAACTTTAAAATTATCAGGTCTACTGAACGATTATTAATGACCAGATTTCATGTGATGTCATTGTCTCACGATAACTACAATAACATGGTTCCAGCTAATCAGTTCATGAATACATGTGACGTCATAGCCACATGATAAATGCAATCACGCATTTCCAGCCAATCAGTTGGTGCGTTTCGCTGTTGCCAACTTCTGCTTTTTGCAGAAACTTTTAAAGAGTATACATTTGTAAGCAATTTTAATGCACATAGGTAAATAAAACGTATCTGATTTAAAAATATATAAACAATAACAGTTTTTTTTAATTTTTGAAAAAAGTTTTGAAGAATTTTAATATATTTGAAAACATCCTTAGCCCAATTATAAGATTTGAATCTTTATACAACAAGAGCAAGTATAGAGTCGATTTTAAATTCAATGGAGCACACGTGATTACATTTATCACGTGATCATGAATTTAGCCTATTGCTAAATTACAATTTTCGGCTTCAGTCTTTTCAGTTCGTGGTGATGAAACTCTCCACTTGCTCGCCAGGTATACGTAATTGTCGATATTGCAATTTCAAGTGCAAGGACGATTTTAGCCCCAAGAATTCCTGATAGACAATTTCAATTATGATAGTTTTTCAATGTCATTCAGGTCAGATATTTTGCGTGATACTTTATCTAATAATCAGTTATTGATGGTTAATTTTTTTACTCTTTCTGTACTTTCACAATCGAACTTAAATTACCGCCGCATAGAATATTTATGTGCACCGCTTCTTCTCACATTCATTTTATGTATTTTTCTCCATTATTTTGTCAACCACCTGCGGATTAGAGCAACTTTTAGACGATCAGCATCCGGTTAGGCAATTTTTAAGGAACAATACACCAGTGTTTGAAACGCAGCGGATACACTGTCATTACTCGGATCAGCACGAAAGAAATTGGAAAAGTTTACCTTTAAGAATAATTGAAAGTTGTTCAAATTAGTTTAAGCACGAGAGCTATTCATCTGCTACGAAGGGCAAACATTACACCTTAGGGCGTAACGGAGGGAACGCCCCGTCACCTACCAAAATAGCTGAGAATTGCGTCACTCGATTTTTAATTGTTTCATAATGCGTGTTGTAACTTTCTAATGCATTGGGTTTGGGGTTGACATACCCAAAGGGTACGTTTTGGAAGTCGAAATAGTCTTGAAAGACAATGAGGTGCCGAAACATTGATTCTGTTTTGGAACTTATTATTATCTAGCTCAGGGGTGGCAAACCTTTTTGGATCAACGTGCCATTTTTTCTAAAAAAGTATTTAACGAGGTATAAACGTGCCATCAAATAATTTTGACTTGTGATTATTAGGAAAATAATAAAACTAAATACTAAGAATACAAAGCTCTTTATTTATTACGAAAAAATACCCTTTGCACTGTATAGTTGTAAATGTTTTAGTTATACGTATTATTTAAATTAAAGTAACATTCGTGTGAGTTCTGTTGCAGATTGGATGACAAATAGCTTAGATTTGGAATGTTACTTTTAACAGAAAGCATGCTTCATTGGAGTCATCTGCCAATCGGATTTTAAGCAATTAATTATTTTTGCTGCGGTTCACTTTTTCGACATGAGGATTTGATATTTGTTTCAAAATGCCGTTTTACTGACGATCTTCCGTATACCACTATTCCGGAACATAAAACACACCGCTTTGTCGCCTTTACTAATAATGCTAAATTTCCAAATTCACCAAATTTGAAATCCCCTTTAAGAGGACTTGGTACCCTAAAAATCACAAACCTATCGTTTTTTTTTATTTTTATTTAATCTTATTCTTTGCATTATTATCTTTCGATTGATATATCACTTGTGCATGTCGGAAAGTTAGAAGTTGAATAAAACTTCATTTGAAAACAAATTAGGCAATTCAGCCACACCCCCTTTTTAGAAAAAAAAGCTAAACAATGCGTTATGATAAAAAAAAATCTATTTTATAAATAGAAATAATAACTATAAAAAAGAATGTGTAGTATTAAAAGCAGAACATTTCCGAGGCAATACAATAATGTAATATTTCTTCCTTGTGAAATGTGTGCATGTAAAATTTTTAAATTAAGGCATTTTATATTAATAATTTTATAATTTCAGTTCTTATTCCTGATATATTTTTCATACAAATGTAATACTTTAATATTATTAGAAAAAAAAACGGATAAAATTTCTGTCGTGACAGAAAAAATTTTTTTTAAAGTTTTTCTTGAGTTTTTTCTTGTGCAATTAGTACTCTCTAAAAGTTGATCATTTATAAAAATGTGTGGGTTGAAAACATATGAAAATGCAATTATTTTAAAGAAAAACGTATAAGTAATATCTTAAAGTGGTATTTTAAGTTTAATTAAGCTTATAATAATTATTTTTTCAGAATTATAAACTTTAAAGTGGTTTTTCTCAGTTTGTGTGTTTCGAAACCTTAGTGCATTCAAAATGCTACTCCTTCGACAATTATTTACCAATCACTTCAATTTTTTCCTGCGTGTTAAAAATAAAGCATGTAATAAAATTAGGGATCCGTTTTGCTATAAACTGAATACTTTTTTTTAAAAAAAAATAAAATGTAAGACATGTTGGCTTTTTCATTGATTTTTAGCCTGCTTATCAACATTTTATTTTCTTTCTCAAAAACGAATAAAGTTATTCTAAAATCGATCCCTAAAGTTGTTAAGAACATCCATAAGAATATTATAAAAAAATTTCAGGTCAAAAAATAAATTTTTACAAAAGGAGTAGGAATTTAAAATTTTCCCAATTTTCTTCAAAAAATTTAAATTTTTAAAATTGTGTGAATAATATATGGAAATTTTCATCTGGTAACATTTTCTTGAATAGAACCATTGTATAAAATGTTAAAATATACTTTTTAAATACGTAAATAAAGAAGTTTGCTCAAAGTCTCCTTAACACTTACTCTTTTGCGCTTTTTATATTCCTTTGCTGAACGAGCTACGTTAAATAAAACTTAAAAATCGTAAATATAACACAAATCAACTTTAAAATACAGTTGCATCAATGAAATGGACTATGCTATGCGGAGACAAACTTTGCATCCTAAGCAATTGTAGACCACGACGTAACTAAGGCAAGACAATAACAAACGAATGTGCTTCCACCGCACCGCGACCGATCACTCACGTTTGTTTGTAATATTTCACAGGGATCTTTGATATTTTGAAATAAAATGCAAATCATTTGGATCACTGGCGTGCCGAAAATATTGTGTAGCGTGCCAGTGATTCGCCAACCCTGATCTAGCTTAATGAATTTAATTGAAAAAATTATGAAGGTTTTTGAATCTTAATTAAAAAAAAAATCTGGTTATATTAAAAGTTGGTAAATACAAAAGAAACCTTAAAAATTTGTTTACTTGCTTTTAAATTACGGTTCCACTAAAAGAATTCTGACCCAAATATCGTAAAAAAAGAACGATTTGTTCTTTTCCTAACGTCGCACTCGGAATTAGAACCATTATATATTATAATTTAGAATTATTTGTATAAATATAAACAATATTTTTTTAAGCGATTTCATATAGGGATTAAGATAAGATGCTCTAATTCAGGGGTAGTCTACCTTTTTTTCTGCCGGGCCGCATGCATATGGTGGCTCTTTCACGTGGGTCGCAACATGGGGGTTAATGGAGGGAAGGGGGATGCTTTAAAGCCAAGATAACATAGAAACTTTAAAATGTGGAAATTGATTCAAAGGATTAGAACTCCTATTTTGAAATTTTTAATTTCTGTCACTGACTTTTTCTAAATTGGGGGCTTTTAAGAGCCACTCTTTCACAATTCCTGCATCAGTAAACGGCTTCATATGGTTACCAATGGTATAATAAATTTCACAGGGCGCCTGTGTTATTGCTTTGTAAAAATTATTTAAGAAAGCCTCTCTCATCATCTCTTGAAAGAGATCTTCACGGGAAAAGTGTCATCGAACGATTCCTGCTTATTTGTATTTTTTTAATACACTTTCGTTACAAATCTAACAATTACTGAACTATGCTTGTTTTTCACTACAAAATAGTTAACTTCCCAATCGTCTTGAAGCAATCCATTTTCTTCAAATATTTTTCGCTTGCAAGCTATGAAAAATAGTTACAAATTAGTTCCATTCATAAAATGGTCGCTACACTTTTTTTTATTATCAGTAATCAGAAAAAAAATGTATCAATTCGCACCCATACAACATCGACAGCAAACATCAAAATTGATATATTTTATTTCTTTAATAAAGAATTTCTCCCACCAAATTTTCATAAATAAATTTCTCAAAGCAGTGGGCCGCATGTAGCCCGCGGGCCACAGGTTAAGTATCGTTGTCCTAATTTGTGTAAAAATTAGCATACTCTTGGGTTATTTCCAAAATGAGCATATCAATACTCAAAACTTGAAAATTTGCTCATAAACTTTTTGTTCAAAGTAAGCAATTTTTACGTAATTTTGATATAAATATTTTTATATTCTGTATAATTTGTATAAATGTAAAAGCTTCCCTCTCTGCCTCAAAATATTATTTGTCTTAAAATAATTTTTAAGAAAAAATATTTTGTACGTAATTGGATATAGCTAAATGGATTCTTATTATTTTCCCATTTTATTTATTTAAAAGTTCATTCACATTAAGACAGTCAGCAGCGAGCTGTGCAAAGACCTCTTAAAACCTTATTTAAAATGGTATCTCAGTACCACTAATAAGATAGCAAAAGCAGTGAGAATATGCATTATTTTTTTAGAGTCAAGACATTTAAAGTGATATTGAAAAGAAAAAAAATGCTTGGTCAATAATGAACTGTTTGACTTATTGCTTTCTAACATCCCTTATCGCAGCCACACAAAGACTACTGATGATGAACCTAGTTATTTTGAGCCACAGTTAAGTAACGAGAATGACATCTGTGCTGGCACTTCTCTCTCCAAATTTCTACGGTGTCATTCTCGCCACTTGACCATGGTTCAAAATCACCAAAATCCCTTACGTCACTGAATAGTGTGACGTTAATATTTACTCACTCACTCCAAACTTCTACACTACATCCTCTAGAGGACTTTGAGATCCGACAGATTTAATCCAAGTTATTACTGGGTTTTTATGAAAATATGATGGCACACGTGAATGGACTGGAATATTGTTCGTCATATGTTATGGTAATTAATCACCAAGGTGTACAGACAAACAAAAACTAAAGAAAGTAATGTTATGTTCTATCTGGACGTTTTTTTCTTCTGTCAACACAACAAAGCGATAGTTATATTGTAAGTATATATTAAAACAGGGAATAAATACAGTTGTAGATAAACGAACAAACGAAAATATGCTCAAGTAATGCGTCATGAGTATCGGAAATGGATTATTTTACAAACGTTGCACTTAGAAGCCCCACGAGTAGTTGAGTGGTCATGGTCACGAGTCCTAGTGCCACTGATGACCCCCACGTAGAGGAGTTGAGGCACGTTAAATCTGTAAAGCTCAAAGTACTCACGTTGGAGTGGCATAATTGTCGGAAGAGTGAGGTTCCAGCTCAGGTGGCGTTCACTTGTCACTTGACCGAGGTTCAAAATCAAAAAGCTTGTTGCCAGTAGTCTTCTCATTGCTTTAAAGTGTAACGTCAATAAAAAATCAAAGCAACACGGTGGTTATTGGGACGTTGGACCTCTTAACTTAGGCCCCAATCAAGTGACGAGATGGACAGCTGAGATGGCACCCAATCTCTTAGCGTCTACATCAAAATTAGGACTTTGAGCCGCGATAGATGTAACCATGTGTCATCCTGTATATGATAGATCTTTAAAGGCCTTATCACACACATGTTTTGAACAACTCGAGCGTCTTTCGAACAACCGTTTCGGTAAGTGTTTCGAGCAGCTGCGAGGTCGAAGAGTTGCCGAAAACAAAACGACACGCAAGCACTCTATCTTCACTTTGAAAAATTACTTGCCGATTTTTCTACTTCGGAAAACGAACATCTGAAATTATTTCTTTTATTCCTCTCACGCTTTTGTTGACAGTCGTAAACAGAAATTGAGCGCCATTGTGTTAAAAATTTTTATGCGCCATTTCAGATGTGTTTAACGAAGCCGAGGCTGCCATCTTTACCGCCATCTTGTTTATGGCATAGAATAACGAAGAGTTTCATTGGCTGGAATTTCGAGCAATTCTTTCAGCTCACTAGGAAAAAGTTGTTCGAAGCCATTGATATGGCAACTGGGTAGAAATTGTTCGAAAGGGTTGCTTGAAAGAAAAATTGCTCCGAATACATATGCGTGTGATAAAGCCTTAATGGTATTAGGACTCGCACCCATGATTCAACAGGAAGGGCGTTAGACACGATTTGGGGATTATGAACACCATTCTTCTATATCCCCTCGAAAATAACTATTAAGTACCAGAAGTGATATGCAAAATCTAATATTTATTGATCTGCATTTTTTTCAAAGCATATTTTCTGCTTCGATAAAAGAAAATATTTAATATTTGAGAACCTTTTGGAATAAATAAGACAATTGAATATTTTTTCTTCGCAAACTGTGAGACAGGATTTTCTATTTGTATATTCTTAGAATAAATAAAAAAAAAAGTATTGAACCATTCTATCCAATGTATGATCAATGTCGGACAACTTAGCCGGTGTTTTTCGTTCTACTTTTGTAAATAATATACATTTGTATATATATATATATATATATATATATATATATTCAATAACATTCATATGTCTTGAAGCATACTTATAATTATTTTCTTATATTCATATGTATTCATACATGTATTATCCCAATATTTTATTGAAAGTTCTATTGGTACACCCTTTCCAAGAAAACCAGTCTGAAGTTTTTTTATTTATTAAGAGAGGATATTTTTTGTGTATCCATTGATATGTTGAATATTTACAAAACACATTTGTCAATACATACCTGAAAGATTTATTTGATTTTTACACACTCGTATGGGAATTACAGGTTTCGAACAGTTTATTTTCATAGAATTTTGAAATTTATCAAATAAGTGAAGAAAGAAATTACGCAACATTCACGGAAGACGCAAGATGGCATTAAAAAGATTCTGATGGAAAAAATGGAAAGTTTAAATTTTTGTGAAATGATTAAAAATAGGGAAGCTGAATTATATGTGTGTGTTCACCGTTAAAATAACAATATAGTCTAGCAATCGGTTGAAATATTTTCCAGAATAATTTTTTTCGTAAGTATAATAAGGAAAATTTTAAATTTTCAATAAAAAAGTTATTAAGATTAAAAATTTTTTCTACATGCAGGATTTGTAAAAGTATTCGTTTTACTAATTTTTTTTAAAAAAATGTTTTGATAAGAGAAAAACTTTTTGTAGAAAAAACATTTTTATTTCTTTTTGTAATCTTGGCATGGTGTTAATTTTCCGAATCGTTGACAAAAAAAAATTATTGAAACAGGAAATGTATTTTGAATTAAAGAAGGTATTCAATTCATTATCCATTATTACTTGATCTTTTATTTTCGGGCATTAAAAGTTAGAGTATGCTAAAACTAACAATTAGTAAAAGTAACAATGAGAGTAATATTGACTGAATGACTGGCGCAAAGCCCTTTGTTTCCAAATTTCCAATCAGAGCTTCAGTCGAAATAACAAAGAAAAACAAATGCAACAAAATCGTCAATAAAACTAGAAAGGGCTAATTTTTTAAGGAAAACAGTTAAGATACATACGAGTATATGTATTTTAAATTGAAGATTCAATAAGCAAAAAGCAATTTTCTTTCAATTGAGATCAAAACTTTATTTCTGTGGATTTCAATAAATGCTTCATCCCCTAATGTAATGTTTTTTTTGTGGGAGGTCGGGAGCAAATACAAACATTTTGCCATGATAAAAACTGAAATAAGACGTTCGTTAAAGTTAAATAACAATGATTACTTTCTCGCACATATTGGAGTCCCGGATCTTTACCTTTATAACAGTTGGTATGTTATAAGTAAGTAAAAACACATTCATTCACTCGCTCACTCGAATCAAAATAATCATGATGTTTGTTAAGTTGAAAGAACCCCCCCCCAGAACATTCAAATATATTTAAAAGAAAAGTAACTTAAGGATTTATATTTCTATTTTTCCTCAATAAGAAATATTATTCTGAAACCAAGTTCAGAAAGGAAAATCGTTTGGCGTTTATTTTTGTATCATTCCCAAGATCGAATATTAATAACACAATTGTTCGTTTAATATTCTAAGCGAACAGGATTCGCTTTGAATAATGCTGCTTTAAACGCTTAATAAATCAAAACAGAACAAACCGAAACATATATATATATATCCTTTAAAAGTAACTAAATAAAAGAAAAAAGAAAAACAGTGAGAAAAAAAAACCGAATCGTCTGAAAGAACGCCATTTTCAGTCACAATTATTCCAATCTTTTAAAATAAAGAAAGAAAACTGGCAATCACGCGCCGAGTCCGCATGTACTAGATCAAACAAACATCAGCTTCATCAAGGGTCAAGCGCAAAACGCTCGCGATATGACCTACTATCCCACTTTTTTTTAATCTTCCCTCGCAGGTGAAAACTTGCTTCCTTTTTTTTCTCCGCCGCAATTCAATGTCCTGAAGATCGGAATAATCGGCCTGCATGCATACATTGTTAATGATGAAAACTGATGGATGATACTGCTCTCTAGGGGTCGCTTGGATTGCGTCATTTGAGTTGAGGTTGTTGAAGAGTTACTAGTGTTTTGAATTGATTGTTTTGAGTCGGGAAAATGATTAGAGGTCCATAAAAAAATGTATAACTGTGAATCACTAAATATTATTCCCCGAAGAAAGTTTATTATTATAAAAATGATAATGATTAAAAAAATTTTTTTTGTGCGATTCCAGTACAAGTGTTTTACGTTTTGTGGAAAATAGAACTTCACAATTTTTAGTAAAAAATGTTTAAAAGTTATGTCTCTAAAGAATGAAACTGATATTAAAATTACTCACAGTTTAACTGTATCAAAAACGTATAAAAATATCCAAAATAAAAGTTGAAATGAGAAAAGTTTTAAAAATATTTCACATATAGAATGGTTCCAAAGTTTGACGATTACGAGTATTACATACAATTAATTATAGATGTTTTTTCATTGTTGCATTTTATTTTCGATTTCAAACAAAAATCCTGTTTTAGATCAATTTTGTTTTAAGATTAAAATGCATGACTTCAATGTTTCCATCCATTTATTTTAAATATAGATCTTTTTGCTTGAGGAACCGGGAAACATAAATAAGGTATGGCAGACATATGATCATCAAAGGGGCTACGTTACAGGGGAGACACGCAGAGACAATACAACACAAAACATGTAAGCTCCAACCTGTTTGCTACAGGACTCTTCATGATAATGAGTGTTCGAATTGTCGAGAGCTATATAAGTTAAAGTAGCATTATCGCGCCTTGTAGACTGGCCAGCCCCGTAGATTTTACTTCGAATTACACTTGTCTCCGAAGCTTTGCGTACAGACAATCATCTTACGGGTTCATGATATAATTACTATTAAAATCTCACTTTAGAAAATCAAAATACTTGTCAGCAATTCTTCAAAATTTCCTTATTCAAACATAGCAACAAAATTCACCTTAACAAGAAAAAAAAGAATGACCATCAATTAATCACCAACCATCCGCGCTTAAAGTCTGAGTACACTTACAAAATAGAGCTTTTATTGTAAAATAATTGCACTAAATCGGATTTTTAAGTAATTATAAGCTTTCATGAGTTATTTGGGATTCTCTCTCGAGATTTGAAAGCATTTGTGGTTCCATGGCAGGCAGCAGAATAGATACATATATTATTGAAAGAAAAATCATCATGGATCTTCAGAAAAGGGGAAAGTTTTTAAAATAATTGTTGAAATTGTTAATAGGAGACATTCATTGATTCAAAAAGTGTTCATAAACTACAAATCAACTAGAATTTTAACGTCCAAGATCCGGCCGCCCGTCTGCAGTGTCACCTAATTGTAATGAGCTATATAAAAATAAATCCAAGACTAAGCTTCACAAATAGTTAAAAGTGTTCCTGAGATATTGAAAAAAAGCGTGACTTTAACCACAATTCGGCAAGAACTAAAAAAGAATAACTATCATGGCCAAGTTGCATTCAAGAAATTATTCATCTCTCGAGTCAACAGAGTGGCTTGCTTTGTCACGGCGGGTCTTTAGTGGTACAGGGCTCGAACTCGTCACAAGGCAAGCCACGGTCCGATACCTATACCACTCGGCTACCGAGGACACAGCAGTTCCTCGGATCAGTCTCGTTTCAATCTAGCGTTCTAGAATGTTGAGATGTTGATGCACTGGATTGATTATTGAGACAATCCAGTGCTCCAGACATTCCCACACCCCACGCTTTCACTGGATTGAGCTCTCTTGTTAATGTCATATCCCGTGATGGCTCGAGAATCCGCAGTGAACAAATGTAAGTACATGTACGTCGGTTTCAGATTCATCAGATCTCTGCTCACTGCAATGAATACGCCTACACTCCACAATTTAGCAGTCTCTCATAGTTGTTCAAGCATTCAACTTGACAATTTTGAGTTGCTTGTGTTTTGTAGTAAAAACAGTAATCTGTCATCTTTTGAAAGATGGATACATCGTAGAAAACAAGTGTTAAAAAAAAGGAAAATATACTATCTTCATACAAAATAGTCACATCTACTCCAATGAGTGGACCTCAACTTCTTAAAAATATTAGAAGTAGACCGTACTCTGTACAAGTCCGCCCACCCCTGCTGTATATTGTCTCCTTAAAAGGGATCGCAGTGGGAGTCTAATTTTGTATAGGGGCTCAGGGCTTCAAAAAGTTATAAGACGTCTTTGCTTTTAATCCCAAACAAAGAAGCGTTGCAAGAGTTAACGCTCAAAATTTTTACGTTGGCGTAGTGTGGATGACTGATGGGTTGATTTCATTCTCTGAGTGTGGTTTAGTTACGAAACATATTTGCTGAGAATATCAATTTTTTTAGCAGAGCAGGAACAGGGAGTTTTAAACATCCAACAAAACAGATAAATCGTAGATTAAATGATTCTCATTTAATGAAGCTTAAATGGAATAATGGCTTATTTTAAAAAGTCAATTGGTTTTTCTATCCAAATTTACAAAAAGGGGCAAAAGATTAAGTTTATTTATAAGTAATCTCATTTCATTTAAAAAGTATTTATATTTTTCGCTGTAACACTTAGCAAGCTTGACTCCATACGTGAAAAATTACAATTCCAAAGTTCTCAGAGATAATCCAATTAACGTGAGTCAAACTCGGAACTAGGATATCCTTTTTATTGAGCAAAGCGATTTCAATGAAAAGCTGTTAACCTTAGAGGTAAGCCCGATGTAAGGCTTTGTAAACAAAATGGTAAAGTAAGCCTTTGCGAAAACAGAATGGTAAAACGGAAAAAGGTACGAGATGCTTAGAGAAGCTAGATGTTATTCTAAATCTAAATTGACGTACTTTAACACTAGTTATTCGCAAGAGCGTAGCTACCGTTGTATCGATAATACGGTGCCCCAAAATGAGTACGCAAGAAATCGTTAAATGTTAAAGGACCACAAAAGAGTAATTTTGATATAGGGCTCACATTCAGCACTAGCTACGCCAGGGTTATTGGCAATTATTTCTTTTTATAGGAAGTAATCCAGTGATTCTCGACCTCTGTCGCGCGGCACTTTGTTGTGCCGCCCAATTCCTAAAGTGCGCTGCAAAATTTTAAAAATTATTTATCATACGCAGAGAAAAAAAAATTCTGAAGCGAACCATTCGGCCGTTTTATAGAAATAAACTATTCATAAAATTGTTAGAGAGTTATTCATTATTTCTAAAAATTAAGTTATTAAAAAATTTGATTAGTTCGTTATCCGTTTGTGGTAACAGATACGTTTGTAAATCAATTAACTTTGAATGAATAAGGAAAACAAATTTCACTCTATTTAATAATCGAGATTTAAATTCAAAATATTCGGAAGAGTAAAATTAATTCGTTGTGGATTAGTAAAAAAAAAGCTTTGAAAATATTGTTGCAATTTTCTACATTTTATTTGTGTGAATTTGGATTTTCAGCAAAAACAAATATAGAAACGAAAAAAAAGGATCGAAACTGTTAAATTTAGATGACAAAAGTAGAGTGACACTATACGAGGGTGGTTCCAGAAGTACTCGACCCAACAAAGAAAACACAAAAATTTTGGAAAAAAATATATTTATTTCTCAACATAATCTCATTTCAGCTCAACACACTTTATCAAGCGATGTTCAATAAGTTCGATACCCTTTCTATAATAAGAACTAGCTAGCTCCTCAAAATAGTTATTAACTACCGGTATCGTTTCTTTATCGTTGGAAAATCTTTGACCACTGAGCCTTTTTTTCAAGTTTGGGAATATAAAATAATACCTGGGGACTAAATCTGGTGAATAGGGCGCATGAGGTAGCAATTCAAGCTTTAATTCATTAATTTTGGTCATTGCAATAACGGATTTTTGAGTAGGTGCATCGTCTTGATGAAACAACATTTTCTTCTTAGCCAAATGCGGCCGTTTTTGCTTGATTTCTTCGTTCAAACGTTGCAATAAGTTCGCACAATACGCACCGTCGATAGTTTTTCCTTTACCAAGATAGTCAATGGAAATTATCCGATTCGCACCCCAAAATACTGACATCATGACCTTGTCTGCAGAGGGAACAGTCTTCGCCTTCTTTGGAGCCGGTTCTCCCTTTTCAGTCTATTGTTTTGATTGTTCTTTTGTCTCGGGTGTGAAGTGATGGAGTGAAGTATTCACCCTTGGTTATGAAACGATACAAAAATTCTGCTTTGTTGTTATGAAGCTTCGCTAAACACTCAAATGAAACATCTTCACAACACTGTTTTTGCTCGAGTGGCAGCAAACACGGCACCCATCTTGCACACAGCTTTCTCATGTCCAAATTTTCAGATAATATGCGATGTACTGCCCTTTTTGAAATGCCCATTATGTGTGCTAGCTCGCGCAATTTCAGTCGATGATCATTCGGTACCGATTTGTGGATTTTCTTTACCCTTTCTGAAGTCGTCACCTCATTTGGTCGACCACTGCGATGCTCGTCTTGACAGCTCGTACGGCCTCGTTTAAACTCTGTTACCCAATGTTTTAATGTTGTAAACCAGTGATTCCCAAAGTGGTCTATATAGACCCCCAGGGGTCTATGACGACCTCCAAGGGGTCCACATCAGTAAAAAAATAATTTAGGCGTCCATGAGGTGTAAATGGGGTCTACAATAGTGGCTCTCATGAAACCAGATGTGACTTTAATTTTTTAAAAAAATGTAATCAAGTGGAAACCAGATTTTACCTTTTTAATAGATTTATTTACTAAATTTAATGAGGCTAATCTGCAATTATATTTTATTAAAACAAGCATATATTTTATTAAAAAGAGAACCATCGTTTCAGTCTCTTTTACCAGAATTAAGTTAAAGGAGTATAATATTGGACATCACGAATTTTCCAGTTTCTCCTTTTGTCACAGACAATCCTCCAGGAAGAAGACGCTTTAAACTACGTTCAACATTTAAATGCCCTCTATTCGGATTTTGAAATTGGGTTTGAGAATGCTTTGACCATGGTAATACCACAGGAATCAATGAATCATATAGTCACTTTGACGAAAATAAATGTCATATTTCAGGAGGAATTGATTGGTATAGGCACTAACGAAGATCTTAAAGTGAAGTTTAGAAACGGATGTCAGCAATTTTGGCATTAAAAAAAGACATACCCGTTATTTATCCTGAATTATGGAACCGAAGAGATTTAGGGTAAAACTCGCCAAGATTGATGCCAAATGTAAAAATTTGTTATTGAAGGGCCAGATTCATCCTTCCCATTAAAAGCATTTTTGTTTGTTGCTCAGTTGTTTTATGTAACTGTTATATTATGAATTATTAAGTTTTAATTTTTTTTTAAATTAAGATGTGTTTCTTAAATTTTAAATACTATATTTCACAAAAGTTAAATCTTTAAAAGTAAATATTTATATACTAGCTGTCAAAAATCTATTTAAGTTGATAAAAGTACAAAAATTTAACATTAGGTAAGAAGGGGTCTACCCAAAGACAAAAAATATGGCAAGGGGTCTACGAGACAAAAAAGTATGAGAACCTCTGTTGTAAATGGAGTAGACTCACCCAGAGTAGAATTTAGTTCAGCTTTTATATTGGTTGGGCTGAAGCCTTTCAAGTAAAAGTATTGTATCACATAACGATGACCATTTCCCTCCATTTCACAAATTCACTAAAAACGCGCGCGCGCGCGTCCATGGCTGTCAAACAAATACAAAACAACGTGGCGTCATCAAACTTGAAACATATGCTTTATAGATTGCATACTTTCTAATACAGTGATTTTTTTCAAACAACCACAGCCATCTCTAGCTTAGGTCAGGTACTTATAGGACCAGCCTCATAATTTTTCACGACCAAATGTAAGCAAAATGATCAAAAATCATCAAGCTCAAAATTTTCATTAAATGTATTCTTAATAATTAATTTGTAATTAATTATTCAATAAACATTTTGTTGTCTGTGTCGTACATATCACTTTATTTAACATTGAAAATTATTATCATAAACCATTTTACATAGCATATTATACATAAATCTTTTAAAACTTATTTCATTGTTAGTGTGCCGCCAAATTTTAAAATTGTTACAAGTCTACCGCAATAAAAAAAAGGCTGAGAATCGCTGAAGTAAGCATTCACTGTTTACAATACTCTTTTTTCGACTGCGCCTAATACAGTTGTTATAGATTAAACTATAACGTGAAGCTCGCTTAAAATATTTACTCATTGACATTGTTGCTACTTTACTTGAGGAAAAAGCAGCCACCGCCGACAATTATTTGAATAATAGCAGATTTATTAATGGACAAGGATGACTCTACGACGACAAATGTACGGATATACACAAAGAAATATTATAACAGATTATTTATAATAGTGCAAAACGCATTTCGTATAAACAAGCCTTACAACTTTCCAGAAATTGTTATCTGGAACAGTTCCTCTAGAAAGAACTTCACAGATAGTCTCTCTCTCTCTTATTGCACTCACGCTCCAACAGATTCTGATCTCGACTGCATTCTCTTCTGAAAACTTTTTACCTTTATTTCATTGATCCTGGCAATTTCTAAAAGGGCCAATCCTTGAGTCTTTTTGGTGATTCCTTCGCGAAAGCAAATTTTTCGCCGATGACAATAAACATACTCTAGTTACATCTTCCAGGGTTGGCAAAATCTTATTTTACCAGTTCACACTGGGATCCGAAGTTTGCATGTAAAACTCATTTTTCCTATATTGAGAGTATTTCTGCAGGGAAAACCACATACGCGGCGCGTTTCAGTCCTCCCTTTTTTTGACTGCTCATAATAAAACTATATATTAAGGGGAAATTCGCCTGAACTATTGACTTATTTATATGAATAATTTCTGGAAACGAATGTAGGTTCGCTTAAAAAAGTAGGATTATGTAAGTTACAAAGTATAAAACTAGCAAAAAATAAGATCATATGATTCCAGAAAAACTACCTTCCTTGTTTTTTCTTCAAAAGAAATAAAGTATAACATCTGATGCAATTCGTTTAAATTTTATAAAATATTTCAGAAATTCAAATTCAATTTCATGGTACCCCCTAAACGGTATAATGGTTAGTGGCGCTAACTGCTGTGCCGTTAGGCCTGGGTTCAAATGCCGGAGAAGGCATGGATGTTTATAAATGTATAGTGCCTTTGCGGCATGGTGGGTACTCTAAATAGCTGTCTAGCCGCAAGTCCTCTCGTGAGGTTGGTGAAAGGGGAAGAGATGTAGGAGGGTCCTGACCACCCCCAGGGTGTTCTCCCCGAAAATTGGAAAGGGGAGGGGAATGAGCCAAATAGTACTGCCGCCGGTAAGGTGCTCAAAGCTACGGATAATGATATGCGTACAACTAGCTCCTTGCCACGATGAATTTCGTGGGCCTTGATCTGATGTTATCGATCAGGTGGCATAAGTAACAACAATAACCACAACATGTTTCAGGGTTTCTAAATGCAAAAGAAACTAAAAAACATGCATAAACTTTACTCTGTATGAAAAGTTTTAATGAAATGTCTACATACTAATCTCTTACTAAAGGTTTCCTACTCTCGCTTCAGGCTGTGCAGGATTATGTTCGTTTTTAAGTGACCTGTAATTAACGCTTCATTTTTTTCGTCTTATCATGTCTGGTAGTTCAGTTTCCATTCGTCATTATGTTTTGTCTTTAAATCTATCCCAGTAGAAATTGTTATTTTTCTCTGCATTCTAGTATTAATACAATAAAATGATAAAGCAAAATGACTTGCTTTCCAGATCGTTTGGATCAAAGAACTCTTTTAAAATCATGACATTCATCCGACCAAATCTGTACCTATTAAATATAATTAGAAATTAATTATTTATAAAATAAAACTGTTCTAATAATAGCAATTAATATAAATTAAATTCTAAGGATGACGCAAAAATCTTTTTCGCAACTATAACAGACGATTCCCTTTTCTTATTTCAGTGATTAGACATGTAGTTACATAATTAATTCTGCCCCGCCCTTATTATTCATTTTGGATATGTATGTATAGATAAGGTAACTTTTCTTTTAAGTAACGGATAATTACTTTTATTCAGCAATGTTATTAAAAATAGTTAAAATATTTTGATTGAAATCAGCCAAAGATGGATATAAAATTCCTAGTAATACTGATTTTGTTAAAAATTATTTTTTAAATGTGAATACTTTTGTTGAAAGTAAAAATTTCTTGAATAACTTTTTAGAACCCTTCAGTGGTAATTTTTTAATCCAAAATGCTTTGGCACCTTTTTTTTTGTTTATAACTAAACACCATACTAATTTCCGTCAAAAAGAAAAAAAAAATGCCGCATTTCAGTACCATGACAAACTGCATCACCTATTCAAAATAATAGCAATAAATAATAGACTGCCCGTACTTTGAATGAGAATTTAGTAGCCCGTACGTTGTACGGGTTACGAAAATATTATATCCCAACTTTTCTGATAAAAATTAATAGTTATGTGATCAGTTTTTTAAAAATAGTTTGATAAAATGAAGTAACAATTTTTATGCGATGTATTCAAGTAAAGTATTACCTGTTTCCATAACTGTATTTTAAGGGGGGAAATTGATATTACGGCTAAATAAATTTTTTATCACGTGACCACCATAATGGGCTCAATTCTTGTCCGTCACATGATAAAGACAAACTCATGCTCTTCATTGAGTTCAAAACAGATATCAGATTAATTGTACTTGTTGTTATACTTGTAAAACTTAAGTAAAATTTTAAATTTTATAACTGTAAAAATGTTCAAATATTATAAAAAATGAATTTCTTCAAAAAGTTTTAAGTTAAAAAAAATCTTATTTTATGCATGTATTTTTAAATAAAATGCATTTTGTCTACCTATGTACATTATTTTTGTTGACAAATTTGTATTTCTTAAAAAAGATTTCTTAACAACGAAGCACATGAACTGATTAGCTAGAAACACGCGATTGTGCTTTTATCGAGCGATTATGACGTCATGTGAGTTTTTAAACTGATTGGCTAAAAATACGTGGTGATCATTATCATGTGACTATGACATCACAAGAATTGAGCCCATTGAAATATATTCTGAGATGTGACTAATTTCGTCTGTTTATACGTATGTTAATATAATGTAATTTAAAAAAAATATTCTGAAAATGAAGAAATCGGTTATCACAAAAAATGAATTGTTTTAGTCGCATAATTTTTTTTTCACTGTCGCTTTAAGATGTTAAAAGAAATAAATGCTCATCAGGGGCCATTGTTCATTGATTAAATGCAGTTTGCGTTAGACATCTGGTATGCTTTGAAATTAAACTATTTTTTTCTTCTTTTTCACATGATTTAACATTTCTTACAATTTTTTTAACAACAATTTTCTTGCAGAAGGATTTTAACTACAGATGTAGTAATAATATTCTTAACATTTAGTCCACAGATATTAATGAAGGCTGTCGTAAATTAAATGTAAAATGGATAGATGGCGCTGCAAGTCATCTGAGAGTTATACTTTTTTAAACTTGTTCTATCATTTATGTAATGTTCTTTGTACTGAATAGATGTCTTCTGTTTCCTCTAAGAAAATAAACCAAAATGTCTAAAAGGATGGACTGAATCATTGGAATAACATAAAAATATTAGGTTGGGGAAAAGGAATCCATTATTTTTGCATAAAAATCAGGACTTTATTTAACAGGCATCCGATTGTCCTATTTGGTTCAAATATGCACCGTTTTGTTGTATAATTTGTTGCCATTTTAAAGGTAGCTTCATAATGCCTCTCTCATAGAAGTCTTGGCCCTTATTGGCGAAAAACTCTAGTAATCGATTTTCACAATCTTCTCTTGATCTCAATTTCTTATCACTCAGGAAGTTTTACAATGCAAGAAAAAGGTGGTAATCGCTTGGGGCAAGGTCCGAACTATATGGTAGATGCATTAAAACTTCCAAACCAAGCTCCCAAAGTTTCTGGAGAGTCACTACCGAAGTGTGTGGCCTGGCATTATCCTGATGGAATGCAACATCTCTTCTGTTGGCCAATTCTGGCCTTTCTGGTCAATCGCTAGCTTCAAACGGTCCAGTTGTTGACAGTAGAGATCTGAATTCAGTGTTTGGCAATGCAGAAGCATCTTCTAATAAATGATTCTTTTCCAGTCCCACCAAATACACAATAGAACCTTTCTGGCCGTTAGTCCTGGTTTGACCACCGTTTGAGCTGCTTCACCGCCCTTTGTGTGACCACGATCACTTTCGCACAATATTGTAATATGTGACCAATTTCTCATCCCCAGTCACCATTCGCTTAAGAAATAGGTCGATTTCATTCCGTTTGGCCAAAGCTCCGCAGATGGAAACTCGATCCATTATGTTTTTTTGGTGTTATTGGTGTGGCCCCCAAACATGGAGCTTCCTTTTGAATCCAACTTTGCGAAAATGGTTTAAAACTGTTTTATGGTCAATCTTTAGCTGGGAGAAGCCGCGACTACTAACATGCCGGTTAACTTCAATTATTTCTGTGATTTTATCGACATTTTCGACGACGGACCTGCCTGTGCGAGATGTATCTTTAACATCAAAAATACCTGAACGGAATCGACGAAACCAAAATTACACGTAATTAGCTGTTACAGTATCGGCACCATAAACACCTTTGCAATTTCAGCCACCTGGCTTGCATTTTCGCCTTTATCAAAGAAAAACTGTAAAATGAACCGAATTTTCTCTTTGTTGACTTCCATTTTTAAAACCCTGTAACTCACAACTGAATGGACCAAACCAGTGGCGCACACAAGGGGAAGGCCTGGGGGTCCCGAACCCCCCAAAGCCCTTGATTTTTTTCCGATTGATTATAATTCTAAGTATATAGTGCGTAAAATTTAATTAAGTATTTGTTATTAATGATTAATTTTATTAATTAATGCTAGTTATTTATTCAAGAACTAGTTTTTTACTGTGTTTTATTCCCGAAAATCGACAAAAATCAAAAGCAGCATGATACAAGAATGGTGAACTTTCGACCCCGGACCCCCAAATTGAAAAATTCCTGTGTGCGCTACTGGACCAAACACAAAAAAGCAAAAAAATTCTTATAGTGTGAAATGTCATCTTGACAAGGAGCATAAATTTGAAATTGTTTTATCGATACTTCACGAGATATCGACGCTGCAGCCATCTACCGAAAAAATCTATTTCTTTTTCCCCAACCTAATATAATGGATATAATCGTCTAAATGATCAATGGAATTAAGGATTAAGGAAATACAACAAAGGGAATTTTCTAACTGAAATGTTTATAAATACACCAAAAATAGCTGTGTTTCGTAGGTAGTGATTACATAAGTGTAATTAATAACTTGTTTAACCCTCTGACTGGAACATCCGTCTCTCAGACGGGGATGATTTGCTTTGATGCCTGTAGAAAGGCCGTGGTGTAATTTTTCGGGTGGGCTGCCTTGACATCTTCAGTTGGATTCTACTCAGTGAGAGGATCATGCGGTGGGGGTACTAGGTGATTTTTTTCATCTCACGATACGTGCGATTTTTCTTATCTATCACCGTCTTTTATACGGATATTCCTATAGTTTTTTCGTTTTTAGATTATTATTTTTAACTATTTTTACATGAATATAAATAATTTCTAATAATATTTTAAAAAATACTAGTCACAATTCTTGTGATAAAAATATATTAATATAGTGTGCCTCATGAAGACTTAAGTATTAAAAATTCTACTCAATTTCATGAGTTAAAACAGTCCATAAGGCATAGGTTTCCAACCTTTTTTGAACTGGCGCCCCCTTTTCTAGTGAATATTTCGATACCGCCCCCTCGCACTTCAGAGAATTGAGAGCTTACATAATATATAGTGAAAACACGAATTAAATTTTTAAAAAATATTCTATTTCTAAAAGAATATATATATTTCTTAATTAAATTTTCTGAAGCCCCCCATTTTTTTATTTGCAAATCTAAAACAGCTATTGCCACGAATATACAATTTTAAATACATACAATCACAACATAAGGTAACCAGTATTAAAGTTTACTTTTGTTAGAACATAATCAGCGTGTTTTTTAGTCTTTTTTAGACTATATTTGGTTAATCTGCCCATGCCCCTTCATACCATCTCAAAACTCCCTAACTTATTCTGAGTCTTTTACTGTCCCCCCGATAGCCTCAAACGCCCACGTTGAGCACCGATGCCACAAGGCAGTGGTCCGCAACGTTGCGGACCTGTCAACGTTTGATAATTTTACCGCGGCCCGCTGAGGGTGGGACACGTTGATTGTTTATATTTTAGATTGTATTGATTTAACAAACTTAATTGAGTTACATTTAAATAAGCCTTCAAAATAAAATATAGTTGCACCAAAAATGAATAAAAGTGATTTAACGTGCAATATAAAGTGATTTCTGTGGAAAGTTGCGCAAATCCGAGAGAAATGCACCACTTTAAATAAAATGGCAATAGTTGAATGTTCTTTAGGCGGCCCGGCACCATTTGATCCATGGACCGGGGGTTGCGGATCATTACCTTAAGGTATCCGACTACGTTCGAAACTGTGATTTTAAAAAAGCACATAAATGGATAACTTTCATTTTAGTGTTACTTAGATTGGAATACATGTATAAAATTGTTTTAAGGACACATTTTGACAAAAAAAATTATTTAAATACAATATTTCGGCAAAAAATTAACTTAGAATAACCTTTATTCCAAATGTTCTCCTTTTGTGAAAAATGCTTCTATTATAATAATATTTTGCCTGCATATAGCTCAGACCTCTGTACAGAGACTCAACCATGAGATTTGAAAAATTCACATTATTTTCAGAGTTACAACCCATTGAAATAATTATCGGCGTTTTTTTCTTAACATTTCTCCTTTCTGTTGTCGTAAATCATGGATAAACCCACTTCTAAGTTATATATTTCAAAAATTCTAGTTGAGCTTCTGTACAGAGGTCTGAGCTATATATAGGCAAAATATTATTATAATAGAAGCATTTTTCACAAAAGGAGGAAATTTTGAAAATGGGTCATTCTATGTCCAATTTTTGTCAAAATATTGTACTTAAATAATTTTTTATTGTAATACTATTCTTAAAACATTTTTATATACATATTCTAATCTAAGTGACACTAAATATTATAAATATTATCCATTTACACGCTTTTTGCAAAATCACGATTCCGAGCGTAGTCGGATACCTTAAGGTAATAAAATTCAAAAAAAAAAAAAAAAAAAAAAAACTTGCATATACCCGTCTGTCAGACGGATGTTTCTAAGAGCGGCAAACAAATTGATGTTCCGGCTGGATGGTTAGTTCTAAAATTCATAAAAATTTCTACATTTTAAAAAACGTTTCAACGCTTTCTTTCTCTGTGAATTTAAATACGAAGGAAAAACTATTTTATCAGAGTTTCTGCAAGTTTAGTTGCAACTTTCACTTCAACAGACAAACCCAAGACAATTTTCCTTTTAACACATGTGTAGACATTTGATTAATTCTCTTCTAAATCGGCTTCTTGAAATCTATTCTAACCATCTACTCCGTAACATTTATTCTATTTTTCGAAACTAAAAATCAAAAACGCTTTAACTTTTTTTGTAGAATATGAAAATATATGAAGAATACTCTTCTACTTTATATAAGGGGTGTGGCAACGTTCGGGGTTAGTCGGTGAAATTCGGGGTGAAACGGGGTCATGTGGCCCGAAGGGTAGAACCATTGTACGATGAAAGTAAGGAGAAATACGTGGGATGCAGTCGGGGGAAACCCCAACTTTCGGTGAGGGCTGATGGAAGCAACTGCGCGAGAATGAAGTCATTCTAAGGCTTGACAGAATTATTTCATGAATTTAAAAAAAAATGAAGTACTGAGGGCATTATCTGTATTGTCACCAAACACCTGTAAATATAGAAAAACAAAAATTACAATGCATATACATGTACTGTATACGTTGAATTATCATTATAAGAATTTTTTGAGGATGTTTCATAATATAACGGTTGTGAAATTTAAAATTTAAATGCCTGGACATGCATTTCTTTGATTTCAAGAATAAAAGCAACATTTACATAATATAGTAAATAAATACAAATTTATTGATGCTGTTTTTGCCAAAAAAGCACGAGAGCCTGAACTAAACGCGGAGAACATTTTTAGACAGAAAAATGACTAAATGTTCATGAAAATTTGAAATATTATAATATACATATAACTCTTTACATAATGTAGCCTCTTAAAATTTTAAAACAGTCCATACATATTTATTTTTCTATTTTACCACGTAAAGGAATACCTCCTTTAGCACTAAGGTATGGGAGAAAAACCGCGAAACACATTTTATACCAGAAAAAATGGATCTAATAGGTTAAAAAGGAGTATGACGGAATATCAGGACAGAGAAGCCGAAATATATTATTAATGCTTGAGTACTTTTATATCTAAAAAAATATTCCAAACTCGAGTCCTATTCTTTAACATAGCGAAGAGAGCCTTAAGACTGTATATGTTTTGATCAGATATGTGTGTGAAATATCCATAACAATGCAAGTGAATCAGAATCAAATACTCAAAACTTAACAGCGCATCTCAGAATCCCTTACAGGTGTTCCCTGTGAAACAAAGAACCTACTTTCATCAATCAAAACTATAAAAAACAACAACAGATATTCAGGACTGACATCATCATTTTTATTAGTTGTCTTTTTTCGGAATTACAACACAGTTCTGTAATTAATTACATCTCATTAAACGGTCTGGTAAAACCCCGAACATGGAGGTCAACCCCTTCCACTGCTTCCCCCTGGAGGTCAATATGTGGGTCATTCCTAATTCGATCTTGCACCGCTAGGGGCGTCGAGAGCTAAATTTCCACTTCATCCATTGTTTTCCAAACTTCGATTGTTGAGGAAAAAAAGAGACAAAGAAAGTCATTCGTTGCGTAATTTACATAATGCCATACAAGCTTCATTATCACACAATGGTGGATGAAATTACATTTTGAAGAGGATTATTACCTCTAATTATCGAATGAAAACGAAGGGGTTAGTAATTAAACGTGTTACACGCGTTGACCTTTGTCAGTTTTCAATTAGAGAGCGATATGTGTTTTATTGAAAGAATGAAATGTTAAAGTTTTGTATTGTGTGTGTGTGGTGAACTTATTTTCCTTTTTTTATTGTTTAGTGATAATGTAACAGCTTTGTCAATTTTATTAATTGGAGCCTTACAACTTTCAGCTATTTCGATCCTTGCAATCAAATTACATAAGTGGCTGCTTGATATCTGAAATGTCTTTAAGCGTCAGTCTCACTGACAGTTAATGCGGTTTTGACCATTGATGCAAACCAGTGCCATTTCTTGCTTCAGATCTAAAATGGAAGATAACTCCCATCTGGAAAATAACACATACACAGATAGGGTTGGCATAAGAGATATAAAAATGGTCCTTACAAACCATCTCATCCGCCATTTTGTTGGGCACCCTTGATTTTCTTATGTAGGGCTTAGTTATTTCGATCGTCATTGGTTGTTAGTAGTCTGTACTCATTGTGCTCATTCCATTAAGAAAACTGCCATTGATCCCACAGCCCAGATGATACCGTTGAGGTTTTAGGATAAAGCGACATTGAAGATATATTGACACAAAACAGTATTCTCAGATGAATCATGCTTCTCTTTGTCTAATGTTAGTCTCTGTAAACAAGTGTACTGACGACATGGTATCAGATATTTTCAAGGATACATTTATCCCACCATGTGATAACATGGCATCATGATTTGAGGTGTCATCGCTTACGATAAGAGGATACCTCTGATTCGTAATCAGGGTTCTATGATGATATGGAGATGATTGCTGTGCAGCCAGTGACACTGCTTTTTCATCAGTAAGTGACTTTTGCCTTTTACCCGCAAGATAGTATCCAACTACACACTGGACAAATTAACCAAAGTGTTCTGCAAAATATACAGATGCTTCCTTTGTGAAGACCCCCCTGGGTCTCACCCTGGACACCACGATTAATTTGAGGCAAAGAATCACTAAGAGCCATTTTGTATAATAATAACTTGTATTTCTTATATCAAATCTCAAAAAAACTCTAATAACGTATAATATTTCTATGTTACGTCAAACAAAAGGGATTTACCTTTAATATTAAATTAAATTACGAATTATGAAATTAATCAATAATTATGCTCCAGATCAAATAAAGTCTACCGAAATAGGAGGTCCGAGAAATACACGTAACTCGCTTATTTTAAGCGTACATAAATTATAGTTACCGCTTGGTATATCAGCTTTCTAGTTCTTCCGTAGAATAACAGCAATAGGGCTTCACTAACGTAATCTCATGGAATCCTCTAAATTGGTTACTGCTGCTGGCTCAATTGCCTTCATCCTTGCTAGCTTACAACGCTCTACTTAAATATCCTATCTACTTTGCATATTCCGTTCACCTTTTGGAGTTGATTGGAAATATACGCGAATTTATAATCCCCAAAAAGACGCCTAAGAATATTAATGGAAAGGTTCCGTACAGATTCGTCACACCTTGGCCACCAATCTCCTCAAATATCTCACAAATCAAACATGTCTGAGATGTGATTGAACACCGTACGTATGGCCTACCACCACCGCATTTAGAAGACGAAATGCGGCAAGTAGTTGAAAAGGAATATATCAATTCCTAAGAACGTAGCCCGTACTGACTGTACTTTAGGCCTAGCTAACCCGAAAGGTTTCATGACCCACTTTGATGTCACATAACGCTACAGCTGGCTTCACGTTAAATAAACGCGAGTTTTTTTTAGGCTCTCAAAAGTCTAACAATCAATTATCATGGTTACCTAGAGCTATGTCTTCCAAAGTGGGTTATAAAGGGTAAGCAGAGAAATACTTATACGAGGCGTGTGTACGGAAACTTAAGTACTGTTTCAGAAAAACTCGCAGATAAAAAATATATTTTCAAAACAAAATGTATATATTAGTACATGAAAGAGCATGATGGCAACTGTTTTTTTACTTTAGTTACCACCATTGTTCAGACATTTGTCATGTAGGGAAGTCACAATTTGCTTTAAACCATCTCAAAAACAGATAGCACCAATGAAGAGAGCCATTGTTGAACAACTGTTTGTGGAAATTCATCACATAGCAATCTTATTATGAACCATCCGTTTTTTCAAAAAGTTTCTCATTCACCTTTTCAGCCAAAGCATCATTGACAACAGAAGGCCACTTCGTGCTTCGTCATGGATATTGGTGCACCCATCATTGAATTGTCGAACCCAATTCCTCACAATTTCCTCACTCATTACATTTTCACCATAATTATCTACAATTTGACGATGAATTTCACATGGTTTTACATTCCATGTGTTCAAAAAAGGGATTACTGAACACGCTTCACAGTCTACGGGATCGGCAATCGTCTTAAATGTTTTGAACGTTCATTAACACGTGCAGAAAAATAGCACAATCCGACAGTAATGGCGTCACTGTATGGATTGACAATCTACCAGAGATACGTGTGCGCAAGCGGCGAACTTCGATACTACCACCGCGGTTGTGGTAGAACAAAAAGGTACTTAATTTCCGGATACATCTCGTACATAAAAAACACGCTCATAATACATAATTTTTGCAATTATTTTCGTTTTAGGATACGTGATTTAAAGTGTTCGGAAACCACTCGCCTAGAGAACCGATTATTTGAGTAACATTTAGCATTCCTCAGTTATCAAATATTAAGCTTGAGTTCGCGGTTCCACTTGCGTATTATAACAAAGACATATGCGAATTTACCTTTATTTAATATGCTGGGAAAAATTTGTACATAAAGAAAAATAACAGAAAAGATTTATATATAATAAATGATAACAAATAAAGTAAAGAAAACTTAATTTTTAATTATATTTAATCAAATCTAAAAGGACTGTCTATGATTCGTAAGCAGAACATCGTAAAGATTTAATTAAAAACTTATATTTGACGGTTACCCTCTTTTACCGTATAATTCACCTTCACTAAAGTTAATTATTACTATTTACTCTGTTTTGAGAAAAGTATTTTCGTGCATTTCTTATGTAACAATAAATTCTACATGTAAATGTTGTTCCTAGTGAAGGTTTACACAAATCTCTCTCACTGCTTCTGAAGGTCACCCATTATGTCGACATACACATAATTATTCGCTGTCGAGAGTATGTCACACTAGAATACTAACAATTGATAAAATTGAGGTGAAATTAATAGTATTAACTTCTGCTGCGACGTTGACAGATATTTTTACGACACGCAAACGTTCGAGGTGTATATTTTTAAAATTGTATTTTTCGTTCACACATTTAAATCTTAGGATTATTGTAGTAGAATACTAAGCATGCATTCTGATGTTGAAATGTCTAAAATACAAAGAGTTGCATTCAAACAGAGAAAAGAAGGCAAAGTAATTATTTCTAAGAAAGTTCTTTTAATTCAGTTTTTTTTTTTTTTTTTAAGTGGCCACGGTAGCCTAGAGGTCATAGTCACGGGCTCGTGGATAGCTTGTTATGAGTTTGAGTCTTATTGCTACTGAAGACTTGCCGTATAGAGGGGAATGTGATAATGCACGTTAAATCTGTCGAAGCTCAAAGTCCTCCCGTTGGTACGGTGGGGAAGTTTGGAGAAGGGAGGTGCAGGCTCAGGTGTCGTCCTCTTCCCTTGACCGTGGTTCAAAATGATGAGATCCATAGCTAAAAGCCCTAGTGTTGCTTTTTAGTGTTACGTTAATATAGTAACAACGTCCTAGACGGGCACACTATGTTACCGTTGAAAGCGTCCCGTTTTAAATGAAACATGTGAGTGTAAAGTATTTAAAGGGTGAGAGATTTTTGGAAACTTTATATTTATCTATCTAGGAAATCTGTTATTTCATAAATTAATCAAGTATTTCATGACTTACCTAACTACTTTAGATTTATTATTCATGTCACACAGGGGCACCCACAGGAATTTTTCAAGGAGGAGGGGGTCCAGGGGAGGAAGTCCCCCATTCTCGTACCGTGCTCCAATACGCCGCTCAACATATTCTTTAGATTTTGTTGATTTTCGGGAACCAAAAGCGGTGAAAAATTAATTATTGAATAAATAATTAGCATTATAGTTAATAAAATTAATTATTAATAACAAATACTTAATTAAATTTTACGCGTACTGTATACATATAGGTTTAGAATCAATCGAAAAAAAATCAAGGGCTTTGGGGAGGAGGTCTGAACCCGGGGGTTCGGTGTTAGCAACTTAGAGCAGTGTTTCTCAAACAATAAGGCACCCCTCCCCCTTGGGGGGCACGATAATCCTAAGTGGGGGAGGCGTGATCGTTGAAAATAAGAGATTATTTAAAAAAATATTATTAATTTACTGAAAGGCAGCAAACCAAAATACATTTTAACAAAATAAAAAATAAGATGCACATGTATATTGATATAATATACTCTTACACTCATGTCCATAAATTAAGGATAATTCAGAATCACACAGAAATTGAACTCTAAAATAAATATTTCACCTGTAGAATTATCAAACACATCTTGAAGAAGAATGTGCAAATTACACGAAACCACCAGTTGGCGCAGATAGTACGCCCCAATGACGAGAATGTAAGAGAGGGGTATATAAGGAATGGTGGCAAAGAAGTAAAATTGTTCACAAGCGCTTTAAAAGCCTTTCAGTGCAATAACCGCATAGTTATAGCACAAAGGAAGTATTTGAATGTTTTTTCGTGGTAGAATTTTTGGACGACTCGAATGTGGACGTACCCAGCTGGAAGTATCCGAGAAACTTGGAATCGCCCAGAGTGTCATCTCCAGGCTTTGGCAACGATTCCAAAATGATGGTAATGTGAGTAGATGTTACAGCACAGGTCGCCTCCGAGTTACAACGCCGAATGAGGGCCGGTATTTGGCAGTTACTGCCAAAAGAGACAGACGGAGCACAACATCAGACCTGTCTCGTCAGCTCTCTTCAGCTACCGGTACAACAGTTTCAAGGCAGATCGTGTACAGACGCTTAGGGCACATTGGTCTATATGCTCGTAGGTCTATCATATGTGTTCCACTTACCGCAACTCACTGTCGCCTGCGATTAACCTGGAGTAAAGAGCATGCATTGTGGACACCATAACAGTGGTCTTGTGTGATGTTTTCTCCGAAGAAACCAGGTTTAGCGTGCAGTCTGATTCTCGCCGGACTTTAATATGGTACCCGGTACCCGTTACCACCAAGAGAACATCATTGAACGATACCGTTACGGTGGTGCAGGATGGCTCGTTAGGGGAGGAATTAGTCTTGGTTCCAGAACTGACCTGCATGTTCAGAGTGTAACAATGACAGGCCAAATCTATCGGGATGTCATTCTGGAACAACATGTGCGTTTGTTTCGGGGCGCCATGGGGGCTGAATTTCTGTTTATGGATGACAGAGCCCGTCCTCACCGTGCAAACATTGTAGACGAATGCCTTCAATCGGAGGATATTACCCGTATGTATTGGCCAGCATACTCACCGGATTTGAATTCAATAGAGCATGTGTGGGATATGCTTGGCTGACGAATTGCAGCCCGTCAACCCCCTCCCACCTGTTTACCGTTACTTCGGAGGGCCTTGATGAGTGGTGTAATATTCCCCAAGATCAGATTGATAATTTTATACTCGGCATGCCTAGGTGTTGTAAGGCCTGTATTGCATCGTCCGGGAGACATACTCCGTATTAACCATCATGCTAACCATGTGATACTGTTTTTTGTAAATAGGTTCTTTTTTGAAGTTTGCTCCAGGGAGTAAAAATCGCAATTTTTATTAATTATATCAAACATATAGCATCTTTTTTGCTCTTTACCTTTTGCTTAATAAATAGATTTTACAAATAAGTCGAATTTGTAGTGCTTCTGTCTCTTTCTTTGCCTGAATTTCATTATCCTTAATTTATGGACATGAGTGTATAAATACAACAGAACTGCACATTGTATTTGATAATTAATTTAATAGTACTAAATTAAGAACACAATTTTCATAATTACTAATTATACCAAGGCTTTGTCATATATAAATATATATACAAAATTGAATACTTATATTGATAATTTGTACGATTTATGATTAAAGTCGTATGGTAGTTTTACGTCAAAGTATATGTAGTATTATTGAATTAAATACATAGTTATTGTGTGGAGGGGGCGCGAAGAAAACTATGATTGAAAATTAGGTCGCAAATATTGAGTTTGAGAAGTACTGGCTTAGCGGAAAATACAGTGGTATATTCAATTTTCATTCCTTGAGTGTATCGTCGCACTTGCGTCTATTCCGAGGTGCCATTGGGTCAGATTTTATTATTAGGGACAACAATGCACGACCACACAAGACCTCTTCTGTTAAGGAGCTTCTAGAAAGTAAGGATATCTGCAGGAGGGATTGACCAGCGTGCTCCCCTGATTTTAATCCTATCGAACAAGTGGTGAAATCTTTGGGTAGACTTCAGACAGCAAGATCGTGTCCTCCGGAGAACCACAGACAGCTGAAACAGATGCTCCTCAAAAAGGGGCTACTCTTACCTCAAGAACTGCTGGATAATTTTGCATTGAGTTTGAACAGACGGTGTCAAGCAGTTTTTGCAGTTAGGGGAGGTCATAACCCTTACTAAAAGATTTTGACCACGAGGAAAAACAACAAACCAGCGTTTTTTACTAAAGCCAATCTGTCAATAAATCATTTTTCTGTTTTGTTCCATAATAATGCAGTTCTTGTAAGTGCTACATTGTGTTTCTATAGTGTGATTTTTATATCATCTGTGTGTGTGTGTGGTAGAGATTTTTTGGAATTACGGCACAATCTGAAAAGTATGTTTTTACTCACTAGTGTATAGATTCAGTAATACCTCGACTTAAGCTACCATGACTTACGGGAATTCGGAGTTACGAGATTTTCAAATCGCATCGATTCTTCCTTTCCTTCCCCCCAATCTCTGAAATTCAGGGAGAATCAGTGACAGACCCTGAGAAAATTGATAATTTGATTGAAGAAGTTATAATAATAAATTAGCAAATATATAAATTTAGAAGTGGGTAGTGATGACCTTCAAGGATTGCTGGGTTCCCTATGAGCTGGCAATGGATGAGCTCATAGACTTGCATGTGCAAGTGCAAGGCATTGTAGAACTTGAGTCTTTAGACCCAGTTCAATCAGAAGATCGAACGGCAGTCGGCAATTTGACTGAAGGCCTCAGTTTAATTGAAAAAGAGATACACACAAACTTTAGAAAAATGCATACTCCAACAAAGAACATATTTTTTTCAAGAAAACATGGAATAAAAAAAATATTAGCATGCTATGAGGAAATTTTGCTTGAGAAAAAAAATCTTGTTAAATTTTAGGAAACCTTCTACATCAAAATAACTTCGGTTTTCGATTTTGTATTTGAGTTATTTTAGATTTCATGAAACATTTTTTTCTAAATTATTATTTTCTTTCGTCTCCGGCTCCAACTAAAAATAATTTTTATGTATTTATATGCTAAAGTATACTCCAACTTACGCGGTTATCACTCAGTCACCACCTATCGCGTAAGAGTTCAGGGTATTACTGTACTATATTTCAATTTTATAAAGAAAGTGAGTACATTAACCACATTTTTAGACAATGGACTTATAAACGGAAAACAGAAAGTCACACAAATTCGATATGATAACGTAAAACATAATTTACAAAATGGGATTTTTGAAGGATCTTAAATCCTCCCCCCTCAGCAAAATTTAAACCCACTGATTCGTTAATTAGCTATGCAAAGTTGCTGATGTCATTGGAAAGTCATACGAGCCAAAAAAGCATATTTAATAATGTCTACAAAACAGCTTATTTTAAGAAGCTCGTATTTCTTAAAAAGAGATCGTGACTAGAATAATTCGAGGTATTACAAGTCGGGGAAATGAATTTTGTCTTTCATTAACTCTGTGGTTAAAAATAAGCGCATAAATTTCCTTCTGTCTGCATAAGCTTTCACAAATAAGATTTCCTTTTTGAGATTTTAGTCGACAAGCATTCCAAAATCATCCTGTTTTTATTAAAGATTAAGTTGCAAGCTGTGGGAATAAGATAACGATTCAGAATATGGAATTTTTTATTTTTAAGAAAAGAGTATTTTGGCAACACTCTGTGACGGATCAAACAATCAACCATACTAAGTCGAAGCTTTCAGCAGATACTAAATTCGAATGTGGGATTTCAATTAAATTTTTCCCAGCGTGCCATTCGATGCACATAAATCGCATTAAACACAAACATTAAAAACATTTGTAACGTGTAATCACTTCCTTTAGCGGTCTTTTCTTAAACCACGTGAAATACAACAAACGCATCATTTGCATGCTAAGTAGTCTAAACATTTGCAAACTTTTCAACAGAGCATGACGAAATAATTACACAACGATCTCAGCCACAAGACATAAAAAAAAAGCTTTTGAAATCATGTATAAATCTTCACAGTAAGGGGACACAACCTGTAATTACAAAGAAACGCAGCGGGAATCGTGGGTGGGCCTTCTATATCAGCTTTGTTAAGTCGTTCGAAATGTCTTAAACCAAAAATGAGTTGAGTCTTCTACTGGCATAAAAAAAAAATGGCGTATACAATTTAAGAAACTTGTTCTTTTGATAGTATTCTAAAATATGCAAACTCACATCCTCTAGTAGTTACACAATAGTTTCCTTTTTTTCTTTTTTACGATGTAAATGCTTAAAATACGCTGCAGCTCGAATTGAAAGTAATCTATGTCGTTGTTATAGTAAAATGCCCGTTCTTTCTCGTATTGTTTCGGATATACATACGCGATTTGTATTATTTTCGATTGTATTCAAACTATATCATCTTCGAAGGGAAGTAAAATAAATATTCGTTAAAGCTAGTAAAATTCGCTGATGTCTGTTTTATGGCTATATTATTCATACCGCTTATCTAATCTTATTCTTGGCAATCTTATATTATTTTTCCAAGTTTTAAAATAAAATAAAAGGCTCTTAAGAAAATGTGAAATTTATAATGTGTTTTGCGTGAATGGGAACGGCATCAAAAATCCGCCTTGAATATTATCTTGATTCTTCATAGATTTAAATAAGTAACAGCAAAAATTTTCAATTCTAACTTTGCCGTTTTCTGCACAAATTGTGAAACAGCTATTAAGAGTTTTTCTGTTTCCATCCGTAAACTTAAAAGAATAATCGTTATTTTATCCTGTATATATATTATAATACATCTGCTTCGTTAGTAAAAAATTCTAAAATAACAATGAGAAAAATACACAAGAATCCCGAATGAACATTTTCAATTTTATGAAAATACTTTGAGAGATATAAGTTGTATTGTATGGATTTCGTTGAGGACATTCATTTTAAAATTGCAACTTTTTGGCACATAATGCATAGAAATCGTTCTCTAATAATCTCTAAATATAAACTTTTTGGATTACATAAGGATACTAGCCGTAATCGAGTGCTTCGCTGAGTATTTCATGCTGTTGTATGACTATATACTGTAATTAAATTATTGATATCTAAATTCTAGCATTAAGTGTTCTATTGTATTGAAAACATTCTTATAGGACTCCCCTATTGTATTAAAAGGGGCAGGATTTAAAAAAAAAATTCTAAAGCGGAAGTATTATTAGCTAATTCCTTTACCCTCCTCTCAGAGTCTATTTCTACAAAATCCATTGTTAGTGGATCTCTATTCAATAAAATAAACATATTTGCTAAATTTCAAATCTGTAGATCAAAAAACGGGTACTTTTAAAAATTTTCAACGCCCCCGCAATCGCTCTTTGGATTTGATTTCCGATAAATCCATTCTTAGCGGATTTCTACCCAACAAAAAAAAGGGGGGGTAGGGTAAAAAATGGTACAAAAAATAATAATGGTACAAAAAAAATTTATCTCTATACGAGGTTCCCTTCCCCCCTTTAGGAGTCGATTTCCACAGAACTCTCGTGGCTGCGGTAGCCTAGCGGTCAAGGTAACGGACTTGTGGTTAGCGTCTCACGAGTTCGAGCTCCCCTCGATGTAGGGGAGCGATGCACGTTAGATCTATTGAGAGCTCGAACATCCTCCCTTGGGTGTGGTGTGGTATTTAGGAGAGGGAGGTGCTAACTCAGGTGTCGTCCTCGTCACTTGACTATGGTTCAAAATGACGAGGTCCGTCTTCAAAAGCCCCCGAGTAGCTGTGAACAGTGGGACTTTAATATTCACTTTCTCACCCACTACACTGAACCTGCTCTTAAAGGATCTTTACTCAACAAAAGAAATATGCGTACCAAATTTAAAGTTTATTGCGATCTATTAGTTTCAGAGATCTCATGATGAATGAGTATTACTTAGTATTTAAAAGTTAATTAATTAAAAATTTTTTCGCATATTCAAACTTTATCTTGTACGCATTGCATATTTTACTTCTATGAATTACACTTATTGCTAATTTCACTGATTTCGATTATTCAGATTTTTTCTGAATTCAAAAAATTGGAATAGATTCACTTTCTGAGGAAAATATATTAAAAGAAAGATTTCTTTAGTGGGGTTTCAAATAAATTTAACTATTACAAAATAAAAGGTGGGAACTTGATATGTATATGGGGTTCAAAATATATTACATCTCTAAATTGCAACCCAAATTCAAGGTAAGAATCATCCGAGAGTGTGATGAAAATTTTAAGTATCTTCTCTTCCCAAACTGTCTCGCGGTATATGGAATGATTTGTAATAACTATCGTGATAAGCTTTAAAGAATAGGCCAGGGGAAAAGTTTTTTTTTGTTGAGTATGTGACAAGAATCTACTAGTATAATCAAGTTTAGGAAAAGTAATCTGTTTCTTGCACATAAACATTAATCAAAAGCGGGATTTTTGTTATAGATAGACTTAGTGCGCAGTATCTATATGAATATAAAATATCGGAGGAAGTCTCTGTTGGTTTAATGTTTGTCTATAGTCCTGAAGTTTAGGTTTTCTTTCCTCGTGCTTTTCAAATTATATTTTATTCTCTTCGACAAATGTAAGTAGCTTTCCTTATTAATAAATAACAGTTTAAAAAACTAAAAGAAACATGCTTTATAGTCAATCGACCTAAGAAATTGCTGAAGCATCCGCCCCTTTTTTACATAAAGAACACTATTTTTTTGTTAATTGCTTTTGTATTAACCATGAGCTTTTTTGCTTTAGGGTTGTAACCTAATCTTTTAGTCGCTAAATTTGAAAATGGGATCTAGAATTAGTTAACAAATCTGAAAATGAGAAATCATTAATCCTAATGATCCTGATCAGGACAATTGAACATAATTATTAAATTGTTGTATTGTAATCAGTCCTTCACAAGTGTGCAAAATTTCGAATTAATTTGACTTTTTAATGTGAGTAAAACTCGAGTTCACACACAAAGAATCCGTAACATGCAGCTGCGCTTATAAATATTATTTCATGTGGTGTTGTGGAAATGACACATTAGTGTTCATGATAGTACTCATAGAAATCTCATAGAATTTAATGATTTGAAATCTTTTTCTTATTGTGGTTTTAATTTTTTTTTTGATACGTAAAAAGTAATACTGTGCATGTCAAAATCTATAAATATGGAAGAAAAGTCACTCACTCATCACGATATCTTCAACACTATTAGACCTACAGACTTTAAATTTGGCAAGCATGTTCCTTTCATTGAGTAGGGATACGTTAAGAACGGGGCTTTTGAAGATCGACCCCTAAAGGGCGTCGTGAGGGCTTAAGTGGTGTTATACCGGATATATTGATATGTGTTATACCGATATATTGATATGGTGTTATACCCGATAGTTATTAATAAATATCTACCCGTTTTTGACCTGTTAGACCCACAAACTTGAAATTTGGCAAACATGTATCTTTTTTTTAATAGAGACTCACTAGGAACGGAATTTACGGAAATCGACTTCTATGGAAGTGTAAGAGGAGTTACTAAAGCGTTAAGATAAGAAAAATTCCCGTTTGCGAACTACCATACCTGCAGTAACGAAATTTGGTAAGCATGATTCTTGTTTTGAAGGCCTTCGGGTATTGAGGGGGTTACGGTGCATGTTGATTAAAATGTTTCGATTTTGAACTATTAGACTTAGACTTGACATTTGGTAGGTATGTTTATTTTGTCGAGTTGAGAGTTCCACTATAAATGGTTTTGGCGGAAATTCACTTAGAGGGAGGGGATTACGGAAGCGTAAGATAATTCTACTTAAATTTTAGAACTTCAAGTTATGTCTTTTAAATCAAAAGATGAAGGTTTTACAATACAATCGAACGATTAATGCTAGGACTTAGATACCAATAATTGATACATAAACAGTATAGATTCATACAACATCAAGAAATACCCAGTGAAGCGGGTGGATAACGACCAGTAATTATTATATAATAAGTCACAGCATAATGCTGCACCCCGTTTACGACGCGTTCAGCACCTCAGGTGTCGTCCTTGTCATTTGACCGTGGCACAAAATTACAAGGTCTGTCCCAAATAGCACTCCCCTCCCCTATATTGTTTCAGAGTGCACAATGTAAACTACAGTCAAATCAAAATCTACTCGACATTCTCATGCAATTGTTCTCGAAGTGGTTTGTAAAGGAAGCATCAACTTCCTTTAGCGGTGCCGGTATTGGAAGAAAATAATACACCATATTTATTCAAATCTGAGCCGCACCCCAAATTTTGATCAAATTTTTGTGAAAAATAAAAAAATAGTGTAAAAGGGTTTATCAATATCCAGTTTTACGAAATTAAATTTAAAAGGAGGACTGATAAGAAGTGAATAATTATTTACTAGTATTAAAAATTTTAAAAACACATACACAGGAACCTATAATTGCTCTAATTGTCCAATTCAACGAATTATTTTTCCTTCGATTCTTAGCCACACCCGATTTTCAGTAGCATTAACATTGGGAAAAAAAGGAGACTTAGTAAATACGGTAATTTTATTAGAGTAAATACGGTATACTTTCATATTTTGAAATCTACTTCTTTTCTCGCGCGCGCGAAATAAATATTAGTTTATTATTTTAACTTTTTTCAATTCCTACTATTAGCTCACACTCTCTCTATTTATTTATTTATTTATTCATCTTGGTGGAGTTTTCCATCGTTAATAAAATACATTTTAAAGCTCTCCATTGAGCTGAAATTTTACATACGTGATTATTTTGGATGACAATACAATAATTTAATTATAATTAATAAAAATTAATTGATTAAGACTAATTATTCAAAGAATTACAAAAACAGCCACGTTGGCATCCTTTTTGGCGACTTGTGTCAATACTTGAAAAGGTCTTTTTTCTCACGTTTTAAAACAGGGGTACTCAACCTTTTTTCCCGCCGGACCGCATGCACATGACAGGTATTTCACACGGGCCGCATACACAGGACAGTTATTTCATACGGGCCGCAACATGCGGATAGTGAAAACAGCAGACTATAAGACCAAATCAACATTTACAAAAAAGTTGATCAAAATATTATAAAACTCATTTTTTGCTTTTATTTTAATACTATATTAACTTTTCTATCGAACACACACAAATATTTATTTTTATGAATTTTTACTGAGTTATGGGATAATTTCTGTTTTCTTTCATCTATGACGAAGCCTTCTGCTTACATTCTACTATTTAAAAAACAACTGATAGCAAAATTGATACATTTCATTGCTTGATTGATAGAATTTCCTGTTCAATTTTTTTTGTACATTGTTCTGCAATAATTGAATTTCTCAGTGCAATGGGCCACGACCGGGTCACTCAAAAAAGGCCAGCGGGCCGCAGTCTGAGTATCGCTGTTTTAAAGCATTCAGTTGAACTGAAATTTTATAGACACGGTTGTTTTGGATGACAATACGATACTTTAATGATGATTGATAAAATTTAACTACCACTTAATGTTGTGATTCTGTCTTGATGCATATTTACTCTTGATACTCTGTGATACATATTTATATTAATTGTAACTGTTGAATAAAAAGTAGCTAAACTAAAATTTTTCTTTGTTGATATAAGTAGGAATTGACTTAAAAATTTTTTTTATACATATATTGCTTGTTTTTGTTTTGCTTAGCATGGATTAAAACTTGAGAAAGGGAAAAAGTGCACGTACTTGTGTATTTTATTAAAATTTAAAGTAAAATGAAGTTTCTGTATAAATAGTAGTTGACATCCGCCGATACCGTTGTAACTGAAATAATTTTTTTTCAGTTACTTTTTGTTGGAGAGAGAGAGAGAGGTATAAGAAATAAATCTATATACTAATCATTCTACAAATATAATTCTGATAATATTTTATTTTCATTGATTGAATGAAAATAAAGCAATAATTCATTGTAAAATGAAAGTGATGATTCTGAATGTTTTTTGCAAACATGATTTAACTGCGCTTGGATTGTGTGTTTTTTCTTGCTGTCTCTCAAGTTAAGCAAAAGAAGTGACTTATTAAATCAATGTAATAGTTACTATTCTATATGTTGTTTATATGACGATTAGTCACATAGTCACATTTATTTGTTTGGTCCAGTATTTTTCATAGTCGATTAGCAGTTGATATATTGTACCTTAAGTACTACAATGACTAAGAATTTCTTTGAAAGTTAAAAAAATCATTAGAAATAAAGAAAAAAATTAAAAAAATTTAAACAATAGAGTTTAAAAATAATTAAAAAAATCTGCAAAACACACTTTACTCAGGTTTTTTTAAATTATTTTTTAATCTGTTAGTGTACCTGCGGTAGTGGCTATAGTCACAAACTTTTGGCCGGCTTTGTCGAGTCTTAATATCATTAATGATTCACCACGTAGAAAGGCTGATACACACGTTATACCTGTTAAAGACTAAGTACTAACGTTTACGTGGTGTGGAAGTTTGGAGAGTAGGATACCGGTTCAGATATCCCCGTCACTTGACCGAGATTCAGAATTGCGTGATCCATCATCAATTCAAAGTGTGACTCCAATAAAAAAAAGTATCAAATCAATCTGCTAACTGTAATTAATTATTTACGAACAAGTTAGTATTATTCTAATGTGATATTTAAAAGATAAAATATCTACCAAATCTACGCATGGTGAATAATATGGAAGGATAATTTAATGTGAGTCTTTTGAGTAGGGATCATAATGTACCATTCAAGTGCAAATCTTAATTTTGTAAAACTTTTGATTTTATATAATATTTTTTTAATGAATTAGCGAAGGAATAATCCTCTCGCTATAAAAGTAGACGCAGAAAGTTCTTTAAAAGTGGAAACACATAATCCATTACCATTTCCGATTACACCCGAACTGACTAATAAATCAGCCAGTCAATTATCTTTCTCGTATCATAATTACGCGACTTGCATACGGCAGATTAATTAAAAATAACATTTACATTCAAAACAGTGTCTTCGCAGTATCTATTCTTATCTTTTACGTTTTTTTTATCTTGTTTGTCCAAATAAGTAACACGGTTTTACAGGAAGTTTGGGCAGTTTTTTGCGCTTCAGAAAAATGTTTTGATTAATTTTGAGACATTTTTTTTTGTCGAGAGACGTGATTGGAAACGTAAAAAAAAATAATTAATTAATTTTAATTTCTTCCTCTTTGATGATTTTTATTTGGAACAATGATCATATCGGCAGCTATGTAGTGATTAATATCGGTATTTACTAATCCTGTTATCGAAATATGTCGTTTCGGAATTTTGAAAATTTTGAATTATGTATATCGTTCTCAATATGAAGTACTGAAACACATTGGAGTAATTAAAAAAAGAAAACTTGGAAGAATTTAGTTTTGAGCTTAATACACGGATGGGAAATCGCCAATTTCGTTAGTTATTAATTCCATGAATTAAGTTTAAGTTAACGATTAACCTCTACTTTCCATTAAATGTTTGACTATACGAAACCTTATAAGATGTTATTAATAAAACTCTATAAAAAGCCTTAATAAGAACCTTAAATATCAAATTGTTTGCCATATATTTTCCTTATAAGAACAACGGGTATAAAAAAGATTAAACAAAGAAAACGGTAAAAAGAAAATGTCAGACAAAGAAAAAAAACGGTACTTAAAATGTTTATAAATCAAAACCACGATTTAAAAACTATTCGGAAATTCAGATTCGGATACTGACTTTGAGGATTTATATGATAGTTTTTTTAAATAAAAGTTTCATACAAAACACCCAGAATGTTAAGTGGTTAAAAATAGCTTGCATATGGATAACGGGAAATGTTAAAAAATCTGTATTTTCAGCGATTAGCGGATCTGTACATAAACATAAACCTTACTCCAACAGTAAAAAAAGTTTAAAATCTTTCGGCTTCTGCATGCAAATATGTAGATTTACATACATAGAGGAGTTTCTGAACACTTAATTAGTGCAAATAAAATGTACCTAAATGAGCAAGATGAATATTTATTTATAAAAAAAATTATTACTTTCCATTTTAATTAATAGTTTTATCTTCTGCTACAAGTACAAAATGCTAGTTTCAAAACTAACAAGTATAAAAAAATGACTTCATTTCGGAATCGTCTGATGAAATAAAATTTTTCTTTGAAAAACAAAAAACAAATTTTAAACAAGTTTTATAATTAAAAGGAACACTTATAAAATATTTCCTAACGTATGTAATGTATAATAGAAAAGATTAATATATTGAATCACTATAATTTTCGGCAGATTTAATAGTGTACTAATGAGAATTAAAAACCCAGAATAAACATAAGAAAAGAAATAATAAATAAGAATAAGTATAAAAAGAGATAAGAGTTCAAAAGAAGTTACAAATAGTATTTCAATAAATAATAGTATACACACAAACAAAAGCGCATAAGATGTTATGAATGTTTTTTCTTTCAACAAAAATTTAAAAAAAAAGAAAAGTCAAACTAATTTTAAACTAAATTTTAATAATAAATAAAAAATAACTATAAACTATTAGTTTTTAAAAAAACATAAATACTTTATACTTTTATGTTATAACTAATAATCTCTAATGTTTTTTTTCAAGTGAAAAGTTATGTATTCTTACTTTATAGTTATTCAAATTTTTTAATTTTACAACTACAGTGTTACAAGAGAAGTTGCATGACTTTTTTAACTTCTGCCATCAAGTGTGACCTAAGTGTTTTTCTTTCGTTTTATTTTAAAAAAAATATTTCAATTTCTTATTTCCGTTTTCCTCTTTATTTCGTTTTAAATTCCTTATTTTCGTTTTGTCACTTAGAATTTCTATTTTTATTTCCATATTGCCATCGCTATAATTATTTCTTTTCTTCCATATTGCCATCTAAGGCATAAATTTCTATTTTCCGTTTTACCAACACAGCTAAAAGTTTTTTTCTCCCGTTTCCCTATTCCTAAGAGTTTTTTTTTTTTGTAATTGCCAACGCAGCAATGAATTTGTTTCTTCCTGTTTGTATTTTCAGAAATAAAAATTTGATCTCCTTCTTATTAAAATCTGAATTATTACTGATCGTTTGCAATTCAATTTTTAAAACTAAAATCGCGAATTTAAATTCGATATTTTCCCTTCTTTTTTTGGTGTTGCTTATATGTGTTTTCAGAATATGAAAAAAATGCTTGTGGTTAAATTTTATTGTTATTTTTGTTAATAATTGTTTCTTAAAGCAAAGTTGGTTAGTGTGGAAAAATGTTTGCTTTATTACAATAAATTAACAGATTGTCTGAAGAGATGATTTTTCATATTTCAAACTTTTTCAGTTAGAATTCTTTTTTGTTGCACATTTTTCAATCATTGTTCTACAATAAAAAGCAGTGGTCCAGAATGAATTGTTAAACCGAAAATCGCAAATTTAAAATTCCTTTTTCATGCTCTCTACATTAATGTGTTTTTGTCTGTAGGAGAAAAATAGCTACATAAACTTTTATTGTTTATTTTTGTTAATTTTTTTTGCAAGATAAAGCTTTTTACTGGAGAAAATTTCACTGTATTGTATTAAATTTGTAAATCAATAGTCTCAAGAGATGAGTTTTAATTTTTTTACCTTCTTTATCAATTTTTTTTGCACTTTTGATTATTGTACTGCTTAAAAGAAATACATTGGAGCAAAACGTTTTTCAATAACGAAAAAAAGTACAATTTCCGAAGTCTGAAAATGTGTTTATAATTTATAGAAATGAATATAGTAGATATGAAAGCCGGACTGAAAGAAAGAGCATGTTTTCAGTTTTTGTTTCTCTCTTTAAATCTAAATTTATGGAAGTATTACAAATGTGGCATATTATAGTTATTGTGTAAAAGCTTTGCAATGTGTGTGTAAAATGGTTTGAATTATTGTATACTATTTTATTGCGATTAAGACTTTCTCAATTCATTATTTTTAACTAATTTCTTACATCCCATTTGTTGCATTCGAAAATTGCACGCTAGCACGTAATTTGAATATTCTGGAACATTTTACTGAAAAAATTCGGAAAAGCTTACTTTCAAAATAGAAGACGAAATTACAGAAAACTCGTTACAGAAGTTTAGTTACTAACACTGTGATTGAAACAGTTTTCGTAAAAATAGACGATAGATTTAAAAGTATACTAAATATATTATTTCTGATTACAAATTAAAATACTGATATAAAAACCTTAGAAAAACATGATTTAGAAAAATGTTCCAAAAACTTCTAACTTTATAACAAAGATGTATATGAAAATCTAATCCAGGACAATCGTTTTGCTACGGGAATTGATTTTGAATGAAAATGATGTAAATTATGCACTGCATACTATAAAAAGTACTAAATAATAATTAAAATGTGTTGAAATTTTTCTTAAGATTACCAGTTACTATAGCAAGTGCTGAGTGTACTTTCAGCAAATTAAAATTAGTAAAGAAATAACTTCGATTAAACGTGTGCAGAACGCTAAATGCAATCGCTATATTAAGCATCGAAATTTTTTTTTCTGAAGTAATGAATGTTTTTGCAAAATGAATATCAGGAATTGAATAAACATGCATTAGAAATATACATATTCACTATTGAAATTTTTTTTTTACCTTACAAAAATTTAGGAGCCCCAAATGGCACTTAGGCCCCTTTATAAAAAAGAACAGCTCAGTGTTTGAGAATGAAGAGAGTTATAATGTTTGATAGCACGTTTTAAAAAATAATTAATTGTTAAATTTTAAAGAATATCTGTAGCTCTTATAGTTTGGGAGATCTCGTGATGAGAGACAGAGCCGCTCTTCTCCTTTGTATATACAGATTAAGGCAATGGTTGGCCTTTATTGTTTTGAAAGCAATCAGTATACTATTCTGTTAAAGGTAATTGTTCACCATCATTAAAGGCGATGAATCGGCTTGATAAACTGTATTGATATCTTTTTCTGTTTATCCGATTGATAAATTTCAGGATAAAAGGATCTTACAATTCATTAACCCCCAACATCGTACTTCCTTGTATCTGCACACTTGGCACAACCATCAAAGGCTTAAAGCAATGCAGTCCCTTTTTGTTGGTAGAAACTCAGAACTTGCTGTTCTCCCGTAAGATTGCACCTATATCTTTAATATCTTATATTGACCCCTCAATGGGACTGATGAAAGTTTTCCTCCACTTTGATCTGAAATTCACTGCGAACAAGAAAAGTCACCATGAAGACCATCTTAGACAACTAGCTATTGAAATCACTAGTTGCATTTCCAAAAATGCAGTACAAGTCTTTACTGACGGTAGTCGTACTGGCAGCGGTATTTTTACTAGGACCTCCCATCTTGAGACTACAATTAAGCAATGAAACCCTAACACTTTCTCTGTATTTAGGAAGGTGTTTATAGCGATAAATGTAGGGCTTGATACTATCATGATAGCGATTTGGGTGAACTATGGATTTTATCGGTCCTCCGCAAACGATGAAACCAGCGTTTTATTTCTGCTCAAACTGAAGATCTCTCAGACCCATGATGTCCACTTTCAGTAGATACCATTACATGTTAACGTTGAGAGGTAACGAGATCGTTGATAGACTGGCCAAAGAGGGTAATGAGAATTAAATGGCTACTGGCAATTCACTCACTTATCAAGAACTGTACTATAATGCAAGATGTAAACTAAATTTAATATGGCGTATTCCACCTGCGCACCATTGGTACACAGGAACATCCCCTGGCTTTCTTCTGGAAATCAAATGTGACCATGGCTCCCAGACTGCTCTGGCTAGATTGACAAGTGGCAACTTGAAATTTAGGCAAACCGGCAAAGAAACCAGCAAAGCCCCTATGTCGTTCTCTTTCAGAGTCCATACCAAGAGGTGTGAGAAGTAGTTAATAGCCGAATAGTAATCATGGCTACGTCCAACAGAAATCCTTAAATTATTTTTTATCATGTGTCTTTCTTTGAAGGCATGACATAATCTACCTTTTAAAGAGACATTGAAAAGTGAAACCACGGACTAGCTAACGGGCCAGGTCTGTTTTCAGTATACTGCCTAGATCTTCAGTTTAAAACCTCCATTGCGCCATGTCGTCTGGAATACCTCAACGTCACCCGCATATAAGTGATCAGCACTATAGTAACATCCACACTCCACGACATCAGCTAACCAAAACAAAAGTCTTCTTATGCTCTCAACACTAAAAATACACTCACATATCAAGTTAGAGAAATTTCACTGAACGTTCCAATAAATCTCTCGCGTAAAAGCTTCCAGCAACACACGGACACCCTCATGGATGTGGGAGACACAAAACATCGATTCATTGCTAAAAAGTACGTTCTTTCCAGTTCTGAACACCTTACTACGATCAGCCTCTTCCCCATCGCACTCTATTTCAATTTTTTTTATTTGCGAGTAAAGTAGCGGCTTTGTGCTCTGGGTGCATGCGATTGAAGATCAAGTTCATAGGCTCGTCACAGTGTGATAGATGCGTAGAGGATTCTCGTGCGCATCAGTCTTAACTAATTTTTGGACTTCCTTGGTATGTGGTTTGAAAAAAAAAGAACCTTGTGTTAGGAAGTAACCATGGGGAGTATACAAATGAATATTGCTTTTTAAGTCGGAATGTAATGGGTAAAGGGAAATGGGATGGGGGGTTAGGAATAAGGTTGGATGAAAGTAAGAGGAAAAGGAAAAAGTATAGAAGTAGAATCTAAGTATCTTTATTTGGTTCTGATTTGATTTTCTCAGAAACGTCTTTAAAAGAACTCGAGGTCTATTGGCAACGGACCTCTGTCATTATTTGGAAACTATTGTTCAGCGATCACAAGATAAGTGCAGCCCATCATGATTCTTATTTATTTGTCTGGTCAAATTAAATTGCGTTATATATCTAACTTTTTTGATATTGGGTAGTAAAGGATTGAATAAATAATTTTAAAGATAAAAAAGTATTATGTTTCTTATTAATAATGAGGGCTGGACTTTCAATTAGTTTGAAGTATCAATTATTGAGCTGTCTGGAAATTTCTTGTCAAATTTGAAGAAAAGTTTAAATGCAGATTTAAATTTTAGGATGCATTTATTAAATTATATAGGTGTCATTCTGTTTTACTTCCGTTTCCATCTTTCAAGGAAAATAAAAATTCCACCCTTCCAGAATCTCTCAGGTTTTTCAGTGAAAAAATTTTCTACAGGATATATTTTTTTTTTATTTCGACCAAAGAGTTGAAGTTTTTCCGTAAGGAAATAGGTGGAAATCAGAGAGCGGGAGGCTTAGTGAATATAGTGGACGAGGAAAGGGCGTCGGTAACCGGTGACACGCTTACCAGATGTGGCACACGGAGAAATTCTCAGTGGCACGTTACGCCACTCTACAAAACTGAAATAAATTTAAGTTGCTCTGTCTCTAAGTTTCATGCATTTTTTATTTAAAGGCTATTTACAAGGAAAAGGTCGAACAGCTCTCGAACTCTTTGAATATTAGAAAAGTTTGACTACAAAATTACGTATATCCTCTAAGATTATCAATACAAGTTCCCAAATGTTCAAGCGCTTTTAAATACATCGAGCATTGACAAAAATGAACTTCAAACTTACGTTGAAACCCTTAAAGCAGCCTTTCTCAAACTGTGGGGCCCACCTCCCTAGGGGGGCGAGATAATACTACGTGTGTGGGGGGGGGCGAGCATATCAAAAATGAAAGATTATTTTAAAAAATTAATGATTTACTGAAAAGAAGCAAAACACAAAATACATTCTGACATAAATAAAATACACATTTTCACTGATATAATATACTAATACAGCTCAATGTATTTAATAATTAATTTATCAATACTAAGTTAAGAACCAGTTTAATAATTACGAGTGATTTTTCCATGGGCTTGTTATGTTCAAAATTTAATACTTATCTTGCTGATTTGTAGGGTTTATAATTAAAGTTAGGGGGTTTAAAGTACATTATTATTGAACGTTAGTTAAGGTATCCGACTACGTTCGGAACCGTGATTTTAAAAAGCGCATAAATGGATAATTTACATGATATTTAGTGTTATTCAGATTAGTATACATGCATAAAATTGTTTTAAGGACATTTTGACAAAAAAAATTATTTAAATATAATATTTTGGCAAAAAATTAACTTAGAATAAACTTTTTTCCAAATGCTCTCCTTTAGTGAAAAATGGTTCTATTATAATAATATTTTGCCTATATATAGCTCAGACCTCTCTACAGAGGCTCAACTAGAATTTTTGAAAAATTCACATTATTTTCAGAGCTACCATCAATTGAAATAACTATCGGCATTTTTTTCTTAAAAATGCTCCCCTCTGTTGTCGTAAAATATGAATAAACCCACTTCTAAGTTATATATTTCAAAAATTCCAGTTGAGCCTTTGTAGAGAGATCTGAGCTATGTACAGGCAAAATATTATTATAATAGAAGCATTTTTCACAAAAGGAGACTATTTTGAAAATGGGTCATTCTATGTTCATATTTTGTCAAAATATTGTACTTAAATAATTTTTTATTGTAATACTATTCTTAAAACAATTTTATGCATATAATCTAATCTAAGTGACACTAAATATCATGAAAATTATCCATTTATGCGCTTTTGAAAATTACGGTTCCGAACGTAGTCGGATACCTTAACCAACTTGTATACGTGTTGTGGCACGCACGAACACACACAAAGACTGGTCCTATAAATAATTGTACTTGCAGAATCAGTAAGGCGACAGTTCTGGAACGAGGTTCTGGAAGGCCCTTCAGGAGATAACTGAGGTTAAACGGGTTCCTTTTAAGCAAGATTTATCTGTAGGAAATAAAAATAAGTCGTATGAGACCAAATCAGATTAAAAAAGATGTCTCATCGTAGTAATGTTTCTGCTGGTCAGAAACTGCTTGGCAGATAGGGCCGTGTGAGCGGGTGCATTGTCTTGGTGCAACAGAGATCCATCAATTCCTAATTCTGGCCTATTTTTTCCCTAATTTTCTCATGAAGTCGTCTTAGTACTTCAATGTAATAGTGTTGATTAACAGTTTGACCACTGATGTGAATGGGAATCCACTCATATCACGAATTGTGTCAATGTTTTGGTCTGTAATCACTGACCTTGTGCCCCCAGCAGGTTCATCGTCCTCCACACTGACCCTTCCCCATGAAAACCTCTTACACCATTCAAACACATGTGTACGAAACAAAGTTTCATCCCGATATAAGCCTCGGTTAATATTTGAACTTTAGTGGCTGATTTCTTAAGTTTCACACTGAACTTGATGGTGATTCGACATATTTCAATCAGAATGCATTTGCACGTGTTCATTCAATGACCCAATATTCCAACTGGCGCTATCGATTGTGACGAAACTGGCTACATGGTTAGCGGAGGTATTCGGGATCTACTCTTTTTCCAAGCGATACATTTAGTCTCGTTTTTTTTGTGTCACCCCTTGTATACAGGGGGATTCGCCACCAGACCGTCAAACTTGTAGGGTAAGTAAGGGGTACATAGACGACTCAGTATCACATAGGAAAGCAGGGTCGTAAATGCCTTTGTTGCAATCTATGGGGCGAGGAAGCTGAGAAAAAGAACAGAAACGGCAACACATTAATCAGCATAATACCCATGTGTGGTCTTAGGAGAACACTCACCGTACGCAAACGCGTGCAGCTTAACAGCGTTTCTCGGTCTATGTTTGCGCCGTCCTTCTCATTGATTACCTCATTGGACCGTTCTTTCTGCCCAGTCCTTTGAATGGTTGGACGTATCTGATCTTCTTGCAACAAGATCTGCCCAAACATCTTGACGCGGCATATGTTCCTCCGTTTTTGTACCGCTTTATTTGGTACCAGTATGGCTGGGCTCCATTTCATTAAGGAAATCTCATCCGCGAAAAACACCTCAATATAATCTATGGACAGTGGTGGATAGGTCGTGGTGGTCCGATTCATTGGCCTCCCAGATCACCGGACCTATCATACATAGATTTTTTCTGGAGTCACATGAAGAGCTAGGTGTACGAGATGCCCCTTCTTTCACTTGAAGACCTCATCACTCGAATTTTTGTAGCTGCTGGGAGGGTACGTGACATGCCAGGAATCTTCCAGAACATAAGGAATTTCATGCAGTACCCTTGTCAGGCTAACCAGACGATTTCTTGTTGTAATTTCGAACACCTGTGTTGTAGTATAACCTTTCAATACAATGTTTTCTCTTCCATGAAGTGTTGCTGTTTCTTTTCTTTTTCTCAGCTTCCTTGCACCATAGCTCGCTGCTACTGCTTTTGCGACCCTGCTTTCCTATGTGATTCCGAGTTGTCTATGTACTCCCTACACACACCCTGCAAGTTTGTCGGTCTGGAGGCGAATCCCCCTGTATAAAGGGAAAAATCGATTCTCCCTCATCACGAGAAATCAGAAACTTTAAGACTTAAATACTTGAAATTTTGCAGTCATAATCCATTTATTAAGCACAGAATCTGTATTTGGGAAAATCGACTTCGATGAGAGTTGCGCAGACGATACAGACAAAAATTTCCTTTTTGAACTATTAATCGAACGTACTAGATGTTTGGCAAGTATGTTGATGAGAGATCCGCTAAGAACGAAAGTTTTGCTGAAATAGACCTCCAAAAGGGGTTAAGTGGGAGTTATTGATAGAAAAATCCGTTTTTGAACTATTAGAGTTACAGACCTGAAATTTGTTGAAATTTTATACTCAACAAAAGAAAGCGTGTTTCTTTTGTTGAGTATAGAACCCCTAAAACTGGGTTTTGCGAAAATTGAATCCCAAAGGGGTGTTATATGTAGATTTTAAAAATATTTTGTTTTTGAACTATTAGACCTATATACTTGAAACATGGCAAGCATGTTTATTTTGGTGAGTAGAGGTCTGCTAAAAATGGGTTTTGCGGTATTCGACTCTTGGGGTATGAGGGCATAAAAATAATTTTACTTCCGCTTTAAAAATTAAAATTCTACTCTTTTTAAATCAAGAGGCGAAGGGCAATACAATCAAGACAAAACAATCGAAAGATTATAATGCCATTACTTATATATCAATAATCTAAAAATAGTATATAGTCGTACATTATCCAGAAATATCCAGGAAACTGGGAAGATAACGGCTAGTCATTAAATAATCAATTTAAAATCTTCGCTTGATATAATGTGAAAAATAGGAAAGTTGGATACCATTTTTGATATTGCCGTTGTCAATTGAGAAAAATATCAATGCCCGTCTTCAACAGTCATCATGTAGCTCTAAAAAGGGCATTCATTCCAACCGAGAATTTTCTTTGCTTTTTAATATTCTTTTTGAAGTCGCATCTAAGATAAATTAAAAAAAAAAGCACCGGGGAAAAAATGCAATGAATATTTTTTAAATTTAAAGTTTTTATATACGGGGTATAACTAAACTCTGTGGCAAAACTTTAAGGGGTGATAGTACACATCAAGACAAACAATAGTAAATAGGAAACTTAGGATCCCAAACGTCTTCTGAAGGAGATAGGTCCCATTAAAGTTTAGGGTCCAAAATTCCAAATGATTATAAAAAAACGGAAATACGGGTTGATTTATTAGCGGTTTTCGCTAAAATTATTCTTTTTGTCAGTATTTTCTTGAAAAATAAATTTTAAAGATAAAGCTCAAAAATGTCAATAGAGGGCGCTTTAGACTTTGGAGTAACGAACAAAACTATTTTTTACCGTTATTTTTTGTATCACATTAAATGCTTTCAAAAGCTTAGACAAATTTTGAGCTCAAAATTTGTATCATTGGGGTGGTTAAGTAGTACAAATTCAACTGTGTTCAGGAGGTGAAATTCGAACTCACCTCCCCCCCCTATACACAGTTCAGTTATTAACGATCTTCGATGCTCGGTCGTAGACTACGCAGCGACTACTACCCACTAAACGTTAAAATAAACAAGAGAGGGATGACAAAATTAAATAAAAAGTTATTCCTAACAGACATGAGCAATTTCTCCCCGCAAAATACCCAATTATGCAAATCCCTCGATTTGCATGCAAAGTGTTGTACACAAGGATTTAACTGTATGATGCTAACTGTATGTAAGGATGTAAAGTTCTACTGCAAAGTGTTCCAGCCAACATAAAGGCTCGTATGTGGTTCCAACATGATGGAGCGCCTGCACATTTCAGCACAGATGTGCGAAGTGTATTGGATACAACATATCCAGGGCGATGGATTGGGCGGGATGGTTCGGCAAATTGGCTGGCACGCTCGACTGACCTCTCCTGCCTAGACTTCTTCCTCTGGGGACATCTGAAGAGTCTTGTTTACGCAAGTCCCGTCGACTCCGATGAGACCTTGGTTGCAAAGCGATTCCGGGAAAGGCCCAGGGTATTTGCTAATGTTCGACAGTCCCTCTGCCGGCGGTGTGAAGCCTGCATCTTTGCTGGTGGGCGATCTTTCGAGCAGTTTTTGTGATTCCGCAAGAAAATCATGCGTGTACCATTTTGTAAGTGTCATCATTCGTTCAAGCTTCATTCATACGCACTACGGGCGTGCATCAAATTGTTCCTTTTTATTTTGAGCAGAGACTTTGCTCATGTCTATCATGAATATTTTTTAAAATTTTTTGTCATTCCTCTTTCGTTTATTTTACTTGTAGGAGGTAGAAGTTGCTACCTTGTCTACGACACCAAGGTCGTGAATAACTGAACTGATTCCAGGGAATGAGGGGGGGGGGGGTTCAAATTACACCTGCTGAACACAGTTGAGTTTACGCTACTTAACCACCCCCAACGATTCAGATTTTGAGCCCAAAATTTAAGTTTAAGCTTTTGAAAGCATTTAATGTGATACAAAAAATAACGGTAAAAAATAGTTGCTCGTTACTCCAAAGTCTAAAGCGCGTTCTATCGACATTTTTTTAGATTTATCTTTAAAATTTATTTTTCAAGAAAATACTGAAAAAAAGAATAATTTTAGCGAAAACCGCTAACGAATCGACCCATTTTTCCGTTTTTTATAATCATTTGAAATTTCGGACCCTAAACTTAAATGGCACCCATCTCCTTCGGAAGACGTTTGGGATCCTATTTACTATTGTTTGTTTTGATGTGTACTAACACTTCTTAAAGTTTTGCCGCAGAGTTTAGCTACAAGCTGTATATTAGTCAATGTCTTACACGTTCTTTTTTCATTGTACGAAGTCATCTGCCTAATATTGAATTTGGAATAGAATTTCTTCCACGACTTTATATAGAAAATGTCAACCCTCTTACTAACTTTATCGTGAATTGCATTTAAAATATGCTATTATAACAGCAAGAACTTTTATGAGTGAGTGAGTTTATTCTTTGGAAAATATGTGGGCGCTGGAAAATGGTTTATCCGTTTTAAATTCACCTAATTTATGACTGAAGTCCTAAATGCGTAAGTTCTATTGTACTCTTTTAAACGGAAGAATTAAGCAACATACAAGATTTATCTTTTAGAGGAGAGGTCTACATTTTTAGACATTCCGACTTCCTCTTAGAGAATTCCATTGTTTCACTTCAACATAATTCCAATAAAAGTCTGAACTCTTGATCAGAGCCACATTTTACAATACCACATAATGCAAAAATATTCTAAAGCCTTTTAAATGCGTTCTATATTTTTGATTTTTTTTTCTATTTTTACTTGTATTCAACCATCGACAACAAAATGGCTAAGTGGTCCTTGTAAGTAAACACACACAGAGTTTTTTTAAAAGCAAATAAACGTTCATGCGTTGAATGCATGTAGTTTAAGGGTGATTTATAAGGAATTCGATTTTTGAGGTTGGAATTTCCAACAAAGAAATTGTAATTTTTCTCTAACAGGTATTTCATAAAGTTAAATGCATAAAGCATAGAGATAGATAGATAGATAGATAGATAGATAGAGAGAGAGAGAGAGTAGAGAGAGAGAGAGAGAGTGAGAGAGTTCCTACCTATTAATTATTTAATCCTGCATCCAGAACTCATGATATTGCAAGTAATGCAGTTGTTTTTAAATCAATGGTTTTCTGCGCATTCTGCTTTGGAAACCAGGATATTTATTCTAATCAAATTTCAAAATTTTTACAGCTACATAGTTCGGCTACACGTGACGCTTCTGATTGGGAAAACTATAAAAAAGTATAATTTTCCCGTTCTCGCCATGTAAGCTCAAGGTTGCCGGTTCGATTCCGGGCTTTAATCAATAGATTTTCTGGTTGCGAAAATTATAGGCACGCATGTCACATGATTATATGACATATAAAAGATCCTTTGAATATCAATTTGGCTCTGGCACTATTGGCAAAATTAAATCACTGGAATATTTAGCATTCAACGAGATATTGAATTGAAAAAATTCAAGCCGTTAAATTTGGAAGGAAAGCCACTATGAAATGGATAATGCCACTAAGGAAATAGCTCCCATACTTAGGGCGTACCATGTTTGTAAAGGCATAGTTGCCAGAATACAGCCCATTAGAAAAACAAAACACCTTCTTACTTGAAATTTGGCAAGCATATGTGTATGTGTGTGTGTGTGTGTCTTTTGTTGAGTACAGATCTGATATGAACGGGTTTTGCGGAGATCAATTTCTGGGGGGGGAGGATGCGAGGGCGTTATGGATAAAAATTCCCATTTTTGAAGTATTAGACCAATTGACTTGAAATCTGGTAAGCGTTTTTCTTTTGTTGAGCAGATATCTGTTTTGAGCCGGTTTAGGAGAAATCAACTCCCAAAGAGGAGGTTACGGAGAGGTAAAAGATATATTTTGTTTTAGAAATTCAAATTCTCTTTTTAAATTAAGAGGTGGGGGCTCTAAGAATTTTTTTGAATGTAATCGAAAACTTAATGCTAAGAGAGTAATTACTTAAAAAATATATGTAATCAAAGGTTATCATGAAATATCCAGTGAAGTGATTGTAAGTTAGTATTGTTCTCGTTGATAATCGCAAAAAATATTGTTTTGAGAACTTTCAGTATTTCCTACAGTTTGTAGTTTTGTAGTGTTCTGTGATTATATATAAAGGCAAGGTGTGACTGATTAACTTTAAATTAATTAAGTTAAATCTTTTTAAGGACGTAGCTATTAAAATGAAATTAATTCTCTTAACGGAACAATACAAATAGTTTATGTATTAAATTCAATTCAACACATTCGATTAAATAGTTAATGAAAAAAGTTTCAACTCTTCGTGGAACTTGGAAAAACTAATAGTTTCTCACAAGTCTCATAAAAGATTCCCGGAATCAAGAATAGATTATTAGAATATACACTCAGGAACACAGGAAGAACCTATTTTTACGAGATCAAAAACAACACACTGCTCATTAATGGAACAAAAGACCTCTTTTAACATTTATTGAGCCCCATTTGTCAAACAAACACTTTCCTGATGATGCTAATAAAATAATCAAGAGTCGTCGTAACTTCCACCAATACGAACCCCAGCAAACGAGTAAAAAAATGCACGCACACCATCTCGAGTATCGACCGAGAAGGCCAACAATGCAGCTAGCAAAACTTCGCGTGCCTCAGCCAATCTGCTGTCTTCATTCAACAAGGAACAATAAATTTCAATTTCATAGCTCGATACGAAGAAATTTTTCGCTATGATATCGTCCACGTGAAGTGATATTGACACTTTTTTAAGAAATTATTTATATGGGAATCAATACTTTGATTGTTATTTTAGAGATAATGGGCGTTTAAGATAGATGGTGTAGCGAGGAATTTACAGCTGCTATAAGACGCTTGAGGTTGCCATTTGCTGAGACCAATAGAGACAGCACCTTCACGGAAGAAAACTCTGTAAGCCATGATCCTCTAAAGGGGATTGTATTGGAAGACTTCTTTGAACTGAAGATTGATTTTACGTTATGAAAATGTTCTGAATGGAAGACTTAATTACCATGAATTGTTCGAAACAATTTACGATGTTTCGTGCAACACAATAAACTATTACAGATATTCGTAGCGAAAGAATCTGCTACCCATCAATTTATCAATTATTTGGTTCGATGTGCTTTTGGTACTTAAGAAAATTTTTTATGTGGAAAATGTTTGCAACAAAAGATTACGCATGAAAAGTTGTCAGAAAAAATTGTGCATCGTAATGAAGAATAAAATTGCATCGAATAAAATGTTGTTGATCTTCTAATTTGTATGATTAAGATCAATCTTAAAGATTGCAGAAAGTGTCTTCAAAAATCGAAAAGTATGGTCTTTTGTCGAAATAATGTAACAGTTCCATTAAACAACGGTATTTAACAGCTGTATTGATTACATATAGTATTGACTAAAATTCTAAATTGAAAGAAAATCTAACTATAGGTTTTTTCAATTGCATTGTAATCCATATTATTTATCATAGACAAAACAAGATATTTTTATGGAAAATACTTCAGTATAAGGGAAATAAAATTATATTGATTCCATAGTAAGGGTTTTGTGGAAAGTGTTATAAAGACTAAATTTTTTTCCGTATTATGTTTTCGAAAAACTATTATTATATAAATTTCTTAGAAAGTGTATAATATTGTATGAATTGGATTGATTGATACTAAATAATGAAAAGTATTGATATTTGTTAAAAACCATATCCAAGGAAAGGTTAAAATTTTTTTGCATGAAAAACTTCCTATGGTGTAGGAACTGCTTGCATATATTTAATACATACACTGATTGATTGAAGTATTATAAAAAACATTGATTTCTTAATGCATTCTTCTATAACGACATGATGAAACTAAGGACTATTGAAATGGGATTCTAAGCATTAAATGAATGATTAAATAGTCTCTAAGAAACCTTATACGCTACAACCTTCCATTGTTAGAACCAAAAAATCGATGTCAAATAAATGAGGAAGAAGCTTTGATTGAATCTTGCTCCTTTTCCGGTTACCGAAACAAGCAATGGAACGAACAAGAGCTTGGGATGGTTACAAATTCAGACATCAAGAGCAAGAGCTCGAAGAATACGACTGGGAAGACTTCTTTAAAAGTAAGGCAGATTATTATAATTATTACTTTTTCTTGATATTAATAATTGCTAAGGATTTAATTAATTGATACATTTGAGATCTATTTTGGAAAAAAAATCATCTAAAATTCACATACACCACAAACAATACTCACTTTTGTATGCAATCATTACGTTAATTTTACTGATTTTAAATTCTTATGAAGAGTTCCGAACTATATTCTTTTTGAAGTTGATGATTCTTCATTTGAGATAAGTTTCATTAGCTTTTCACGCTCTTTTCATGTGGTATTAAAAATAATCAAAGAAGCACGTAAGTATTATTTTGTTATCAATCTCAACACGATTTAAGACATTCGAAGCTTGAACTTTCTTGATATAATTAACCTTGGCTTATATGAAAAGGAAATAATGTTATTTTATAAATTTTTTATCTGGAGCATAACTATTCGCAAATATTTTTCAGAACAACCTACGTCATATCAAAAGTTATCACTCAGATAGAGCCAAAAGACTTTTAACAAAAGATTATTTAAAAAAATTATTAATGAATTGAAAGTGTAAAAAAAATACATTCTGACATAATAATAAGAAATACATACACATTTACATTGATATAACATTACACAATGTATTTCATCAGTATCCATATGTATTGTATCAGTACTGCACAATGTATTTTATAATTAATTTGGTAAAACTAAATTAAGAACAAGTTTAATAATTACCACCCATAGGCTTGTCATATATAAAATTGTATACAAAAATGAACATTTATCTTGATAATTAGAATTAATCCCTTAACTGCAGATTAAAAGGTACGTGATGACTTTCCACAAAGCCGCCGTTTTTCACATAGGCCTGCGTTTGGAGAGGTGGGGAAAAATAAACAAATCCTTTGAAATGAGTGAATCCTTCACAAACACTATCAAGGTCTTTTTATTGCGCTCCAAAGCCTTTGGAATAGTTTTATGAAGAGCAGTGCACAGAAAACATTGTACTTAGGAAACATATTTATATACCTCCGGGTCAATTAAGGCTTTTGCCGAGCGAGACGTTTATAAACGCCGGTGGCACTTAAAGAAGTTAAAGTCGTACTGTAGCTTCAGCGTCAAAGTATTGCATTATTGAATTCAATGCAATGTTACAGTATGGAGGGGGGCGATGAAAATTACGATTGAAGAGTGGGTCACAAATATTAAAAGAGTTTGAGTGAATATTAACGTCGCACTGCTCAGCTACTCGAGAGCTTTTGGCGACGGACCACGTCATTTTGAACCATGGTCAAGTGACGCGGACGACACCTGAGCTGGCACCCCCTCTCTCCTAACTACAACACCACACCAAAAAAGAGTTTGAGAAGCACTGATATATATAGATAGTTCTTTTTGATTAACTGCTTTTCCTTTTGTTTACGATATGATTTTATAACGTGACATTATTGATTACAATCCTTTGCATATAAATAAAAGAACAGGATTTAAATAATTTACCAGGTCTGATGTTAGGGTGTCGGATCCTCGCGTGCAAAGATCTAATGTGTCACCCCTCTAGAGCAGGGATGGAAAGACTTTTCCAGGATGCGGGATACTTCTTATTTTTTAGGTGTTACGGTCCACCCAGAATCTATGGCACACACAAGAGGGGGGGTGAGGCTCCACGGGTTCGTACCCTCCTCTATAGCCCATGAAGTTTTCCCCCGATCGATTATAGTTCCATGTATATAGTAAGTAAAATTTAATTAAGTATTTGTTATTAATAATTTTTTAAAAAATTAATGCTGATTATTTATTTAATAATTTATTTCTTACTGCTCTTTGTTCCTGATAATCTACAAAATGAAAAAGAAAAAAAAAAGGTTTCGCTGCATATTGGGGCAGGATATGAGAATGGCAGACATTCCCCCCTAGACCATCGCGCCGCAACCCCCTTCGGAAAATTCACGAGTGCGCCCCCTTCCCAGTGTCGTGAGGTAAGGAAAAAAGGTCAAAAATATTTATTATAATTTCATAATAAATACGGAATATGTACTGATACCTACGAAAATAAAAAAAAATTCGTTTGAAACCGCGTTTAAAGCAAAAAGGAAAATACATAAACATAATAATAATAGTCACAAATACACTGGTGTGCAAAAATTAAGGACGAGACGGTTTTTTCAATATAACTTTGTACAAAAGCTTTCCAAATCAACACATTTAATACCGTAAGATCCCCAATACGTAAGGACATGTGTAATGTAAGCAACACTTACTAAAAGAGAAATCAGAGGGATAAAAAGAAGCTTGATTGAAAAAGCAGCATGGAGCGCAATGCGACTGAAGGCCGAAACATCCCTGTGATGGGTTCTTTAGTAGGGGATATGATCTCCCCTGACTGCTAGGCAGGTTTCACAGCGTCTGCCCATGCTGAGAATGAGGGTGTCGATGAGTTGTTGAGGCATTGCTGCCCATTCGTCTTGTAGCGCCAATCGAAGCTCCCGAATCGTTACTGGTGGTAAGGTACGAGCTGCCAAGCGTCTGCCTAGAAAATCCCATACATGCTCGATGGGATTGAGATCCGGAGATCGTGCCGGCCAATCCATACTTTCAATATCTTCACTCTCTAAGAGCTGTTCGGCACCTACTGTGCGATGACATGGTGCATTGTCGTCCATGAAAAGGAACTGCAGACCCATAGCGCCTCTAAAAAGACGCACATATGGAAGAAGAATCTCGTTACAATAACGGGTCCCGTTGACTGAACCTGCGTCGAAGATGTGAAGGTCTGTACGACTACCAAGCATGATGCCTCCCCAAACGAGAACACCGCGACCTCCATACCTGTCCCTTTCAATGATGTTCGAGGGATGATTGCGGCTTCCCCGCTCTCTCCAGATGAATATGCGATGAGAATCGCTACTCAAGCTGAATCTGCTCTCATCTTCTCCGATGGGCAGGCGTTAAAGGTACACACCGTACAGGGCGTCGTGCGAACAGACCACCACCGTGCAGTCTTCTGGCCACGGTAAAACGCGATATCGGTCGTCCAGTCGCCTGTGTCGTGTGTCTAGCGATTTCTCCCGCTGTCTGCCGCCTGTTTCTTCTGACCTGTAAGACAATGTACCGGTCATCTGCGGGTGTGGTTCGTGGACGACCACTACTGAACCCCCGGATAGCTGTTCCTGTAGTTTGAAATTGTCTCCAAAGTCGTGAAACGATGCTGTGAGCAATTTCGAACTCTGCAGCCACACTTGTCACACTGCGGCCTTCCTCCAACTTCCCAATGATTCGACCTCGGGTAAAAGCATCCAGATGTCGTCTAACAGATTGATTATTCGCCATTTCTCGCTGAGGCAGCAACTCGGTGTGATTTTGACTGCTATACGGCGTTCACACAGAAATACTGATCTTACACCGACAACATGCTTTATACTACTCAGACACTCCCCCATTACGTCTACCTGCATATCTGCGCATGTGCTACCGTACATCACCTTATTTAATCTCCTAATTGGTCTTTCTGTCCGCTCTGCCTCTTCGTTCAGCTGATATGCTAATTTTTCGACTTCGTCCTTAATTTCTGCACACCAGTGTATATATATATATAATAAGATCTAATGATGCATTTATAATCAAACAATTCACCATACATTAAAAAATAAAACATTTTCATTTAAAATTAGTTCTCGTAATTATACATGTAGTCTAAAAGACATACTCGGTGTAGTTTCAGCCAATCTTGAATATTTCCGTATATAATTACCAACCGCTAACTGCAGGCGGTCACCCCAAATTGTCTTGGTGGTCTACCAGTCGCTCGCGATCGACGTAATGTCTTTTCCGGCTCTAGAGAATTTTATGTATTTTGACTAATATTTAACGTTGACGCTATAAACTTACCCCTACCTGTATAAAAGTAAAAAGTAAAACCTTAATGGAAATGCAAATAGACTCAAAAATCACTTGTTTCTCTATTTTGTTTTTCTAATTTGCATGGCTGTTGTTAAATTGAAAGCTTTTAATGCCCCGAAATGCATATTGAATTTAAACACTCATGTAGTAATATCAAACATATTAGATATTTTCGTAAAGCAAATTTCACAAACATCCTTATTGAGACGCCTTTGTTAAGCACCGATCCACAGTGCCGCTGATAAGTCTTTTCTATTGCTGGCCTTTGCCACGAATTCTGGGCTGTGGTAGCCCAGTGGTCAAGGTACCAGATCATGGCAGGCGTGTCATGAGCTCGAGCCCAGTACCACTAAAGACCCACCGATGCACATTAAATCTGTCGAGAGCTGAAACGTTTTTCTGTTGGTGTGATGTGGTAATTAGGAGAGGGGAGGGGTGCAAGCTCAGGAGTCGTCCCCGTCTCTTGACGATGGTTCAAAAATACGTGGTCCGTCGCTGAAAGCCCTCGTGTAGCTGAACAGTGCGACGTTAATATTCATTCACTCATTCCCATGAATTTTAATATCAAATGAAGGATGTGTACAAAGGTTTGACATTAATGGACTATGAACCAAGGCACTGTAAGCACTAATATTCTATTTTTCTTTAAGTATGAAAAGCTATCGGAAAATCGAGACCTATTTTGATTTTTCGATAACTATTTAAAATTCAGCCTATTTATTCGACTTATTACAAGTTTTATTTTGAGAAATTCGTAAAAATTGTGCTTGATTGACTGAACTATATGCGGCCAGCGATCGCTCCCTGTTTTTACTGCCAGCATACGCTTTCACGCTCTTGTACACCATTTAAAATCGACTCTGAATTTACCCTTTCCTTTTCTGTTTGTCCAAATTCTCAAGAATTTCATTAATGTTTATGATAGACACATACAGACATCACATCATGATGTGTTGGATAGAATTTCAATTATTACCAACTTATTTTGAATTTAAATAACATTTTTAAAAGCATCAATCGCGGTTCTATCGAATTGTATTAAACTATCCGTTACTTCCCCGCTTGTTGAGCGTTTCGTGATGTTGTATGACTATATAAGTTTTAAGTTATTGATACCTAAGTCCTAGTACTAATTTTTCGATTGTATTGAAAACATTCTTACAGTTTTTCCTTCTTGATTTCAAAGGGGCAAGATTTGAATTTCTAAAACGGAGGTATAATTATAACTTTTAAACTTTCGTTATTCCCATCACCCCAAGTGGATTTATATCCGCAAAACCCATTCTTATATAGTGGATCTCTACTAAACAAAACTATCATACTCTTGGGAGTTTATTTTCTACAAAACTAATTCTTAGCGGATTTCTACTCAATAGAAAAAAGATGCTTATCAAATTTCAAGTTTGTAAGTTTGGTAGTTCAAAAACGGATTTAATTTTTTAAAAAATCATACGCGCCCTTCCTCTTATAACTTCTTAGAACTCCCTGGGGGGGATTTTTGCAAAAACCCCTTCTTAGAGAATCTTTGCTCAGCAAAGGAAACATGCGTACCAAATTTCAAGTCTGAAGGGGTCAAGTTTGACAGTTTTGGAGATTTCGTCATGAGTGTGTGATACGTTTTTCTCTTATATGCATATAGATATGCTCTAAATGTGTCATTTTTTTTCAGATAGCAAAAAAGATGTTAGAGCTATTTTTTAATTTCATAATAATGTAGAAAGATTAGCTCTTTATTCTATCAATCTTTTCATTTTTCTAGAATGAAATTGGATTCTTATTTCATTTTCGCAATTCAGTGCTAAATTGTTTTTCAAATTTGAAAATTATTATATTTTTTATATATTAATTATATTCTTTTATATTTTCAATATAAAAGCCTGCAGACGTCTATATATGAAAGAATCATACGAATTTACATCAAGAGGACACGCTTTTTCTATTTAAAAAAGTGTGAAAGTGGCTTAAAATTCTCTGAAACGGAATTCAATAGTATAATTTAAAACTCATTCCAATACGACGGTTAGAAATTATTCAATAAATATAATTCAATATATATCGTGTTGTAAAAGTGAAATATGCATCACACACAATTTTCTCTATTTATTAAATATTAATTATATTATTTTCTTTTTCTTTTTCGTCTTGTTGATTTTTTGTTCTGATATAAGCAATTATATCTGATGTAAACAACTTTAAACAAAATGTACCTGCAGTAAAGGGAAATGTATTTACAGCAGATTAGAATATATTGCTTATAATATAATTTCTGCTTTTCGTTATTCTTTTTTTCGTTTTTTTTAAAGCGTTATTTGGAAGATTTTTGTTCTCTTATTGAACACACAATCGTCTGTCTGTATCTGCTCAGCTCAAAGGTTTGTAAACCACAGCCAATGAGCCTTGTAATTTTGAACTAAAGTTTGATGACGAAGTCGACATTTGAGTTGGCACCTCACACCAGTGTGAGGATTTTAAGTCCCGATAGGTTTAACGTAGAATAATAAATACCCAGGACTAACGCGATAGGTGGGATTGAGTGACAACCGTGTAAGTCAAATTCGCATAAGTCAGGGTATAATTTCGAGTATTAATTCGTACAAGTTATTTTTAATTGGAATCGGAGACGGAAGAAAATAATAATAGATATATATTTAGAAAAAAAATTAATTGTCCAACAAAATCTTAGAAAGCCGAAGTTATTTTGATGTACTAGGTTTAATAAAATCTAACAACGAATCACACACACACACACACACGCTTCACTGGGTATTTCACGATGTTGCATATATGTATACTGTTTACATATATATTAATTATTGATATCTAGCATTAAGAATTCGATTGTACTGAAAAATATATTTATAGCTGTTACACTCTCACCCCTTGATATAAAAAGAACATAAATTATAATATCTAATTTCTATTTATGTCTAAAATCGAATTAGAAAGATTTTTTTCGCTCATTTAACCTAATAATCAAGTGGATTTCCACCACAGCAACTTTCAGTGGATCTTTACTCCATAAAATAAACATGCGTGCTGAATTTCAAGTCTAAATCTAACAGAGCAAAAACGGAATTTTTATCATCAATACCTCGTTGACAACATTCTTAGCGGATTCCAATTCAACAAAAGAAGCAAGCAAACCAAATTTTATTATTATGGTCTTAGCAGTTCAAAAACGGGAATTTTGTCTATCAATACGCCCCAATAACTTTCCTCGCTTCCCCCTGGCGTTGATTTCCGTAAAATCCATTCTTAGTGGAACTCTATTCAACTAAAGAAAAGTGCTCAACAAATTTCAAGTAAATGAGTTAAATTCAAAAACAGGAATTTTTCTATAACACGCCTTAATCCCTTGCAACCCCACTCTTTTGGGGGTCCGTTTTCGCAAAAATCTTTGTAAAAGGAACTTAATTCCATAAACGGAACATACCTTCTAATTTTCAAGCAGTTGAAGGTTCTATTAGTTGAAACGCGGAAATATTTATCTATTACGCCCCTTAATCACCCTCAGTGACCATTGGAGATCAATTTCCCCCAAAACTATTTTGTAGTCGATCTCTACACCATGAAAGGAATTAGCTTACCAAATTTAAAGACTGTACGTCTAATAGTTTAAAAATGGAAATAATTATCTATAACGCCCCTTAAGCCCCCGCAACGCCACTTAGGAAAAGATTTTCACAAAGCCCATCTTATGACAGATCTCTACTCAGTGAATGGAATCTGCTTACTCAATTTCAAGATTTTACGTCTAATAGTTTAAAAAAGGAGTTAATTGCCTATAACGCCCCTTAATTCCCCACAACGCCACTTGGGGTCAATTTTCACAAAACCCATTCTGCAGCGGATCTGTACTCTATGAAAGGAATCCGCTTACCAAATTTCAAGACTGTACGTCTAATAGTTTAAAAATGGAAATAATTATGTATAACGCCCCTTAAGCGCCCTCAACGCCCCTTGGAGGTCGATTTTTGTAAAAATCATTATGTAGGGAATCTCTACTTTATGAAAGAAAACTGTGTACCAAGTTTCACGACTTTACTTCTAATAGTTTAGTAAAGGAAATAATTATCTATAACGTCTCTTAAACCCTCGTAACGCCCCTTGGGGTTCGAACTTTGCCAAAGCCGTTCTTAGCTGACGTCTACACCATGAAGGGAACCTACCTACCAAATTTCAAGTTTGTAGGTTTAATAGTTCCGGATACATCGTGATTAGTCAGTCAGTGAGTGAGTCGCTTTCCTCCTTTATATATATAGGTATATATATAAATGTTAAAAATTTTTTTTCCTCCACAAAATTTCCTTGTAGCATACTACTATTTTTTTCAATTTCTACTGTTAGCTCACACCTATATATATTTATTTATTTATCTTGGTGGAATTTTCAATCGTTAATAAAATACATTTTAAAGCACTCCATTGAGGTGAAATTTTATATACATGATTCTTTTGGATGACAGTACAATAATTTAATTATAATGAATAAAAATTAATTGATTAAAACTAGTTATTTAAAGAATTACAGATACAGCCCCATTGGCATCATTTTTGGCAACTTAGCGACCCTTTTGGCGACTTATGTCAAAACTTGAAAAGTTTTTTTCTCACGTTTTAAAGCATTCAGTTGAACTGAAATTTTATAGACACGATTGTTTTGGATGACAATACGATACTATAATGATAATGAATAAAAATTAATTACCACTTAATGTTGTGATTTTGTCACATGTATATAAATCTTTATATTAATTGTAACTATTTAATAAAAAGTAGCTAAAATAAAAATTTTCTTTGTTGATCTAAGTAGGAATTGACTTAAATTTTTTTTCATATTACTCGTTTCATTCCTCGTTTTGTTGAAAAAACACGCTTTTTCGTTGAAATCTATATTTCCTCCTTTTGTAAGCCTTTTTCGATTAAACTGTGGCCTACCGTCAAATTCCCAACCGTCATTCGATCTTCTGATTGAACTGAGTCTAATGACTCCTCAAATGTTTTTCTCTAGCTCATATATTTCTATGAGCTCCTCAATTGTCAGCTCCTGATTGTGGGAATCTAACAGTCATCACTATCTACTTCTAAATTTATTCGCATGGTAAAATTGTGACAACTTCTTCAATCATATAACCCAGTGTTTCTCAAACTTTCAATACTGGTGACCCAATTTTCAATCATAATTTTTGTCGCCCCCCCTGTACAACAATAATGTATTTACTGCAATAAAAATGCACATTGAGAGAGAGAGACGCTAAAGTTACAATACGATCTTAATTATAAACCGTACAAATTAATACGATAAGTATATTAAATTTTGTGTATATGTAACTTTTAAGTAATATATATTTTAAGAAAAAATTACTTAAAATATATATTACTTACTTATTATTATGTTATTTTTCTTTTTCTAATTTTTAAATTGGAACAGATCGCAAAATGATATATTTAATTAAAGATTTATTTCCTTCAGCATTCATTTCTCAAAGTACAAATGTCATTAGAAAAATAGTCTAGTCAATGTTGCTCTCTATCATATCCATCACATCTGGCATTATAGGGTACGTTTGCGTGAGTCTGGGCAACCTATCGGACGTCTGCGCAAAACATGTAAAAATGCTTTTCCTCGTACAATTCCAGTCAGTTTTGGTCGACTCGATACTCCTATAGCTACCGAATCTAGCTTGAATGTACATTTTTTAATTTGCACGTTAATTGTAATTCACGGTAATTAAGTATTTACGGCAGTAGATTAAAACAAAATCATACAAACATTTTTAAGTCGTAAGCAAACATTCGATGATAATAAAGAATCAACAAGTACACAGACGAACGAGCATGGTTCCGAAAATTAAATCAAGGCGATCTTCTCAAAAATACTTAAATTTTGGATTTACCACTACTGAAGTAAATGAAGGGGAAAAAAGCCCCAGCTCGATATGTGTTAAAACTTACACATCTATAGAACAACATGTGAAAGTTGTTTTTAAAACATGTAAAATCATTTAGCTATGATGGCAAAGAATTTTAAAAAGTATTTTCTGGATGAGGACAGCTTAGTAGCAAGTTACGAGTGGATTAGGGATCTATTTCAAGACACTCCAGAAGGGCTCTCAACTTCCGAAGAAAAAATCTTCATAGATTTCACATCCAGTGAAAAATTAAAAGGCAATTTTGTAATAAATCACTCTTTGAATTTTGGGTAGAGGTGGATGAGGAATTATCTGTACTGAAAACAAAAGCACTTCGTATACTATTACCATTTTCAACATCCTACCTTTGTTAAAAACGGATTTTCTGAGGTGGTTGCTTTGAAGACAAAATATAGATCTCAGATAAATATACAAAAGTAACTCTTTAAGTGTCAATTTTTGATATTAAACCTTCCTTTGAAAAACTGTCCTCTACAAGACAAGCCCGTGGAAGTCCCTAATAATTATTAAACTTGTTCTTAATTTAGTAATAAGATTGATTGATTGATTGAATATTAACGTCGCACAGCTGCACGAGGGCTTTTGACGACGGACCACGTAATTTTGAACCATGGTCAAGTGACGTGGACGACACCTGAGCTGGCACCACTCTCTCCTAACTATCACACTACACCAACGGGAGAACGTTTCAGCTCTCGACAGATTTAACGTGCATCGCTGCCCTACACGGCGGGTCTTTAGTGGTACTGGGCTCGAACTCGTGACAAGGCAAGCCACGATCCGATACCTATACCACTCGGCTACCGCGGCCAAATTTAGTAATAAGAAATTATTTATAAAATACCTTCTTCAGTACTGATACATTAAACGTATACTGGCTGAAACACCGACTCTTCGCACGAGTTTATTTTTTAAAAAATAAAACATTATTGTTGATATAATAGCTGAACTGTAAGGAGAGTAAAACTGCGTGCACCACATTGTATACAAAAATGTAAAATGATTTTTTTAAGATAAATGCTATAATTGTAAGTAACTGTTTAAAAGAACTGTAATTTTAAACCTTACAGAATTAGCATTTAGAATTAATGTTAAATAATGAAAAATAATATTAAATTCCGATGAAGAATAATTGTGTTACTTTTTAACATTTAAAGCGAGAAGACTTCAAAATGTTTTAACCCGGGAGCAGGCGCATACTCGATACTAACGCTAATGGTAGTGCGGGGGGACTCAGTCACTCCACTCATTTGTTTATAATTATTTTTACTGTACACGATACAAATCGGAAATCTAGTGAATATTTTAATTTATAGAAAGTATACTTACCTTCTTTTAAGGACTATTCAATTCTTTGATGATTTGAGAAAAAATCCAATAAAACTGAACTAAAATGATTCAAAAGTACAAGACCATAATAAAGGACGCAAATCAGACACTTTTCACTAATATTACAGAAATGTTAAATCAATCAATTCTTTTCCAAATATCGTAAAACTCTATTATTTACAATTTCCCTAAGCGAAAAGCAAACGCATAAAAGATGGGACAGAACTAATATTGAATAACCATACCATAGGATTGAAGGTCAATCAAATGATTAGCGAACGTACTGTGCAGCCTGGCTGAAAAGTGAATCATGTCTTCCTTTTCTTTTTCTACAACTAATGTACAGTATTTCAATAATAATTACAGTGATGAATTGTTTATCTTCTTAGAATTTTTCTCAGGGTCTGGGTTTCGTTTTTTCTTTTAACGAGTAATATTTTATATTAAAACGTAATAAAAAAATCTCTCATTGAGGAAATACAGCAAATAAAACAAAGAGTTTTTTTTCTTAAATTTGGTTTTGGGATCAAAGATAGCTATTTGATGACGGAAAAAAGCCAGATAATAAACATAAATTATGTCAGTGTTGTGTGTATTTTTTTTTTATTATGGAAGAAAGCATTTTGTTTTACTTCTCTTTCCGGTTATTTTTTTAAAAATATCTTTAAATTTTCGATATGCTCACGCCCCCCTTGTAGGGTCATCGCACCCCCCAGGGGGGCGCGCCCCACACTTTGAGAAACACTGATATAACCAATTTCAGGCTCTGGTACTGATTACACCAGACCTAGTGATGAAAAAAAGAAAAAGGACGCAGTTTTTTCTATACTCCATTTAAAGTTTTTTGTATGAAACTTCATTCCAACATTGTCCAATGTTTCTCACTGCATGTGAAGCATTGGATTGTTTCCTTATGTCTTTAACAGATATATAATTCTGCGTAGATATAATAAGTATAACACAAACACGATATATAAGAATTATAACATATAATAACAAACAGTCATTCCGTATATAAGAAATAAATCATTAATGTAAAACGTCGATTTTCGGCGATAAGTCCGAAGAAGCTTAACAGGAACCGGGGCGTGAGTTATCGAGCATTGTAGCACTCAAACAAAAGACGAATCGATGAGACTCGAGAATCGCGTAACTCTGAGTTCGCAAAAGCCGGGGTAGCGTAAAAGTTGAGGCATTACTGTACATCAGCTCCAGGATAGGATTTATAATTTTTTCTAATGTAGAAAGTTAAAAGAAATGATTGACTAATTGACTAATAATATCATAAATATTAATTAAAAGATTAGTACTATAAAAAATCAAACACATTTATTGTGAGAAAATTCCATTTGATGAATAAAGCATGTTATTTGGTTAATTATGCAGAAACGCATTATGTTTATTTTGGGAATAATTTAATGATAAGTTTAAGAAGTTTTCTGGCTGTCTTCGGCAAACGTAAGAAAGCCTGAATTAAGTTCGGAACACTTTCTTGGACCGAAAAGTAATCCAATTTTCATGAAAATTCGCAAAGTTGTAATTCATACATCTATTTATATTATACTGATATTTTAAAATCTAAAAATATTCCATAAATAAGTAATTTTTCTCTTTAACATGTAGAGTGAAAAAAATACTTATCGGTTATAAAGACCATTAGTTGGCGATTTCTTTTCCAAGTTGTCGCCAATGCGAACGTTGGAGATATAATCTGATACGAAACATTTACTATATAGTAAAAACACAATAACGGAGCAGAATTGGGCGTTTTTTCTACATGTTGTGTTTGGCATCACGGTCTCTAACTGAAAAGTGCAGAATTCAACATACATTAGAGAAAATGTGAATATGACGACATTTCACTAATTGTACTTAAAGGATTGAGGAACATATAAAAGTCGAATAAAAAAAGCAATTGAGAAAGCAAGGTTAGTGGTGAAATTTCTAAAATAAAAAAATTAAATTTTGGGGTCGAAAAATCACAACTTTGAGCCCTGAATTTCTCTAGTAATTCATAACATTTATACTTAACTATTTCTTGTTATTTTAAATTTGTGATAATATTTTCAGAAATTTTCATTCATACTTATATATAAAATAAAGAATTCAAAGCATGCATATTTTTTGTATTAAGCAGTTAATAGGTATCGGGAAAATTTTCGAATTTCGCAGTGATTTTTTTTTCAAATAAGGGTAGATGAAATCCGTTCTTTTTTTTTTGTAGTACAGTGGTACAAACAATTGAGGATACACCTTACTTTTACTTGATAAATCCAACTTTCAATCGAAATAACACATTAACTAGAAGTGCAAACGTGTTTTTATTTTCACACGTAACAAAAGGGTTAATTTACAGTCAAAATAACGAAAATCAACAAAAAAAATATCTAAAATTAAAAATTTCACAAGTATTTGAAATAAACATAGGCAGAGATATTACCTCACAAAAAATTGAGGATACACCAATGAAATTTGTGGGACATATCAAATACAAAGACAGTGCCAATATTTGGTTGCATGTCCCTTGGCTTTTATAATACCCTCCAAACGTCTTGGTACCGATTCAACCAATTTTATCCCATTCTTCTTGTAACATTTGCTTTAAATGGGCTTTGTTCCTAATTTGGTGTTTTTGGACCGCTGTTTCGAGTGTGGCCCACAAATTTTCTATGACATTGATGTCAGGGGACTGTGGTGGTGTGTGCAATTGCTGTTTACAATGAAAAAGACACCACATTTTGACATTACGTGCCGTATGTTTGGGATCGTTGTCTTGTCGAAAAATAAAATTTCCATCTAAACCCAATTTTTTTGCACTTTCTTTAAGATTGTTGTTGAGTATATCTATATAAAGCTTATGATCCATTATGCCATCTATAAAAACTAAATTTCCAACCCCATTTGAAGCCATACAACCCCAAACCATGACGGAGCCACCACCATGTTTAACTGTAGGACGTAAATTTTTTGGATCCAAAGCGGTGTTCGGCTTTCTCCAAACGGTGTGGCGGTCATCACTTCCAAAAATATTGAATTTACTTTCGTCACTAAATATAACTTTCTTCCAAAAGTTATGTCTTCAACTGATGAGTTTTGCAAACTCCAAACACTTTTTCTGATTTTGTAAGCTTATGAAAGGTTTCTTCCTAGCTACTCGACTGCTATATCCAGCATGTCTAATCACATTTCTCACAGTTTCAGCACGTACACTTCTGCCCATTATTCGAGAAGTTTCTGCAGCTAGTTTGACTGCACTTAGTTTAGGATCAATCTTGATATCTTTGAAAACTTTCCTTTTGGCTACATCACTCAGAATACTTTTCCATCCTCTTCCACATTTATTTCAAATTAATCCATCGCTTTTAAATCTTCCAATGATTTTCTGGACTCACGAGTGGCTTCTACCGACAATTTTAGCTATTTCACGATAAGATTTTCCTTTCTTAAATAACCTTAATATAAAGTTCCTTACATCAATACTGGTCTCTCTCCGAGGACCCATTTTTCATTTAAAGTTGCGACTTTAAATTCACATAACAACTTCAAAAGACAAAAGTAGCAGTCGAAAAAGTTTAAGATAAAATTGACAAAACTTAGGCTATTATAGTAGCAAGCGGAAAAAAAATCTAGTGGTAGTTAAACAAACATTTCATTGGTGTATCCTAAATTTTTTGAGGTAAAAATCTGCCTATGTTTATTTCAAATACTTGTGAAATTTTTAATTTTAGATATTTTTTTGTTGATTTTCATTATTTTTACTGTAAATTAACCCTTTTGTTACGTGTGAAAATAAAAACACGTTTGCACTTCTAGTTAATGTGTTATTTCGATTAAAAGTTGGATTTATCAAGTAAAAGTAAGGTGTATCCTCAATTGTTTGTACCACTGTATATACTTCCTAATATTTTTCTAGATATTTTTCAGATGGAATATTTTTAAGTAGATTATGAAGAAAAGAAATTTATGTACAAATATCTTTTGAAGATCATCATTATACAATAAAAATACAGTGTCAATATTTTGGTTGCTTTTAAGCAAAATTTGAGAATTGCAAAGAGAGTATTCCAAATAAAAAGAATGATTTTGAGAGGAAGCATAAAAACATTAAGCTCCGTAAAACATAAATAATTGATTGTTTATTACCGTCGCACTCAGGGCTTATTGGGATGGACTTATAATTTTGTGCTTAGGTCAAGTGTCAAGGACGACACCTGAGTTGGCATTCTAATCACAAAACTTTCCCATGTGGGGAGTCTCACAGTAAAAAAAAAAGTCACGGTGACTAAAAAATAGTCCCAGTTGAATAATGTTTACTTCTAATGATAGAGCACTGTTCACATAATATTTCTTTCAATTAAGATTCCTCCTCTATATTCAAATTTTTTGTTTGCTTGTTTTACAATTCCCCTTAAGAAACTAGGAATGATTGCATATGGTTTTTGGATATCTCTGAATAATTTAAAGCAGTAAGTTTTATTTATTTATTTATTTTTTGGCTTTCTGAAGTGTTTCCAAGCGACACTTTATGGTCTTGTTTTCAACTTTTTGACCGAGCTATAAAACATTTTGGCCGAGCATAAAAAACAAACTGAAAGTCAGAGGTAAATTAATTTCTTCCATTGACCTACCTATTCAGAGCATACGAGTTTTATTCTTGTGAAGTTGAATACCCTGTCCGGGGGGCAGACGTACGGCGGTCAGGATCACTGAACTGAAATCTGTTCCCTAGACACAGCAAAAAACATGCGCAAAACACTTAATATCGCATTTTGATATCATGATATCTGATGGGGAGGGATTGAGTAAACTTCATGAGTGTGCCGATGGGATATAATGCAGCCTTTTTATCGCCACGGACCGGTCAACTTTGGATAATTTTACCGCGGCTCGCTGAGGGGGAGGATGTTGATTGTTAATATTTTAGATTGTATTGTTTTAATAATTTTATTTTAATTGTATTTAAACGTGCCTTCACAGAATAAAATATAGCTACACCAAAAATGAATATAAAGTGATTTTCATAAAAAGTAGGCCAAACCCAAGAAAAATATGCCGCAGTAAATAAAAGGGAAATAATTTAATGTTTCTCTCTGTTGTGCGGACCAGTAGCATTTGATCCACGGACCGGGGGTTGGAGACCATTGGTATAATGGATTCTTTAACCCTTTCGAGGGCCATTTATTTCTCTTTGGAATTTCTCGCAGTTTTTTACGTTTTATTAACAATTAAATACTGTCATTTAAGGAAATATATTTTACAGAATTTTATGTTCATATTTAAATTTTAGGGGTGGGAAGAATACTTCCTAAGGAATCATTCATCGTCATAAAGAAAATTAAATTTAATGGAATTATTTGCCATGAAAAGATGAGAAGCACGTTGCACTACACAAGGGGACATCACATTCTGCACACTTGTAGTGGATACTTTTTTCTTGTCTCTTTCCGCTACATTTCCTATTTTGTCAATAGTTGGGAACCATCTTTGGCATATGATTTCCTACACGGGCTAAGCACACATCATCCGAAACTATATACTTCTTTGCTTGGAAGCTAATAGGACGTCCTTTCCTTTTTCTTGAGGAATATCCGTCTATTAGCTAATTCCGTCTATTAGAGCTAATCTGTTTAAGAGAGCTAATCTACATATTAGAGCTAATTCTATACGACTTCATTCAAAAGAAAAAGTGGTAGCATAGGTAACTGCCTAACGAACTAAATGCTCCAACTTTTCAAATATACAAATTGTACATGTCTTTTATTTATGATGCAATGACATTTTTGCATTTCACTGTTAGGCCTATTACATATTATTCAAAGAATGGCACAAATGTGCAAAAATGTATGAGAAATAAGCAAATATAATTATAATAAAAGTTATATTTTCTTTATTTATTATCTAAATATATTATTTATGAACTAAATATTCTATTTTTTCAAATAGTATACAGATTGTACCTGGCTTTTAAATGATACAATAGCACTTTCTCATTTCAATCATTATTTATTATGCAATATTAGATAGTGACTACTCAAAATGTACAGAAATATACGAAATAAAAGAAAATGTTAGTACAATAAAAACAGTATTTTACTCTCATTTGCAGTTCAATCGTTGAGGAATACAAATGTCACATCGAAACAGGTGTCATAGAAGAACAAATTTCCCACGTTTTCAAGCTTTCAAAACAAATGTGCTAATTCTATTCAATCAATTGAACATTATACGACAGCACAAAACTGAAGAGGGAATTAGTCTTCCCATTGTTATAATAGCAAGGCTAATGTATTGTAATGGGTTTTGCGCTTCCCAAAGGTGCACTTTTTAAGATCATGTAGATGGGAAGTAATCGTCCCAAGACCCACGAAAGGGTTAAAAAAGTAATTTTTGTAACAGTGGTCGGTCTACATTCAAATGTTCTATAGTTCTTGTAAATGGAAAATAAAAATGGCGTTAACTTGGCAATTATTTGTTGAGAAATTTTTCTTTTAAAAAATAAAATGCTGTCATAAATCACAAGAATAATAACGCAAGAATGCTTGAAATTTCCTGAAATCTGGTTAGATTTTTCTAAACACCTTAAATTATGCAATTGTCGAATACCATGTGATTCATGTCGACATGTGAATTATTTGACATATTTCTACAATTTCACAGAATTTTGATTCTATCTATGCTCCTTCAAAAGACGCCGCCGAAATCGACTGAATGGGCTAAATTCATGAACGTCACACAATAAATGCACAATCACGTGTTCATCCCTGAATTAAAAACTGACGTATTAGACTTGTACATGTTGTTATACTTGTAAAATGTAAGTAAAATTTCGATTTTTATAACTGGGTAAAGATATTCAAATATTAAGAGATTCAAAAAAATTTTCAAAAAAAAATATTATTCATGTACTTCTAAACCAAATTCATTACATTTACCTATGTACATTAATATTATTTAAAAATGTGTATCATGTGATATCTAATAGTGTAAACTTTATGAGTGTACCGATGTGGTAATGAAATCTTTTTTTAAAAAAGTTTTTTTTTGGCAGTGGCTTACAGTCGTGTCCCAAAAATGTAGAAAATATTTATTTTTTAAACGTAGAAAATATATTTATTAAATAGAAAATAAGAAGGGCTTTATCTTGGCAATTATATGTTAAAGAATTTATCTTTCAAAGAATAAAATACTATAACAAAATAATAGCAGAACAGTATCTAAAATTTCCTGAAATCTGGCTTTCTAAAGCTTAGATAACATTTTAAATTATGCAAATTTTGAGTACTATGTAACTCATATCGTAATGGCTTGACACATGCTTGAAATTTTCACACAATGTTGATTACATCTATGCTCCTTCAAAACACGATGCCAAAATTTACTCAATCATCAGCGGATGAAATCATTTCAATTCATACACTGAAAGACAAAGAGAGGAAGATATGCAAGAAACAGGTGCAATGAGCTAAATTCATGTGACATCATATAGTTACATAACTACAATAATGTGTTTCTAGCCAATTCTTTCAAGTACTTTGCTGATGTCAACTTCAGCTTTTGCAGAAAATTTCTCTTAAAAACTTCTTATTTGTCGACAATAATAAAGAGCATAGGTAAAAGCAAAATGAGTTTGATTTAAAAGTACTCGTGTAATATAAGCATTTTCTTTTTTTTAAAAAAAAATTCGTGGTAGTCTTGAAGAGAATCTTAATGCCTTAACTCTTCGATGCTTGGTGGTACAGATGTTGTACCACTAATTCTTATTCGTTTATTGAGTGGGGGTACATAAAACGTGCCACTTTTTTGAATGCCTCAGAAATGGATGCTAGATGGTACATTCTCTGAACCACCACAGATTTCAACTCCTAGCAGTTACTCAAGTTTCCAACAGATGTCAGAAGTTTACTGCATGCAATGTGTTTTTGCAGTAGCTCATTCTTTGACCAGTTGTGAATCTGCTGAGAGGTATTTTTTGAAAGTTACTGTGTTGTGTATTTTTAAGTGTAAATGAAAGTGATTCGTAGGATATTTTATACAAATTAGGTAAGTACTTATATTATGTTACTGAACAAGTCAATATTGCAATAATTAGTACCTCACATACGCATTGCTCGTATGAAAATAGGAGTCCAAAAAAATGTACCACCGAGCTATTGAAGACCATCTTCTTTACAAACACAAAATGCATTCCTCTTATTTTTTCGCAATAATGGACATGTGTATTGTGCCAGATAGATTTGTTGTAACATACATTTATATATATATATATATATATATATATATATATATATATATATATATATATATATATATATATATATATATATATATATATATGTAAGATTTCTGGAAGATGGGTAAAACTATCGTAAAACGTGGCGAGTGGATATTATTACAGTAGTGAACCCCAAAGATAGGGCGTGGCCGGTGTTGATTTTCTTTTATGTTGATGCATTTTTCGCATGTAAAGATCGACGAGGCTGTATTGTAGATTAGTAATCTAATTTATTGAATGTCTTGAATCCTTAAAGCATATTAATTACGATGAACATGGATGACACAACATAGACAAAGAAACTACTACACAAAAAGCTGGCTACATATTTACAGAAAAACAAACGAAGAAGAGCGAGAGATTACACAAGGTTTCGGCTTTTATAGTACAAGTACTTATGACGTAATAACAGCTCTGATTGGATAGAATGGGCGGGATTGGGATGTCTGGTGCAATAAGAGTACTCGATTAAGATTAAAATCAGGGTGTTAGTGTAGAACCAAATAATTAAAAGATTATTGCAATACTATTAAAAGAATTAATTAAAAAGATGCTAGGGGAATAATTATATATATATATATATATATATATATATATATATATATAAATAAATAATATTTTATTAAATAATAGTACATACACACAAATTACACAAATGTCCTGAAAGAGTTATAGCTCGTTTTCAGGAAAAAAATAAACACAACCAATACATTTATTATATGTGTTGACTAAATAAAAACTAGGTAAAATAAAATAATGTATAGAATAGAATATTTAAAATTGAAGCTAACATTAGGTAAATTAGGACTAAACTAAAACAAAACTTACAGCGTTAGATTAGGAAAAACTGAAAATGTTTTAATATGTTGGATGAATAACAGTATAAGATGACTGCAAAAGTTCCATTGTGCCTAGGGAAGAAAAAATAATGTTTCCAGAACTACCATGCTGCTTGAAGCGAGGTGGTGCAAAATATTTACCTCCTACTTTTTAAAACTTTGGACACCCTTTATTTAAAAAAGTGTTTAATATTATTAATATGTATCAGTTTTTGCTTAATATTTATAGCTTTGGGAGGTTTATCTAAAATATTTGTAATTTTTTCCCTATAGTGCATTTTTTTGTCAAAAATTCAGCGCATGAAAGAGCTAACATCTTTACCCAATTTCCAAATTTGGAATTTTATCTATATTTTATACGTAGAACAACAACTACAAGTCTACAGTCAAGTTTTGAATCCAATAGGGGATACGTAATTCTATTTATTATGTGACCGTCACGAATTTATAGCCAATTCTAAATAAGTTGGTATGTAGCATTTATAAGGTTTTAAAAACGAAAACCACGAACACGGTGAAACATCGACAAGGAAGACCATGAATCACAAGAAATAGGGATTAAAATAAAATTCGAAGAATGGTTTCACGTCGAAAATGTCAATTACTAGAATAACTGGATCAACAATACTGAATATTCTAAAGAATACAGTTCATGGAAAAATCAGAGAAACAGGATATGTTGTACATAAAATATATGTTTTGTAAGCCGCTGCTCAAAAAAAGACGTCATGAAGAAAAATAATTTCAAATCACATGGGTTACAGTTAGAAATTGGTTTCAGTTTTGATTTTTGGCGAAAAAAATGGAAATTGGTCATAAGGTGGCTCTATATCTGTTCTATATATCTCTCTATATCTCTGCATCTACCTCTTTATATATTTTTCTATATCTTTATATATGTGGGAGACAACAAGGGGTCCAAGACGTTGGTCTTTCTTCTATTTTATTTTAACATTAAACAAAAATTAATTAAAAAAATAGTTAAGTTTTTACAGATAAGTTTGACGATGATATTCAGAAGGTAACGCCTGCTCGCATCCCTCTCGCGTTCTTCTTTCTCTCTCTTTCTAATGTTTTTTGTTTCTCTTCCACTAATTCACAAGTTTCAGTTCTAGTTTCCATTCAATGCGCCTGCGCGCGTATTGCGTTGCTTTTGGCTGCATGCCACAACGGCCATTCTGACCGTACGCTGTCCGCAGCGGTATTTCCATGGAGACCAGAGGAGAATCTGAAATATACAAAAAAAAAAAAACGGAACAGACAAGGACTATACGACAAATATATAGAGATTAAACATATCATAATTTTTCTGAACTAGACAGTTTCTCCATCATGTGAAGGCATCTCTTCGACATCCGGAAGGTTCCACAGGAAAACACATTGTTTCACAGGCACAAGAACGTCTTTTTTAACAAGTTGATCTTTGGTTGAACGCATCGATATTTTCCTCTGTAGAGTTCTGGACGTCTGTTCGAAACGATTTCTCTTTTTTCGTTTCCACTGCCAAGGCTCAAAGATCCTTCGAGACAACACAAACCGTCGATGTTCACTCTTCATAGGTAAAGGGTTAGGTGAGCGGGAGATAAATTCCACGGAACTCGTTTTCATGGCACAATTGGCTTTCTTACACAATACTATATCAGAACAATAATCAAAAACACTCTCTTTTATAATACCTTGTCGTAACCAATCATCAATTTGATTGTTTACCTGTAATTTCTCAGAAACAAGGTAAACGTCTGGCTCTCTGACACACAGGAATATCATTTTTCAATTTAATACACATTTTTAACTTAGTACTCTTAATGTTATTACATTTATAATCCTTAATTAGAGAACTCAAATCATTTCTAGTATTAAAGTTCTTAACATATGGCAAATCATAACTAGAGTTTTCTATCACATTTGAAACAGAAACATTTGGAAAAGAAATAGCACTAGAATAAGCATAAGCATGAGCACCTAAAGAGGATTCACTTTCATTCAATAAAACATCGCTCTTTGCGTGGCCTAGTTTTTTTATTTCAGAATATACACTGGGATGTATAATAAATTCTTCGGTCAAGGTCGGTGATATTGCCGTTCCAACACTTAAGCTAGGAGAGTGTTGATTAAGAGAAATATTTATGGGTTTAACTTCTACCATATGCTGTTCGCCAAAACATGAACTTAATGTTATGATCTCTTCGGAAGGTGTTTGCACTCTAATTAGTGAGGAATTTAAAACTGGGATTTGGCAACCTGAATCAATCAATGCTGTTACGGGCTGATTTTCCACAAAAATGTTTACGTATTGAAGATTTGCGCATTGATCGCTATTTTGTTTTTCGCTCTCGATTTTCAAAGTATTCACGTTTATTCTATTATGGATGTGATCATTAGATTCTTTAGGTTTAAAACGCTTCTCACAGTCTCTTGCGTAATGAGATGAATCACCGCATATATAGCAATTTTTATTTTCTCTTTCATGATATTGGGGATAGTTCTCTTTAACCTTTGGTTTAAAGTTTTGTGATTTATTTTTAAAGGGGTCTTGGGTATATCCATAAGTAATAGGAATTTCTTTATGTGATCCGCTTCTAGATGAAATATAAATATCACACTCTTTAGCTAAATCAATAGGCTAAACCAATCTTCTGCTTCTCGAATGCCAATATGAGTTGCAGTTTCCTTATTTAAAGTTTCATATAATTTATCAGAAATTATAAGATCACATAGAGATTCAAAGGAATTAACTTTTCTTAACGAACAATAATATTGGAAGTTAGCCGTCAATCTTGCAGCAAATTGGATGTATGTTTCGCCTGATGATTTTACAGCATTTTTAAATGAGTTTAAACACTCGCGAGGGGTTAATTGAATTCTCTGAGTACTATAGATTTTAGTTTTTCATAGTCATTTAATTCTTCTTCTTTAATATACAGTAAGACGTTATGAGCTCTTTCGCCCAGAAGATTTATTAAAATTTCAGATTTATATTCGTCATTTATTTTCTTGGTTAAAAATGCGCGTTCTAATGATTGGAAGAACAGATTAAAAATTTTCAGATCTGGTGGGAACAGGAAGAGATAAAGTTTTTATACTTTTTATCATATTTTCTATGTTAGTTTCGAACTGTTTTTCTTCGACTTTAGCTGCAGGATTTAAACTTAATGCTTTATTTTTAACCCTTTGAAGTTCGACTTCTTTTTCTAACTGTGCTAACTGTAGTTTCGCGAGCTCAATTTTCTGTTTTCCTGAAGTTACTTCTCTTTTGTTTCGCGATACCCTCTCATCTATACAGTTTTGAATGACAGTTTTGACAGTTTTAACGAAATCTGGATCACTTTCAAATGTACTACTGTTCTCAATTTTAGTCTTTAGTTTAACTATAGTGTCAGTACTTTCGACAGTACCGTCTAGCTTCTCAACAACTCTTATGAAATCCTCTTTAAGAGCGTTTTTATACATTTTTAGAAAATTCAGAAAGATCCTACCTTTTTTTTTTTTTTTTTTTGGGCTCCCTTGTTGCTCGCACGTACGATGTATCCAATGAAGAAAAAATTTCGATTCCACTGATTTCACCTCTTCGCAGGTAATATAGTTGAAATTGTGGGTGGTTCCAACCTCTACACAGGCGGAATTTTCGTCGATGGGTTTTCCAACCTCTACACAGGCGGAATATTTGTCGATGGTTTGTTGAAAAATTCAACCTCTACACAGGTTGAACGAAGTTTCCGAAAAATGGCGGCACGTCTCCTCCACGGACGGCTTTTTTTTTCACGTTCCAAATTTTGATCAAAATCGAAATTTTTTTTTTTTTTTTTAATCGCCTCTACACAGGCGGAATTTTCATGCTGAGTTCAAACCTCTACACAGGTTGAACGAAGTTTTCGAAAAATGGCGGAGCGTCTCCTTCACGGACGCTGTTGTTCATTGTCCAGACTTTGGTTCAAAATCGAAATTTTATCGATCCTTCGCGGTCGAGCCCCCATAATTTGTGGGAGACAACAAGGGGTCCAAGACGTTGGTCTTTCTTCTATTTTATTTTAACATTAAACAAAAATTAATTAAAAAGGTAGTTAAGTTTTTACAGATAAGTTTGACGATGATATTCAGAAGGTAACGCCTGCTCGCGCACCTCTCGCGTTCTTCTTTCTCTCTCTTTCTAATGTTTTTTGTTTCTCTTCCACCAATTCACAAGTTTCAGTTCTAGTTTCCATTCAATGCGCCTGCGCGCGGAGACTGCGTTGCTTTTGGCTGCATGCCACATATATATATCGCTATCTATATATCGCTTTCTATATCTCTGTATCTATCTCTTTATATATATATATCCTCTCACTATATATCTCTTTATCTCCATCCCTCTATCTTTATCTCTATCTATGTCTATATATTTTTATCCCTATCGATATTTCTCTATCTATCTCTGTCTCTATCTCTCTATCTCTGTATTTCTCTCTTTATCTCTCTTTCTCTGTTTCCCTCGCAATTTCTTTCTCTCTTACACACAGTATACATTAAAACATAGTTATGCTGTGTACCTTTTTGCACAAGCATATTTGTGAGGATATTGTACAATAACTTACATGACATGAGGCGGACATGAAGTTTAATATCAATTGATGATTAAGTTGTAAACGACGCTATTTGTATACAATTTTATTTCGTTTATTGAAATCTGGATTCTAGAAGTTCAGAACGGACTTTCTCGTGTTGTTTCTAAAATGAGCTCTAGTTTATGTATATAAATAAAGTATCGATGGCAAATAGCTTTGTCGTCATTCTTTTCGATTTTAATTTTTATTGAAACAAATATCGATTTCTCTTCCGCTGTATAGTAATCAGTAGTGCACACAAGGGAGGTGTCCTAGAGTTCCGGATACCCTCCATAACCCTTCATTTTTTTCCGATTTGTTATAATTCTATGCATATATTACGTAAAATTTAATTATGCATTTGTTATTAATAATTAATTTTATTAATTAATGATAATTATTTATTCAATAACTAATTTTGTATTGTTTTTATTCCCGAAAATCGACAAAATCAAAAGAATACATTAGGTGGCGTATTGGGGCATGTTTTCAAATTGGTGGACTTTCGACCCTGGATTTACCCCCTTGAAAAATTTTTGTGCGTGCTACTGATAATAATTATATAAATTTTAAAAGCCAGACGCTTCAGTTATCTATATGAAAGAGGGGGGGTCAATATATTTTACCACTTGTAGGACTTTTGTGTGTGTGTGTGTCATCTATTAATTATAATTATTATTTATTTAATATATACGCTGAGACAATTAATTGTTCATACTTTTCCACCGATGTTTTCATCGCAGGGTTTCAACGTCGTGAGAGAGAGAGAGAGAGACGTTTCGATACATTCAAAGTACAGAAAAATTCTATTTGATAAAGAATATTACGATAGATAGCCGGCTGGGTGGCGTAGTTGGTTTGGAGTTAGTTGACCGCTTTGACTGTGACCAAGCTTGCGGGCTTGACCCCAGCCCAAGTCGATGGATTTTCATGATTTGAAAAATCTACATCGTCCATGTTTGATTATGGGGTTGGAAAAGATTCATTCAGTGCCTATTTGGTTTGAGTGCTCTCGGCAAAATTAAATTCCTAGTATGGTTTCGTATCGTCAAGTCGCGGTATAAAACCTAGAGCCGTTAAAAACCTTCCGTGGGGAGGGACTGATGCCCGTTACATTGGTCACGGCTCAAAGTCCTCTCGAAGGCGGGTTGTTGTAGATTGGAGAGGGGATCCTGGTTACTTCACCGAGGCCCAGTGGCGTAGTGTGTGTGTGGGGGGGGTTGTGAAGAGGAGGTCATGGGTCATGGCCCCAGGCGGCATACGGAAAGGGGCGGCTGCAAGCACCACGGTATTTAAATTCAAAAAATGTTTCGAACTTCAAATCAGACCCGCGTGACGAAACTGATGGAAACAAGTGAAACCGTTAATACAAACACAGATGCAGGAAGTTTATTAGTCGCTATGCAATGGCATTCGTTTTTATGTTACTTAGACTTCTGGCAACCGGTTCTGTGTGAAGTCAATGACGCTCAAAATTATTTGAAAACAGAAGGAATAAATATCCATTAATGCGCTAAAAATACGTGTATTACAAATCGTATTAGAAGCAAAATGAGAGGAATTAGGGCAGTGTTTCTCAAACTGTGGGGCGCGCCCCCTGGGGGGGCGCGAGCATATTGAAAATAAAAAATTTAAAAAATAATTCATTTACTGGAATGAATTAATACAAAATACTTTCAGACATAATAAAAAATGCACTTTTACTCTGATATAATTTATAAGAGCGCGCGCGATATTAAGTCAACAAAAATAAAAATTTCTTCAATACCTAATTAGCTATCTTTGATCCTATAACCAAATAAAAAAAACTTTTATTTGATTTGCTGTAATCCCATGATGAGAGATTTTTTTATTACGCTTTTTTTAACCTATCATACTACTCTTTCAGAGAAAAAACAGATCCCAGACCCAGAATCGAAAAAATTTAGGAACATAAAAAATTCATCACTGTCATTATTTTTGAAATACTGCACATTATAGCTGTAATCTATTTGATCTTCTAAGTTATTAGTACAGTTAGTTATGACCCCTCTCTTATGTGTTTGTTTCTCATTTAGGGAAGTTGTAAGTAATGTATTTCTCTGTTGCGCTATTCTCAAACATATAAAGCATAATGAAAAACTTTTTACACAATTTTTTTAGCAGTAACATACATATTACCATAATGAATATACTTTTTACCCGGAAGTGGTCGCGCGGGACACACAGATTACGAAATCGTTTATTCTGGCAAAACTGTTTATTTGTTACTAAAGAAAAATGGAAAAGTCCATGAAAGTAGGTATGTAAACTTTCTCTTAATTAAATTATTCACTGGAATCACGATTTGTATCGTGTACAATAAAATAATTATAAAAAAAAAAAAAGATCGGGGTGACTGAATAACCCCGCTCGACCGTATCAAGTGCGCGCCTGCTCCCTGGTTAAAACTTGTTGAAGTATTTTCACTTTAAATATTAAAAATAATACAATTATTCTTCATCGGAATTTTATATTACTGTTCATTATCTAACATCAGTGGCTCACACAAGGCGGGGGGGGATCCTAGGGGTCCAGATCCCCCAAAGCCCTTGATTTTTTTTCCGATTGATTATAATTCTAAGCATATAGTACGCAAAGTTTAATTAAGTATTTGATTTTAATGATTAATTTTATTAATTAATGATCAGTATTTATTCAATAATTAGTTTCTTACTGTTTTTGTTCCTGAAAATCGACAAAATCAAAAGGAACCTGATGCAAGATTGGTGGACTTTCGACCCTGGACCCCCTTGAAAAATTCCTGTGTGCGCTACTGTTTAACATCAACTATAAATGCTAATTCTGTGAGGCTTAAAATTACAGTTCGCTTAAAACTAATTATAATTTGAGCAATGATTTAAAAAAATAATTTTACATTTTTGTAAACATTGTCGCGCACTTGGCTTAACTCTCCTTAAAATTCAGGGATTATATCAATAATGTTTAATTTTCTTATAAAACTCGAACTTGAACTCGTGCAAATAGCGGGCACTTCAGCCGGTATACATTTAATGTATCAGTGCTGCACAGAGAATTTTATAACTAATTAATTAATACTAAATTAAGAACAAGTTTAATAAGTATTAGCGACTTCCATGGGCTTGTCTTACAGAGCAAATTTTTCAAAGGAATGCTTTTGATTAGAAATTGACCCACTGAGTTCTTTCTAAAAACAAGCTGATATCTATATTTTATCTTCTAAGCAGCCACCACATTTTGCAATATGTTCCAATTTAAAAATTAGAGAAAGGAAACATAACATAATAATTATCCTATTACTTATTCATTTATTTATTTATATTTTTTTTTTTTTTTGCTTAAAAGCAACATATACAAAACTTAATACTTATGTCATGAATTTGTACGGTTTATAATTAAAATTATTGCTTTAGCATAAAAAAAAGTGCATTATTATTGCATTCAGTACATTATTAATGAATAAGGGGGGGCGCGATAAAAATTGTGATCGAAAAGGGGGGCACCAGTATTGAAAGTTTGAGAAGCACTGAATTAGGGGATGATGCTTTAATATATGCCAAAAGTTTATGTGAAGAGTTTGAAGTTCCTTTTGAACTCCCAAGACGAACCAGGAGGAAGCATATATTTGGCGACGGGAGTAAAGACGTTCAGTTATATCGAACGAAGATGACTTGAGGCGAACAATGGTTTCTTCAATTGACAGACTAACTGCAGAAATTAGAGAAAGGTTCCCTCAGTTGCAGAATCTAGCGCAAAAATAAGGTTTTTGAAGGTCTGAAGTAATATTGAGCATGGACGAACTAAACTTAGATCAAGCTCTTCAAGACATTAATAAAGAATTCCCTAACTTGAGCGCGTACGCCTACAAGCTTTCGTAGCTACAACAGACCCAGGCTGTAAAAAAAAAAAACTCGTTAGGTCTGGTTCTTTGGGTTCATTAAAAAATGTTATTGAGTCCAAACTTGAAGATGGCTTACCAATCATTGTTATAATGTTGAGCTTTCTTTTTAACATCTGCCATCAGTAATGCCAGTTGCGAGAGAAGCTTCTCTCTCTCTCTATATATATATATATAAGCTAAAATTAATAAAAAATTATCTCAGATCGATTATGTCCACGTTAAGCTATTCTGGCAATTGAACATGACATACATATCGATATTGATAATTGTATAAGAGATTTTGCTACGAAAAAAAACACGAAAGGTGCATTTTTAATCAATAATAAATTTAAAGCTGCTTTTTTTACTTTTACTAATTTTCTTGACTAATAATTAAAATAGAGAGGTGACAAATTTCCTGTCGGCCCCAGGCGGCAAAAGCCCACACTACGCCACTGACGAATACTTCTCGTGTTGCTGTATAGAGCGATATACAAGTAAACAAACACTCATACGAGTAATGATGTCAAAGGTGACACGTGGCTGAGTGGTCATGGTCGTGAATTCGAGACAGGTGTTATCTTTGTCGAGTCATGGCCTCGAGCCTTGATGCTGCTAAAAATCGCTTTGATAACGAGGTGTGAGTGAGTGAGTAAACATTAACGTCGCACTGTTCAGCTAAACGAGGGCTTTTGGCGACTGACCTCGTAATTTTGAACCCTGGTCAAGTGACGAGGACGACACTAGAGCTGGCATCACCTCTCCTAACTTCCACACCACACCAACAGGAGGATTGATAATGAGGTTCAAAGTTTCTCATATTAACGTGGAGTGGAAGTTTGGAAAATAGGGTGCCAACTCAGGTGTGGTTCTCGTCACTCGGCCGAGGTTCAAAATTACGAAGTGCGCGTCGCCAATAGCCCACGTGGTGCTTCGAAGATCAACGTCACAAAAAGCAATCAACTGAAGATGGAATAAGTTACGAAAGCATAACAATCATAAATAAGTAATATAAAAAAAATTTTATAGTCAATTCCTACTTAGGTCAACAAAGAAAATTTTTATTTTATTTACTTTTTATCAAATAATTACAATTAATATAGCAAATATGTATATACATATGGCAGAATCCCACTATTAAGTGGCAATTAATTTTTATTAATTATCATTAAAGTGTCGTATCGTTATCCAAAACAATCGTGTCTATAAAATTTCAGTTCAACTAAATGCTTTAAAGCGTGAGAAAAAAAATCCTTTAAAGTTTTGTCCTAAGTCTCTAAAAATGAAGCCAACTTGACTCTGTGTATCTGTAATTCTTTAAATAATTAGCTTCAGTCAATTAATTATAATTAAATTCTCGTATTGTCACCCAAACAATCGTGTATAGAAAATTTCAGCTCAAACAGGAGTTTTAAAATATGAGAAAAAAACCTTTTCAAGTTTTGACACATGTCACCCAAAATGGTCGCTAAGTCGCCAAAAACGATGCCAATGTGGCTGTATCTGTAATTCTTTGAATAATTAGTTTTAATCAACTCACTTTTATTAATTATAATTAAATTACCGTATTGTCATTCAAAACAATCGTGTATATAAAATTTAAGCTCAATTAAGCGCTTTAAAATGTATTTTATTAACAAAAATTTGAACAAGGTATATATAGAGAGATTGTGAACTAATAGTAGGAATTGAAAAAAGATTTTTTATTATATTGTAACAGCTCTCCATTAGGTCAGTAACGGCATCGAAAAATCGCAGAAATAACCAGTTTTAGAACTATAAAAATAGCTTTCGTTTTTAAAAATTGAGTTAGCTTTGCTTTTTGAATTTATTTCGGCCTTTTTTTTCACTTTTTGAATTTCATTGCTTCAAATTTAACTAACAATTCCAATCTTCCATTCAATAAGAAGACATTTGATTAAATGTCACACTGCACTTATAAAACGTTTCTGTTATCTTCACCCATGAAATTATTCCAAAAGTGAAATAAATTACCAAATTATGAAAATAAAAATCATAAATATCAGCTCCCGTTAACAACGTTTCGCTTGGCGTGCTCTTCTGGCATTTTCGCGCGCATTTTAGCAGAAAAACACCGAATTTCGAGTTCCGCTCCTGCGATCCGAATACAATGGAGAGTCAAAATCTGTTGCCATCAACGTTTAAAATACGTGAAATACTGTTTGCCTCGATTAGAAAACAATGAAATGCATCATTAGATTTTTTATTTAACTATTCAAGGAGAAATCTATTTTCAGACAATATTTTTGCTGTATTCGTTCTGTCTTCGAATGCTCACGTGACATTTTATTCTAAAACATGCTTTTTGTCATGAACATTTCTTTTCTAAAAGAACAAATAAAAAAATTAGTACCTTTTTTAGTACAAACTCGAGTCTCATATATTAGGTCTACCGGAAAGCTCTGTCCCCGTATTTAGAACAGAACAGTTTTTCATACCTTAATAAACTTTATTAAATAATATAGTTGTCATCACATTATTTATATAATTATGACTTCTCGTCAGCGTGATGGCGATTTGATTTTCCCATTTTTTTTAAAAAAAGTACCTTATCCCCATAAACCAACAATTTAACCAGTGCTTATTTGATATATTTTTTATTTTTGAATTTTTTTCCCTGCAAAAAGGGAAAAAAACAAACTGTAATTCATGTAGAAACAAGTGATAATCAGAGGATTCTAGGTTCGAGGAACATCGTAAATTCTATATTTTCAAAGGAAGGAATGGGTGGAAGGTTAGTGAAAATGAGAAGACATTGAGTGATTGTGTCATCATATGCAAATCTCTGTTTTCACAGAACAAATTTGACTCTCGAACCGACTGATGACTGGGAATGAGAAAAGTAATCTATTTCTCATCCCCAGTCATCATCCGGTCCGAGAAGTGTTCAAATTTGTTCTGTTAAAACAGAGATTTGCATATGATGACACCAATAACTCAATCTCTTGTACTTTTTACTAACCTTCCGCCCATCTCGGGTATTTACATACCAACCCTAATTTTCGAATAGGTTCCGAAATGTTTTGTTCTAGCTGAATGAAGCCTTTTCGCAATCTCCAATGTAGTTAAAAAAGGATTTTACACCAGGACAGAGCAGTTTATCAGAAAGTTCATAATCACCTACTAGATATGTTTCGAGCCATCATTTGCATTTCTATCAGAAATACCTTCACCAAACACTTTCAATACATGTCTACATACTTCCGTAGCATTTCTTCCATGTTGGATTTCGCACAAAATACGTCGTCGCGGTAGGTCACGCCTTCGTGGATGGCATGTCATGAGTTCGAGACTAGTGCTACTGAAGACCTGCCATTTAGTAGGGCCGCTGCATTGTTAAATCTGTCGAGGCTCAAATGTCCTACCGTACTGTAGTGAGGAAGTTTGGAAGAGGGGATGGCAGAGCTTAGGTGTTATCCTCATCGCTGGACTGTGGTTCAAAATTACGAAATCCATCACCAATAGCCCTAGTTCACCTTTGTAGTGCGACATTAATATAACTCTCACTCACTCATTCGTATAAAATACAGTGACGTAAATGAACTTGTGGCGGTGCTTATCCGGAGAACAGAACCCTCGACGCTCGGTTCCGTAGCTTAGTAACATAACAACTAGACAAAAGTGTGATCACCTCTGTGTGGAGGCTGTTACTAGCTTACGTACATACCGCTACAAACTTTATCAGTAGGCATATGCGTACACGATCTCGTCTCTCTTAATATTAATACGAATCATCATCCTTTTAGTTCTTTTGCTAAGTGAGTATGTATACAATCTATAAAGAGAGAGACAAGTGAATATACGAAACCTTGTGATTGGAACGGGCAGAACTTTCCAGTACTCTTATCACATAAAAATTTCGCAACTCAAAACATTTCTAGGGTTTTGCAGGATTAGAAAATGAGAAATTTTCAACGATGTTTCGTAGACGATTACCGCTGCGGAAGTCACGAGGTCAGCAAATGCCTTCCCCTCAAAATAGAACTTTATATTGCAATACATATTATTTTTAGTGAAAATATTGAAACAACTGTAGGCGTGATAAAAGCGTGATATATATTGTTTATATCCTATCACTTTTCCCTTTCTTCTTCATTCCCCCCTCCCTTTTATGACCTCAGGTATCCTATTATATTTTAAATGGTGTGTTCCTTTTTAATCTTGAAGATTTTACGTAAAATATAGTCACACCTCAATTTAACGTAGTCACTAAATCTCAAAAATAAGTTCGTTATGTGGAAAATTCGTTAGATTCATTTCTCAATATACTTTATAAACCAGTTCAAGGAAAAAGTTCGGAAAATAGAGGCTCGTAAAATGGAGACCCGACTGTATATATAAATACTTTAATCTATACAAACCTTTAAAAATATTCTAATATCCTAAGATATCCGAAATTTTTTTTTTTTTTTTTTTGATTTCTTACGGAAAATAAATTTTTTAAAAGAAAATAAACTTCAGGTACATACGTATCAAACGCTTTTTAATAATTTTAAATAATAATACTTTTTCAAGTTATAATTTTTAATGCTGTTTTCAACGCGCACAAAACATACTTCTGTCCAACAAATTATTGTATAAGAATATTTATAAAAAACTTTCAATAGATGTGAGGTAGTTTTCGGTAACACTTTGGAGAAGTACACTATTTTATTCTTGAACTAGTACTAAGTCCTCCTAAGTAAACGGAGGCGTTTGTCTAGCAACAAACATGATCGATCGGATTTAGGTCAAGAGAGCTTACTAGCTGCTCCATATATATATATATACTCTGTATTGTTCTAGTTTCAAAATGTTCTTCACATGGCATTATCATGTATTAGTTTGCCATTATTCGGCAATAAAAGAAAGAAATCCAATGTAACAGCAGTTGAAGGTACGACATGAAGTTTCAGTATGAAGTACATTTGCGTAGGAGCCCAGGGCCTCAAGTAGTCTTAAGACATCCCTGCTCTTGTGTACTATAATCTTTCACAAACAAACGAGGGGTTAGCCTTTCCAGAACATGTCGGGACTCGTCAGTAAACCGCATCTGACTTCAAGGACTTTACATCCGATCTAGATATTAAATAGTTCTCTTTCTTCGAGCTGTATGTTGTCTTGAATTTGATCTGGTTTTTTCATTAACTTCATTTTAAAGCAATAAGAGGGCTATTAGTGACAAACCTTGTAATTTAGAACATTTATCAAGTGAAGAAGATGACTACTGAGTTAGTATCCCACTTTTAAAGCTTTCCCACCACGCCAACATGATGACTTTGAGGCATGACAGATTTAAAGAGCATCAGCCTCTCTACACGCTGGGTCTTTAGTGATACCAGGACCTTAACACTTGATTCGTCATTAACGAATTCGTGATCATAAACACTAGGACTACCACGACCACAGTTGTAATATCGTAAATGATTGTTTTATTTTTTTGAGTATGGTTCTTGATAAACTAAGCCCGGTGGTCAAGTGGTAGCGTATCGCGCTTCCACACCACAGGTTCGAGGTTCTATCCTTGGTCTGGGCAAGGTTGACACAGCCTTTCATCCCTCCTGCGGTGGATCGAGGAATGAGTACCAAGCTTGCTTGGGGACTTAAACACTGACGATACCCCCGGATCGGGACATCTGCTCATTCACCTCAGCGTTCAATGGTCACGTCCACTGAGATGAGCACAGTAGGTCTTGGCTCTCATGGGCTGTTGCGACACTGAGTTTGAGTTCCTTGATTAAATATTCCCGTTCAAAAGAGTCTGGTAAATTCAGATCTTTAATTTTTTTGGGAGGGAGGGGGTATCAAAAACTGATATCTTATATAAAACACATACAGTCGGACCTCTATATAACGAAGTTGCTAAATCCCGGAAAAAGTTCGTTATATAGAGGTTCAACTTTCAATTTTCTTTATAAACCACATAAAACAAATATTTTAAACTCAAACAATATATATTAAAAAAGTATTTATTCACACATTTTTGTAAATTAATATATATTTATTTTATATATCTTATCGATAAAAAAAGAAAGAAAAACTGCAAGAAAAGTTTCTTGACACCTTTATCCCCTTCCTGAAGAATTAAGTTTTTTCTTTGATACTCAACCATTTACATTTTGGCTTTCAAGCTATAAGAAACGAAGTTACCAGTACGACTGATCAATACTATTTATGAACGGAGACTAGTTCAAGGGCACGAGGCTCCACTGTGGTTGAAAGGGGATATCGAAGATGTTTCCAGTGAACTGGACAATGGGGATTAAAGGTTGCACTTCTAGGACGAAATATCCAGAATTCTATTGCTCTCGATGAGTTAGTCACCTAATAAAACCAGTTTAAGAATTATGACCACTAAAAATGTGCTAAACGAGAGAACAACTCGAAAGGTACAAAAATACTTCTAAAATAGGCAGAAAAAACATTTGAATCACAAGAGAAAAAGTTCGATAGATAAAAAATGCACTTCGCTATAGGGAGGTTATTTTACGAAGAAAATCGTGAAAATTTCTTGGTTCCAGGAAAAAGATCGCTGTATAGAAAAATTCGCAATATAGAGGTTCGTTATATGGAGGCTCGACTGTAATTACTTATTGAAATAGCAAAGAAGATTTATATGTATACATTTGATACGAGGACAAAAATGACATAGATAAGGACATGTGTTTGAAAAAGAGCCACACGTACACGTTTTTGTCATAAAATTGGTTAAATTTAATCTTCAAAATGATTTTGTTTTACGTCGCTTAGAGTCAAAATTCTTTCCAGTTGATCTCAACTCAAATGTAAATATGTGGTAATAGTCGAAATTACGCATTTGTTTGTTCACACTGTATTACCTGAAGTCAAGTATATTTTTATTTCTGGTACAACTACCAATTCTAGGAAATTTTTGCGGCAATGTTTATGGATCGCTGGTTTCAACTAGATGATCAGGATTCTTAACAGTGCAATAACATTCTCGATGAAAATGATCCAATAACTGTATTTACTTCGGAACTATATATAGTTGCTCGCGCATAACATCGAAAATGCTTTATTGATTCTGTGAATTGGATATATTTTTGGCAAATTCTTTGGGTAGTTGGAAGGACTTAATAGAAAGGTAAACATTTTAAGTTTTTATACTTACAGTAAAATTTTAGATTGAGATTGATAATGTTTTAAAACTTGGGTAATAGTTTACTTTTCTTTAATAGAAATTTGTCTATTAACATTCATTGTCGAGCTAAAATTAAAGTTTCTGAAAAAATTAGCAGTTAGTTTTTTTGTAAAGGAAATAAGCGATTTCTGAAAGATTTAATATTTATCCCTTATTTTAATTTCTATAGCCGAAATTTTTTTCCATTTACTGTAAAATTCGGCGTATAATGCGCCCTTTGAACACAAAAAATAAGATCGAAACTTAAGGGTGCGTGTTATACGCCGGGTATAAAAACGATAGCCTTAAAGCGATGAGCGTAGAAAAAATTTACTTCTACAATATATCGAAAAACCGTATGTTTTTTAAGCCACTGTTCCGCAACCCCCGGTCCGTGGATCAAATGCTACCGGTCCGCACAAGAAACATTAAATTAGTTCTCTTTTATTTACTGTGGTATATTTTTGTTAGGTTTGGGCTACTTTTTATGAAAATCACTTAATATTTCTTGTTAAATCAGTTTATATTCATTTTTTATTGCAACCATGTTTTATTTAGAACTCACGATTAAATACAATTAAATTAAAATTATTTAATCAAAACAGTCTAAGATATATAAGCAATCAACATCCTCCCCCTAAGTGGGCCACAATAAAATTAACAAACGTTGACCGGTCCGCGGCGATAAAAAGGTTGCGGAGCACTCACTCATTTAAGGTATTCGACTACTTTCGGAACCATGATTTTGCAAAAGCGTATAAATGGATAATATTTATGAAACTTAGTGTCACTTAGATTAGAAAATGTATATAAAATTGTTTTAAGAATAGTATTACAATAAAAAATTCTTTAAGTACATTATTTTGACAAAAAATGAACATAGAATGACCCATTTTCAAAATAGTCTCCTTTTATGAAAAAAGGCTTCCATTATAATAATGTTTTGCCTGTATATAGCCCAGACCTCTGTACGGAGGCTCATCTAGAATCTTTGAAATATATAACTTAGAAGTGGGTTTCTCTATGTTTTACGACAATAGAGGGGAGAAATTGTAAGAAAAAAACGCCGATAATTGTTTCAATGGGTGGTAACTCTGAAAATATAATATATAATGTGACTTTAAAAAAATTCTCCTCGGAAGCCTTGGAACTAGTGGGGGGCGAGCACAGGAGTTGTTATCGTCTCTTAACCGGGGCTGAAATTTACGAGGTGCGTCGCCAACAGCGCTCGTCAGTTTTATAGGACAAAGCTAGAAAAAAAACTCATTGTTTTCTTATATTATTTATGTGGCTGCAGTAGCCTAGCGGTCAAGGTAACGAACTCGAGGGTGGCGTGTCTTGAGTTCGAACCTAGTATAGCCGTGTAGGGGGGCGATACACGTTAACTCTTTCGAGGCTCAAATGTGCGCCTATTGGTGTGGTAGAGATATTAGGAGATGGAGTCATCTTCGTCACTTGACCATGGTTCAAAATGACGAGGTCAATCACTAAAAGTCCTGAAGTAGCTGAATAGTGCGACGTTAATATTCACTCACTCAGTCACTCAGATAATTTATTTGTCAAGTCTTTTGTGGCTCCGATAACCTTGTGGTCAGGGTCACGAAGTCGTTCTCGAATCGCAGGTTCAAAGCGTGGTGTAAGTGAAAACCCGCCAAGCAGAAAGGCTGATGTATGCAAAATCTATCGAGGCTCAAAAGTATCATGTTGGTGATGTGAGGAAATTTGGAAAGGAGGGTGTAACGTTTCCTCAACGCAGCTGTGATTAGGCTTCTCTGTGGAAATAATCACCCCACATGCAAAGACACCTGCAACTTTAAATTATTACGTTATCTCGTCTTGGATCACCCAGGTAAGTTTTGACAATACGGGGGACCCTTTTTTCCGCCGACTAGCAAGATGTAACTGGAACCTAAAGATGCCGGCCGCTGATCCTCGAAGCGAGAGAGGAGAAAAAGGAAGACGACCTGAAACCATCGTTGAGAGCGGACCCCTTAAAGGAACTCCTCCCTCACAAACCTCATCATTTGAACTCTAATAATCTTTTAATAAGTTTAATGACTTCAATTTTTAATTTGTAAATAACAGCTGTGACGTAAATAAACTAAATACAGTCGAAGCTCTATATAACGAAGTCGCTAAATCCCGGAAAAAAGTTCGTTATATGGAAAATTCGCTTTACAGAGGCTCATCTTTCAATTTTCTTTATAAACCACATAAAAATACATTAAATTCATATATATATATATATTCATATATATATATTCATATATATATATTCATATATATATATATTTATATATATTTATATATATATATATATATATATATATATATATTCATATATATATATTCATATATATATATTCATATATATATATTATTTATATATATATATATTTATATATATATATATATTCATATATATATATATTTCATATATATATATATATATATATATATATATATATATATATATATATATATATATATATATATATATATATATATATATATGATATATATATATTTTTTTTATTAAGTTTTATTTGGCTTTGTTCTTTTTTCCTTGTGTGTTCTTGTTTATATAAAAATATTATGCCAACTTCTGATTTTGTGCCTATAAAGTAATTGTGGATATGTTATCTATGAGTGGGTTAGATTTTAGAATTATTGCTCATTATTTCACTTTATATTAATGTGATTGTAAAACTTTTGCTAGTGATATTTTATTTGGGTCCTTTCATTATACCTTTAACTTTTAAAATAACTATGAATTTGAAAAATAACAAGTTTTAAGCGACTGGCAATTTGTTATACCAGGGTATGACATTGCTCGGTGGTTCAGTATAATGGTATCTGTACCATCGTCATCCATTTACCATTTTATGAGACCTTATGTGGAAATTCTGTATATATTTGGGTATGGCCTTAGTTAGTTGTGGTGATGGGCACAAAGGTTCTGAGTTGGCATATAAAAAACTATAAATTTTTTAAATAATACAAAAAATGTGTGAATTGTTTTCATAATCAGAATTTTTTTGCTTTCCCTTCTGTATCTAAACATTGTCGTTTTAGATTTTTTAAAACTCGAATTTTTGGAACTCTAAATATAAGAATTTATCTCGTACAACAAAACGAAATATTCATTTTTCCGATAGTATAGATGAAAATCAAAGAGATAATGATTTTGGTAACATATTAGAAACTCGGTTTTTCAGAGATATTCATGCTTTAAAACTAAAATTTAGATCTTGCACTGATAAAAGATGCAAGGCGCGTGTGGCATGATGAGTGGGGAACAGTTGGATATGGATGCAGGTTATATATTTTGTAAGACTTTTAACTGTGTTTACAAAATGACATGCAACATATGTAAATTTGCTTACATAGGTCAGACCTCTAACACTATCAATATTAGATTGAACCAGCATAGGTCTGATACAAGGAAATTTGATTGCAACAAAAACCAGGCTAAGATTGAGATAGGACACTTTCATAAACATGGATTCAATAACATAACTGTACATATACTTAGAATAGTGCCAAATATTAAACAAAGATTATGGTTCGAAAACTTTTTTATAGATTCATTTAGATCATATTATCCTTATGGTTTGAATGTTATATGGAAAGGTGAAAGTGCCTTATTAACTTTTAAACAAAAATCCGAGAATTCATTATATCTTCCGAATTTTAATAAATTTATTGATAATAGTAATAATATTCGTTTAGCGAGAATTTCAAAAGCTAAACGCAGAAAAAGAGTTACTAGAGACATGTCAACCCTCAAGAATTCTATGTTAGAATTAGCTGCTAAATTTGATGATAACTACAACACAGGCTTAATTAAATCGTTTATGTTTGGCTTGAATAAAACTGAAATTAAAACTATGACAGATATTTTAAGCAGATATAAATTTCGAGATTCTCATGGTATGCATATGATTCGAGACCTTAATAACTATTTAGTACAAAAAAATGAATATTAAATTAGATGCAAGTGAAAATTACTCTACAGAATATTGTTCATTATTATTTATGAATAAATCCTTTAACAAAAATTAATTTTTCAAGTATATTTCAAAAATATCAATCCTTTTTTCCTATTAAAAATATTATTATTAAAAGGCTTTCAAATACAACAAGAAATTTGGTAGATTTATATTTAATTATAATCAAATCTCTCGGAGCTCCTAAGTTCTGAATCATGTAGATGCAATCTATATCGAGACTATATTGATGATTATCATCAACACGTTGTCACAGGAGACCTTAGCATCGTGAAAGATGATTTGTTAAGAAATTTTATGGAAAAGGGTACCGGTTTTAGACTTTATGATCACAAAAATAAATCTAATGTTATGAAACAAATCATAAAAGATTTAGATACATTTTACCTTAAAATGGCACTAAATACGGAATGCCAATTGAAGCATTCAATCAATTTAGATCTTATGTGGCAACAGAAATTCGGGAATTAGATTTTACTGTTGAAAATGAAATTATGTATAAAGATCTTAAATCATCAATAGTAAATATCCAAAATGACTTCGTTATTACATATGTTGATAAAGTCTCTGCTAATTATGCCATAATTTGTAAATATTTTTACAGTAAAATATTAAGTAACCACATTTTAAATAATAATTCATTTCAAAAATCAATTCACAATAATAGAGAAGATGATAATCGTCTTTTAGCTTTGAACAAAAGACTGAATATTCATCTAAATAATATTAAATATCCAAGTATTTTTTAACACCAAAATTTCATAAAAGCCCTATAAAATTCCGTAGTATCACTAATGGATACAATACATATATCACGAAGTCTGGGAAGATCTTGCAATCTCTTCTTCAAAATCTAATTGATAATTTACAAAACACGGCAATTATTAAAAATAGCTTAGAGATTGCTAGAGTTACTAAGGATATGTTGATTTTTTCTATGCATGGTTTTGATTTCGAGGACCTTTTAATTCTATAGATATTGACGATATGATTAAGGTTCTTCAGTTAATTTATGATAAATATGAATTATATACTTCAATGAAAAAAAGAAAAATTTGATATTCTTGTTAACCTCATTTTAAAAGAAAATTTCATTATATTTAATCATAATCCTTATAAACAGATCAAAAAGGATTACCTCAGGGTGGTCAGCTAGTAATTGTTTAGCGAACCTATATTTACATTTTTTTGAAATAGATCATGTTATAAATGATTCTTACTTAATTTATCGTTATATAGATGATATAATAATTTTTGGTAAAAATAGTGAATACAAACCAAATATTACATTCTACCCTGATTATCTCAAGCTCCTTAAAACTAACTTCAACTCTAATAGGGTGGAATTCTTGGATTTAGACTTGCATCTTATTAACAATAATGTAGTCAGTAACATTTTGACAAAAGAGATTCGTTTAAGTTCCATATAATTAAAATTCCTGTATGGAACAGTAATTTTCATATATCAATTTTACAGAAATATCATTTTGAATTTTTATTTAGAAATGATAACTTAACTACCCACAAAATAGATAAATACAATAATATAAAAATTTTTTTTCAATGTTGTTTAGATCATGAATACCCTTTTAATTTCTTGAGATCTTATATTCATCACAAATACATTAACCGTCTTGCTACTTCGAATTCCAAATCCACCACACAACAATAGGTTTTCAAAGTCAGCATGTTAGTGGTCTTGCTGTGAAGATTATATCATAACACTCATATCACAGTTTACATTTTTTCCACACACATCTTAAACATCTTACACATTTTTGACAACCAACCAAATTAGAGCCTAGCAAATTTACATTTTTTGACAATCAACCAATTCAAATTTTACCATATTTGATTGTCGTCATTCTATACTTGTCTTTGCTGGCTGGTTTAAAAGTCAGCTCAAAATATGTGTTTATGTTTTTCGAATTTTTTAACTTGGTGAATAATTGACTTTCATTAATGGCAAGATGCTTGTTTCTCTTCGTAAAAGCTTTGTGAGTAAAGAAATTTTGTTAAATTATTTTTTGAAAGATACTTTTCTTATGTAATTGTTCTAGTATTTTTCTACTTTTCTTACATAATTATTTTGTGATTTTTCTGCATTAAGAGTTTGGGAGAGTTTGTTACATAATAGTAGTGATTGGTTTTATCATGCTCTCTGAGTTATACTTTCTCTGAAGCTTTGTTTATTTTATTTGGTTTTCCTACCGAGTTGCAAAGGGGGAAGGTTGGCGCCTTCAAACTAGTTTAACCCCACTTATTCGGTCCTAAGTCCGAAATTGCTTTCTGACTCGCTAGGTTCTTCTTTTTGTACTTCTTTTATTTCTCTATAATTTTGTTTTTCATGTTCAGCTTTCATATTTTTATTACGTAATTTCTTGTTATGTTCTTTATCTATTATTTCTTGTTTTTGATAAATATTACATATTTTTTTATATATATATATATATATATATATATATATATATATATATATATATATATATATATTATCTTACCTATTAAAAGAAAAGAAAGAAAAACTGTAAGGAAAGTTTTTTGACGCCTTTATCCACTTCCCGAAGAATTAAATTTTTCCTTTGATGCTCAAGCACTTACGTTTTGACATTTTCGAGGTACTAGAAACGAAGTTACCAGTACGACTGATCAACACTACAAATGAGCGGAAACTAGTTAAAGGACACGGGGACACGAACAGTGGCGTAACGTACATCCCCACATTGTGAGAGGGCGGGGTTCTAGGGGGTCAAAGCCTGACTTTTCTGGGGGGCTCTAATATTCTCCATTACATCACTGGACACGAGGCAACTCCACTGAGTGTGAAAAGGGATATCGAAGATGTTTCAAGTGAACTGGACGATGGAGGTTAAGGGTTGAAGTTCTTGGATGAAGGATTCTATTGCTCTCGGCAAGTTAGACACTTAATAAAAGCAGTTCAAATTTTATGACCACCTTAAAATGTATTAAAAGAGAGAAAAATTTGAAATGCCCAGAAATACTTTAAACATGGGGGGAAAAATTGATTCACAAGAGAAAAAGTTCTTTATATACAAAATGCCCTTTGCATTTCTATATTATTGGGAGGTTATTTTTCGAAGAAAATCACGAAGTGTTCTCTGTTCCAGGAAAAAGTTCGCTGTAAAAAATTCGTAATATGGAGGTTCGTAATAGGGGGGTTGGACTGTATTTAAATTAATCAATATCACGCTGCCACATTATTTATCTTAACTGTCACAAGGGAAATGCCAGCTCTGATGTCGTCTTGGTCACTAGACGGTGATTCAAAATTACACGGTTCGACATCAGCAGCCCTCATGTTGCTTTAGGAAATGTAATAAAAATCAAATCGAATGAAATCTAACAGAGAAAGGGAAGGCTATACAGTTTTTAAGAAATTGCAGAAATTGTGATTTGGATAAACTTGACTGGCCGTGGTAGCCTAGTCGTCAAGATAACGGATTTGTAGCCAACATGTCATGAGCCTCATACCACTCAAGACCCGCCGTGTAGGGGAGCGATGCACGTTAAATCTTTCAAGGCTCAAATGTGTTCCTGTTGGTGTAGTGCGGATGTTGGGAAGGGTACATGGTCAAATACATATTTGACCATGGTTCAAAATGAGGAAATCCGTCTAGCTGAATTGTGCGTCGTTAATATTCACTCTCTGGATAAACTTGAGGTGTTGTCCTCGTCACTTGACCGAGGTTCAAAACTGCGAGGTCAATCGCCAATAGCCTCGTGTTGCTATATAGTGGGAGGTTGATAAACATTCATTCATTGGTCAACTTGAATATAATAATCGGAGAAAGAGAACTTGATATTATCAAAAAAAAAAATGCGGACGTTCTAATTTAAATGTTAGAAAATACTTTTTAAATGACTAAAACTTCAGTGCATTGTACGGATTATTTTGAAATAATTGCATTTTACTTAATTTATTATTAAATACTTAAATTTATTATTCACTATGAATAAAACAGGGCTTTAATATTATTTATATTTTCTGTAATAAATAAAATGTTCATAAAATGATTTCTCTCAAATGTGCACCGAACGTTAATAATCTCATTCAAAAAATTATTTTCCTTTCGCGAGCATTCATTAGATATTTTAAAATTGTTCTAGACTGAAATATTTTTTGCAGTTCGGCAAAGAATAAATTGCATTCATATACTCCGAATAGTGAGTGAAGTACTAATTCAGAATTTCAGATCCCCATTTGTGAAATATTAATTATTTCATAGACCTAGACACAGAGTCGACAAAATGTTTTGCTTACGAATAACTAATCAATTATTCATAGACAGAGCGTATTGTGTACATAATGCTGAGTTAAAAACAGGTTTATAGAATAAATTATGAATCTTTTGAGAAGCGATGGAATACATGTGGGAAATTACAATATAAATATTAAACCATTGGTAAAAGGGTGAAAAAAAACCAATTGCGTGCGAGAAAAACCTTTGAAAATACATTCATGAATATATATATGAGTTAAAAATAAACTTTTTTAGAAATGTGGTTACAAAGTAACAATTTGAGCAGATGTTCCTTTCTCACATGGAGCATAAAAGTTGTTACTCTTTAAAAGTTTTGATTAAAATGAAAATTTCTTGATTGAAAATTGTTGATTCTGAGATGAAATATACCGCAAAGTAATGAATACACACATATATATATATAGTGTGAGAATCGTTTAGCATGAAACTGAGGGTACTGAAATATTTTTTCGTGTTAAAAAATATTGAAAAAACCCCCTATATATAATCAATAAAATTTAGTTTCTAAGGCCGTCCATCCAGTATAGTGGCTGGCGACGCCGGCTGCTTTGCCGTAGGGCCTGGGTTCGAATTTTGGAGAAGGCATGGATGCTTGTAAATGTGTATAGTGCCTTCTCGGTATGGGGGTACTCTAAATAGCCGTCGAGCCGCAAGTTCTCTCGTAAGGTTGGAGGAAGGGAAAGAGAGGTAAGAGGCCCTGACTACTTCCAGGGTGTTTTCCCCAGTGGCGTAACGGGAAATATTATGTTCCCCTCCCCGTAAAATCGTGTTTTGGGCCCCAAATCGGATCATACATTTATTACAAAACCATAACATAACATAAGCTCTTAGAGCCTCCTAGATTCTTGGGACTCCTCCACAATGTGGGTGTTGAGGAGGTGTATGTTATGCCTTTGGTTCTCTCTCAAATTTGGGGTAGAACCGAGCAAAATCATACTGTCACCTGCATGGTGCTCAAAGCTAAGGCTAACGACAGGCGTAAAATTCTAGCCCTTAGCCGCGATGAACTTCGTGGACCTTGATCTGATGTTACTTTAGACAAGGTGGCATAAGCAACAACAACAAGTTTCTTAGAGTACATTTTATTTACATAGATATGTGTATGTATAATGTACTGAATAAAAATCCATGAAACAAAAACATTCGCAAAACCTTAACGAAATTTAATAAATAATTTAGCAATATATCAAAACTTTTACAGATTGCCGTTTTCGTCTTCTGTTTTTGATCAACTGCCTTAAGAAGCTCCTTCTTCATTTTAAGAAGAATAGCAATTTGCTTCCCCCCTGTGCTCTTTATTGTTGTGCTCGTAAAAAAATTAGTCTAGAAAAGAAAGAAAACAAAAAGGCGAACCGAACTTACTGATTTTTACTCACATTGTGATGAATTCGCTACCGAATTCCATACCCGAATGACGAGAGAAGAAGCGTTTTTGTGTAGCGTTTTTAAGGGTGGACGGTGAAAGTAGCTCAGATTAATAAAATTCACTTTTGTCACAGGCTATTCTGAGGGTATTTCAAAGCCAATTTATCCTCCCTATCTACAAAACATGTGCAATCACCTCTCTTTCATTCCACACCTCTTATATCTTGTCTGTGCGGCTGTGGTGTTTTCCGTATTTTGTTCATTTTCAGAAGAGTAATCTTTCAGTGTTATGCGGTTTTCATGTCGTATTAAGAGAAAATAAAAGTAGTGTGTCGCGAGCTTTTTATTATTTTGTGTTAATCGATATTTCGTTTTAAGCGTTTTCGCGTTAAGCATATTTCATTGTAAATACAGAGAAGGATTATTTTTTAAAAAAATATCATCCATAATAGTTTTCACAGCTTTAATTGCAAATGATCAAAACTAATATTATCACTGTAAGTGAATCAAGGAAAAATAAAATCACATGTTAAATGACTAATTACTGAACTTAATTACAGCAAAAAAAACTTTTTTTTTATTACTAGCAGTTAAGCAGATAATGCTTTTTTGTAGGTTAAGTTTTGAATAATTAAAATCTTATGCTTTAAATTCCAATCATTATGAGTTCCAGAGATATTTTAGGAAAAAGGTTAAGGTTACTTATATATGCAAATAGTTTCTCTCATACTCTTAACCATTTTCTTGCAATTAATTTTTTACTTCAATTTTGTTTATTTAATTTTCACTGCAATAAAAGATATATTTTTTTAAAAAAATTTAATATTTGCGAGTTCAAATCTGAGACAAAACTTTTGTAAAATGTTGTCCAGTTTTGAATACCGGGGCGGGTACAGAGGATTAATAATAAATAATTACACATGATTACATTTTAAGGCTATCCTGTCCCGGGTTATAACTTTCAACCTTGAAAATTACCCAAGCTATTGAGGAAAATTGTCCAAATTTTTCTACTTGAGATTTAAGGCATAGAAAATCAAAATGTGTACAAAACTTTGATCAGTATGGTTCATTTGTCTTTTTTTATTTGAAGAGAGATTTAAGTAGACAGTATTTCAAACTTCTCTCTCTCTCTCATTCTATTGAAATGTTTCGAATTTAATTCCAGTTTTTTTATGATTTTATTTTATAGGCCATCTTATTAGCTTTATAAAAATAACAAGTTTTTTATTTTACATTCACTAGAACAGAAACTACAAGTGCTTTAGTAAAAGCAGATGCCATAGCTTTTTTACACAAGATGTCAAACATTAAAATGCGTTTTACTCGAAATGTGTTTTTTTCGAAAACATCAAATGGGGACAGCGACTGCTCAAAGAGTTTTGAAAATAATTTACTAAATTTGTATTTTGATCATCAGATTTATCAGTCACTGTTTTATTTCAAAATTTACAGTCCTTTATATGAATATAGTCACTGTTTTTTTAAGCAATTTCATATAATAACTAAAATAAAGTGCTCTAGTTTTTGTAAAAATGAAAATATTTCTTATCCTGAAGGTCATTTCAAACATGAATAACAAAGTAACACATCAAAATTGAAAAATTAAGAATTTATTCATAAAATTTTTGTACAGAGCGGGCCCCGTTTATGTAACTTTTTGTACAATTTTACCAGTTTTTTCCATTTTAATAATAATAAATTTTTTTTTCTGTTTTCAATGTTAGGATTTTTTCCTTAAAAAAAATGTACTAAATAAATCTTAAAATCACAAAAAAGTCCTCATATCTCCATTTTTCAAAAAAAAAAGTTGTCGCAAGTAGAAGGATACCTTAAGAAAGCTATTGAGGAACTATATTTTAGATAAATTCATACAAACAACTAACCTCTGACAGTAAAGTTCGGTGAATAGTCTTGTAACATTAACGTAGATGAAATATAAACGAAAGTTACTTCATACTGTCCTTCGAAATAGTCCCCTCCCATAACTATGCACCCATGAGATCTGCTACACATGTCATGAAAACTTTTCAAGAAGTCTTCTTTTGAGATGGAGTTCAAAACCCTCGTCACCCTTCATTTGATGTCAGAAATATCGTCAAATCCTTTCAAAGCGAGACTGAGTCGTGGGAATAGGAAGAAGTCAAGAGGTATGAGATCTGGAGAGAATGGCGGATGTTCAGTCTTATAAGCCCCTTTTTGGCAGGAACTGTTTCAAGATATTGGCTGTGTGAGGGCGAGCATTGTCATCAACAAAAAACCATGAACCTTGTTGGGCGTACTGGGGTCGTACCCTGCGTAGATATTTCATGAAACGGGTCTAAATTTCAATGTATCTTTCAGCATTCATCGTCCATCTATCATGCGCACAGTTAATCGACGATCTTTCGTTATTAATTTACTCACTTTCTCAATGTTTTCGTCTCTGACGGAGGTCACCGGTCTTTCGCTACGGAGGTTGTCAGAAACACTTTCCCGACCTTCTCGAAAACGGGTGAACCACTCGTACATACATTTCATGGACAGTGTTTGATCCTCATAAATACGTATCAGAATCGAATAACTTTCTGTGGGTGTCTTACCAAGCTTAAAACAAAACTTTAAATTGATCTTTTGTTCGTTCATTTTCCTGTTCTTAGTTAAGAACCAACACACTAAAGAAGCACTTTGTGAAACAAGTCTTAAACGGAACACAAACGATGCTCAACTGAACAACGGCGGGGGCATGTGGTCAACACCTGCCACTACGCAGTGTTTTGTTTCGGAAGCGTTGCTAAATCAGCCATTCTGACTTCATTCATCGAACTTTATTGTCAGAGGCTGTATACAAGCATTTTTTTTCATTTGTAAGTTCTTATGAATTCTTTTCTATTTAGTTTCTACGTTTACAGTTTTCCTTTAAACATTTTTGAGTTTTAATTTAATGCAACTCATGGCTTTATAAAAATCAAAGTTTTTAATTAGAAAATAAAGCAAAATGTCAATATCATTGACATTTTGCTTTATTTTCTAATTCGTACTATATATTTTGTTTTTGAACACTCTTGTAAGAATCGAATTCATAGTTAAAAACTGTAAGTCAGTATACAGGAAAATATGTTTCAAAATCGGAGCTTTTAAGATTCAGAATATTAGAACATTTGAGAGGTTTATACTTAGGAATATTAAACATACATAGAAAAAACAAATATCTAAACATTTTTAGTAATTGTTTTTAATGATTTATATTTTGTACAGTAACATTTGTGTTTACAACTGTTTTGTATTCTTAAGAATTAGAAAACAATCAGATATCGATTGTAGTAAACCTCTTTGAAAAAACACAGAGCAGAAGGATTTATATGGTAAAAAATGTGAAGCACTCATTTAACATGAGGATAAAATTTTTTAATTTCCCTAACCCAGATAACTTTTGCGCTAATTTTTACGAAGCTTAATATCTAGGCCAATTTCATGAATAAAAACAATTATTTGAATGAAAAAAGATCGCATCGGTTATGGAAAAACATTTTTTAACTATTAGTTATACACGATAATTAAAAAAGTTAATTAACTAACCTATTAACAATGAACAGTGATATAAATTTATATGAACCGTGATATAAACCTTATCCGGTTTCGACGAGAATTACAGAAGTTATTAGCGGTATTCCATTTTGCCAGACGACTATATAACGTGCAGTTTTTATTTGTCTTCGTTTTTATTTGCCATATTTGTGGTCAGAGATTTATATCCTGTTTTTTCTTCTCCGTATCATTTAAGATAGTTTCTCAAATCCTGATTCGACATCCAACATTCTGCAAAAATAACACGAATCATTACTTTTGAGATAAATATATACTTTGGACAGAAAAATTCGATCTTTGATAAATAAGAGTCAACAGAAGTGGAAAGAACAGTGTGAAATCAGTGTCAACAGTGTGAAGTATCTTGAAAAAGGGGTATCGTTTAGGTGCATATAGAAATCATTATTGTAAGTACTAATCAATTTTTCCACTATTATTATAACGTTCGGTACATGGAATATTCATGATTATATTTTGTATGTGAATTGTAGATAAAATTGTGAATTGTATGCGTGGGCAATACAAGAAGAAAAATGCAATAAACTGTGTGCTAGAATTATGGATAATAATGTGTACATCGAAATAATTTTAAAAAAATCTTTTGAGTTTTTTTTTTAAATTTCTTGTTTAAGCGATTTTATTGTATACTTTGGGATCTATCCCTGGAACGGAATGATGCCATATTATAGTTTCTTCACCATCTGTAAGCAGCGACGTCTTAAGGCAAAAAAGGGCATTAAGTCGCACGCGATCGACCGGTGGATTGCCAAGACATTTTGGTTTAATCGCCTATACTAAGAACTAAGATGCGCATAATAAAAAAACATATTTATGGAGAGCACCAATGAGACTGGAGAATCGGCTTTTGACAATCGAGAGGATTGTGTTTACTAAAGCAAATGATTTGAAAATGTGTAGACGATACATGTATCTTCATTTGAAGCGAACGACGAAGCTTAACACGTCCACTGTCACTGTAGGGGGAAAAGGCGATCACTGCTATGCCAGCCGTGGAAATGAATTTTTATCCACACGCCGACTGAAGGGGAGAATAAATACCATCGAGTCTATATCATGCCTCACGATGACGTGAGAATCGGCAGCGGACAAATGTAAGTACCGTAAAATCCGGCGTATAACGCGCACCCTTAAATTTCCATCTTATTTTTTGTGTTAAAAGTCCGCGTTAGACGCCGGATTTTATGGTACATACGTCGGTTTCAGATTCATCGGTTTACGTATGTTCCCTGCCTTGAATACGTCCGTGCTCCAAGGTCTAGCATTCGCTCATAGTTGTTCAAGCATTCAACTTGACAATTTGTGTTTCTGTAGTAAAAATAATAATCTGTCATGTTAAAAGGGGGGTAAAATTTCAAAAACAAGTGTTAAGAAAAGAAAACATGTAATTTTAAGGGAACAGGGACATCATATACTTTCAAATAATCGATTTTTCAATTTTATTTCTAAAAAATAGTGCTTATTTTTCTGAATCTAAAAATGTATAATACTTATATGTTTGTTAATAAAATAGCCCTAAAATATGAAAATAAAAATGTAAATAAATGACCACGCCCCTTTTGACACGCCCCTTTGAACTTTAAATATGTAGTTTCCCCTGTGTTTTATCTATATTAACTTTTTGATTGTTTTTTTTTCGTTTGAATGTTAACCCTGCTACTTTTTAGCCACGCTTGTGCGTGAGCTATTGTTCCGCTGTGTGACGTGGCCGCGGTAGCCGAGTGGTATAGGTATCGGATCGTGGCTTGCCTGGTCACGAGTTCGATCCCAGTACCATAAAGACCCGCCGTGTAGGGCAGCGATGCACGTTAAATCTGTCGAGAGCTTCCTCCCGTTGGTGTGGTGTGGTAGTTAGGAGAGGGGGTGCCAGCTCAGGTGTCGTCCACGTCACTTGACCATGGTTCAAAATTACGTGGTCCGTCGCCAAAAGCCCTCGTGTAGCTGAACAGTGCGACGTTAATATTATTAAATCAAATCAACCAAGCTGTGTGACAAAATTTCTTACTTTAAATTTCGGTTTATGGCAATGTTTTGAACCGAGTTCGTCTATTCCGAAGTTTCTTGTGGCATACAACTACTTAATTTTACATTAATTTTCGTAAGAAATGTTTATTTTTTACTTATAATTATTAATATTCATAAGATTTTAAAAGTATCTTAACTTTTTTTAAACGAGTAATTATGCCAAGAATAAAAAAATTTGGCAGAAGTATAGTAGCAATCAACATAAAATGTCTAAATCGAATGAAGAATTGCTTTTGAATTCCGTGGAAAGTGCTTCTAGGAGAAAAATTAAAATACCGGATTTACTAAAAGAACAAGATTCTCAAAATGTAAACATAATCGTTGAACTGGATTTATCATCTTCCCTTATGAAAAATCTCTTATGTTGTAAATATTGCTGTTCTTCAGAGAAAATTGAGCTGAGAGAAGATTTAAAAAGTCGTAGAGGTTTAGCTGTGAGTTTGGAAATAATTTGTCACAACTGTGAAGAATCGACGAGTACAATGTCATCAAAAATATCAAATAAATGTTATGATGTTAACCTAAGATTGACATATGGAATGAGAGCTATTGGAAAAGGTGGAGCTGCTGCTCGAATATTCTGTGGGCTCATGAATTTGCCTCCACCACCTGCAAAGTTTGAACGCCATAATTCTTTGTTTTTAAATGTTTTAAAAACAATTAGTGAAGACTGATGAATGCAGCTTTCACGAAGCAGTCATATGAATGATAATAATTCAAATATAGCTGTGGCTGTGGATGGCACATGGCATAAAAGAGGCTATTCTTCATTGAACGGAGTTGTATGTGCACGTCTGTTGAGAACGGAAAGGTTATCGACTTTGAAGCTCTCACAAAATATTGTTCTTCATGTAAGGGTAAAAAAAAACCATGTGAAAATTGTGCTAAAAATTACGAAGGATTCAGTGGGGGAATGGAATGTCGGGGGTATTAAGTATATTTCAGCGATCTGAAACATCACGAAAAGCATGTTATACGCAGTATCTTGGTGATGGGGACTCAAAAGGATTTCTTACTATAAAAGAAGCAAAAGTATATGGCGACACAGAAGTTGAAAAATTGAATGTGTTGGCCATGTGCAAAACCGTATGGGCACAAGGCTGAGAAACATTCTAAAATGAGCAAAGGCATTAAGCTATCAGATGGGAAAATATTTCGGGACGTGGACGGCTAACGCTTAAAGAAGTGGACTCAATCCAACATTATTATGGGCTAGCAATCCGTAAAAATTTGTCATCTGTGGAGGACGTGAAAAGAGCCATATGGGCTATTTATTTTCATAAACTTAAGTACTGAGGATAATCCTCAACACGCTTTGTGTCCTCTTGGTGAGGATAGCTGGTGCGGTTATAACCGTAGCATTGTTACGGGGAATTTTATATTCACAAGCATTCTTTACCCGAGTCAATTTTATTGAAAGTGAAAAAAGTGTTTCGGGATCTCACAGAGAAGGACTTATTGAAAAAGTGCCTTCATGGAAGAACACAAAATCCCAATGAAAGTTTTAACAAATGTATTTGGAAGCGAATTCAAACAGTTTTTGTTGGCATTGAAACTTTGAAATTTGGAGTTATGGATGCTGTAATTTGTTTTAATGATGGATATGTAAGTAGGATAAAAGTCTTTGAAGCTCTGGGCATTAAATCAGGATACAACACGGAACGTGCCTTACTTATAATTGATAACAAACGAATTTTTGAGGCTGAACGTATAGTAAATAAAGTGTCATTGGAAGCCAGAAATAAAAGAAGGTCTTTAAAAAGGAAAATAGATAAACAGAATTTAGATGAAGAAAATGAATACCAATCAGGGAAATATTAATCAAATCTATAATGTAAGGAGAAATTTTTTTGTTAAGTTTTATTATATTTTTTCTCGAATGTTTAATATTTTTAAATTTAGGTACACTTTAAAAAAACTATTGTAGCATATTGTTTGAAACCTTTTATATATCTAAACAGGATACATGTGCATACAGTGAACAAAATATCTTTTTAGTATGTGTCTAATTTTTGAAAATTAGATTTTATATGTAAAAAAAAAATTAAGATTTTCATAATTTTAAGGTTTTATGATTATTTTTAAGAAATTATGCAATTATATAAATATAATTAGTTAAAAACAGATTCATTATGTTTAATATGTTACTTTATATATATCTGTAAATTTTTTTGTATATTCAAAGAATATTTTTGTAAGAAATGGTACCTATACATGAAAATATGTATTACAAGATCTCGAAAATTATGTTCATGTTAACTAAAACAAAGGGAAAAAAACATATGAATTTAAAATTACTTTTGTAACTCTAGAAAATGGTTAAGGATTATTATTAGTCATATAAAAATAGGCAAGGAAATACTAATTAAGTGTATAATATGTGAAAATATTGTTTTTTTTTAGTTTTTTCACTTTTTCTCAAAAGCATATTTTTTTGCATTTAGGTACATTTTTAAAAAAACTATTGCACTGTATGATTCCTGATTTTTTATACTTCTATACAAGATGCCTATGTATATAGTGAACCTAATTTTTTTTTCCTATTAAAATAGTGCCTAATTTTTTAAAAATTGTTTTATGCATAAAAAAAAAGCAGAAAAATAAAAAATTTCAAATTTCAAAGTTTCATAATTTTTTAAAGAAACTATACTAAAATTTTACTAAAAAAAAAAGGGTTTCACTGTATTTTATGTATTGTTTTATATATGTGTAAAAATATTTTGCATAAAAAAAAAAAAGGATACTTTTTAAAAAATGGTACCTAAACATAAGTATATATTACGAGTTCTCAAAAAATTATGTATTACTTTAATTAAGTAGTAAAAAAAAAAACTTTTGGAGTAAAAAAAGTTATTTTTGTAGTTCTACAGAATAATTAAATTATCCTTATTATAGACATAAAAAATCTAAGCTCTATTGGAAATTTTAAATGATATATGTCTCATAAACAAAGGGTCTTAATTTTGGCATTTTACTCTTTCGAGCATGTCCTGGTTCCCTTAATATAGAATAGCCACACCTACACCACTGGGTAGACGGCATCCCCTTAAAAACATTAGAAGTAGCCCATACCATAGAAAAGTCTGCCCACCCCTGTCTTAAGGTTTGTTGAGGCCATGTGCGTGAAAGTAGGCCCCACCTGAAAACTCTTTTAAGTAAACAGTATTTATAGCATAAGTTGTCAAATACTCGTACAAGCCGTAACAAATAAGTGTGTGTGACTCACAAACCTAGGCACAAACCGATTGTTGCCTTTCGACTAAATGAATAATGATGGTGTATGGTGGCCTAGGCCTAACCACAGACGATGGACATGAAACACAATAACGCAATTTTATCTTGCCTCTGTTGCCCTTTGGCATATAGTTCGAAATTCTCAATTTTTCGCCGAATATGTCCCGGAATAACATTTGAAGATAAACATTTATTCATATGGGGTGGTCTTAGTGAGACCTATTCGAGAATTACAAAAAGGCCCCCCTGGTCCGGGTTCAGTTGGTCCATGCCTTAAATCATTCCTGTCTGAGTGATCTAAAGGTTTTTAAGAAATCTGAGATTGTTTCGGGTGTGTAAATTGATTAGCCTATTTTATAACGAATTCTTGAAAATAGCGCTGGGAAAGCGATCCTTTCCAATTTTTCATTTTAAATCATTTCGCGTCCAAAAATCCCTTCATCCAAACGACACGGTATAAAGGAATTAACATTTTTTTCGTCCTCTTTAAAAAAAGGAAAGGGGAAATATCAATGAGTAAATTTAAATAAGGGTTTAATTGCACATAAAGGAGGAATATTTTCATGTTTTTTTCTTGGGTTAATAGAGATTACCACTTTACTGCTAATAACTTTAGTGTTACATAACCGTACGGATTAGCTATGCTACAGGCTTCACGACTTTGAATAAACATCATTATAACGAGATTTAAACACCTTGACCCGTCATTTTGATAGATTTTTAGACTTCATAGATGAAAAAAATACACAAACCCATAACTATTATTACTTACCTGAGAGAAAGAGGAAGGAATTTATTAAAATTCCTACGACCTAAGGAATTTAAAATTCAATGTCTTGTACCATTTGAAATGACGGTATTTTATAAATTCCATTTATATTTTTTAAATTAGAATTTTATTTTGGGGCACATTGGGTTTTCTTCCTATCCCTTACCTTTTAAATGCTGTCCATCGTAATCCTTATCCAGAGTTTGTGTCATTAATTGCAAAAGTATTAAAAATAATCGCAAGCTTTCAGAAATAGGAACAAAACTAAAACGTCACAGAGTAGTGTTTAAAGCGCCTCCCTGTTTCATTAATTTTCTCTACCTCTTATTATTTAGGCCGCGGTAAGTATATTTGCCACCAATTTAATTAGTTTTTAAATGTCCTTGGGCAGAGATATTTTTCCACCTTATGATTTGTGTTGCTAGAATAGTGATTCCCAAAGTAGTCTATATCAACCCCCAGGGGTCTATGACGACCTGCAAAGGGTCCACGCCAGCAAAGAAATAATTTGGGGGTCCATAAGGTGCAAATAGGGGGGCTATGATAGTGGCTCTAATTAAATCTGATAGCAAATTTAATTTTTTAAAAAATTTTTTTTGATCTAGTGGAAACCAGATTTTACCAGTTTAATTGATTTATTTACTAAATTTACTAAATTCGTTGGATACGAGAACAACTAAATTTAATGAGGTTAATTTTCAATTAAAAGGTGAAAGCATACATTTTATTACAACAAGGACCATCTTTTCAGTGTTTTTGGTCAGAATTAAGCTAAAATAGCATAACATTGGACGCCGCGAATTTTTCTAGTTTCTTAATTTGCCACAGACAGTCTCCCAGGAAATGACGTCTTAACTTGCGTTCAATATTTAAATGCCCTTTATTTAGATTTTTAAACTAGGTTTAAGAATGCTTCAACTATGGTTATTACCACAGTAGGCAATGAATTGATATAGTCCCATTGAAAAAAAAATGTCATATTACAAGAGGAACTGATCGGAATAGGCAGTAACAGAGATCTTAAAGTAAACTTCAAGAACCAATGTCAGCAATTTTGGCTGTAAAAAGACATATCTGTTATTTAACCTGAATTATGGAGTACTGTGTAGGTTTTATGTGCTTTTCTTAGACAGGAGTAGTTTCAACGTGGTTGCCAATCTCAAAATAAATAAATAAATAAAATAAAATAAAAAATAAAGACGGGACACCTCTAACTGAGGAGATTTAGGGTTAAACCTGACAAGATTGTTGCCAAATGATGAAAATTTTTTATTGAAGCACCAGATTCATCTCTTCTATTATAAACATTTGTTTGTTGATCAGTTATTTTATGTATTAACTAATTTAAATGACACGTGTTTTTAAAGTTTTGAACACTATACTTCACTGCAGTGAGAAATTTAAAACTTTTAAAGGAAGTAGCTCTATAAAATAATTGTTAAAAAGACATTAAAGAGAGAGAGAGAGTCGATAAATTTGTAAAAATTCAATATTTGGTAAGCCAAACAGAAAAACATGGCGAGGGGTCTATGAGACAAAAAAGTTTGGGAACCTCTGTGCTAGAGCGGCAACTGATTTCTTGATTTTCAAGTCGCAAGCGCAAAGGACGACCTGTAAATTTCCTGAGCAGCTCGAAAACTGTTCCAGATGTCGCACGATTGTCTTAACTCTTAACTTCGCACTGTTGCATTTCTGCAACATATGATTTATTTTAATTTAACAGACTCGATATTTTTTTAAGTACCAACAAATCACTTATCTGAGACAAAAAAAAGATTACTGCAACGAAATACATGCTAATTTTGTCACTAGATGGAAGTACACTTTTTCCAGAAATCACAACAATTATAAAAATTTTTGATGCCTCAAGAACTGTGTTTTTGCTGTAAAAAGAATCCAATATATTTTATGTTTCCTCTTGTTTATTTACGAAATAAATTACCACGTAAGAAATTCAAACATTTTATAATGAATATAAATGAATCATATAAAAAAAAGTTATGTAATTTACAGCACTACTGCGCAATATTGAATGAAATTCAATTTAAAACTGCTTAATTTTTTTCTTCATATTTTGCACTTTTATTATTACTTGAGAACTAGCTGATATAATTTTTCTTAGAAATTTAAAAAATTGTGAAGTTAAGGGTTAAGTTGGTGACCATATGTCACCTTAAACATATAGATGTTGCTGTTAGTGTTGCACTAAAACAAAGGACAAGATATGTATGCCCCTATTGGTATAGATTCTGAAATTTCACGGATATTAATAAGTATAAATTCTTAAATTTTCGAGTACAAACTGTATCTAATTTACAATTCCTTCAGTATATTTTAGCATTTACAAATTATTTTTTAAAATATCATGTAATGCAGTATAAAAAGAAATGCTAACCAAATGATGTCCTCCCTTTAAAGAGATCCCAGTGGGTGCTGGGGAGCAGACTCACCACCAAAAATTAGTCTTAAAAATCAAATTAATTTTAAGTAATAAGCTAAATTAATATCTTGTTATAAATCAACCCAAATGGTAAAAATATTTTAACATAATATTAATAGAAAAAAATGGCTTTGAAAAGGGTTAATATACATAAATGTAAGAGAAAGAGATTGAAAATTCGATTGGAAAATTGAGAAAAGTATCTTTTTCTTATGTTTATACCTATTTTCATTAAACGATTCAGTAAGTTTTGAAAATTTCCAGGAAAATGTGTTCCTTATCTTTCGCACAGTAGTGTATGAAAATTGTTAATTGCATTGTAAATTGTATTTGTGCAATACAAAGCAAAATACGTCTAAAATATTTTACTTTTATTTATTAAAAGTATGATAGTTTAAAAAACTTGGAAGTACAAGAGAGGTATCGGAAATGGACCCTCGTCATTTTAAAGCTCGTCAAAGCGGTTCAGTTAGCACAAGTTCTAGTTTCGGCATCCCTCGTCACACGCGGCGGGTCTATTATAAATTAATTTTAGATTACTAAATTTCTTATAAACTATTTCAAGTCTCAAGTATTTAATTTTTGATTTAATACCAATTGTAAAAAAAAACACACGTTTAAACTTAGTTGTTTTACTTAAATACACTGCTGGACAATTGCTAAGGACGGATAACACTATCATCCATAGCAACCACAAAATGAAAGGAAGCAAAATGTGGAAAATAAGAATAAGTGCGGGATATTAGTAAGAAGAAGTATGAGTATGCAAATTTTTTTCCACGTCTGTTCATCACGTGATAGCGTTCATAAGAACTTTAAAGATTTTGACGCGTGTGGACAGTTGTTGTTTCAAGTCAAAGTTTTACAGGAAAGATTTAATAGACGAACTTAAAATTTTTAGCATGTCTTCCCGACATCACATAGATGATTTTATGCGTGGCCGAATTATTGGAAAGATCGAAGAAGGGCGAAAAATAACAGATGTTGCCAGGGAGTTCGACATCGCTCACAGCGTTGTTTCACGGCTGTGGAAGTCATTTAAAACTACTGGAATGTGTAGTAGACGGCACGTGGGAGGTCGTGTTAGAAGTGCGACGCCTGCAGAAGACAGATATATCGTCCTATCAGCAAAAAGGAACAGGCGCACCACAGCTCAGCAGGTGGCAAATCAGTTTCTTGCTGCCTCAGGAAAGCAGATCTCCCGAAAAACTGTTGCCAGACGTTTGAGGGGAGGAGAACTATACGCACGCAGACCTGTTGTGTGTGTCCCATTGACCAGACAGCACCGTACTGCCCGTTTGCAATGGTGTCGTGAGCATCACAATTGGACTGAACAGGACTGGGCATGCGTACTATTCTCAGATGAGAGTAGGTTCAGTCTGTCATCGGATTGTAGACGCCAATTGATCTGGCGCGAGAGTGGTACTGCTTATCGTCCAGAAAATATCCAGGCAAAGGACCGATATCCGATATGCAGTATTATGGTGTGGGCCGGCATCATGATCAATGGCCGCACGCGCCTACATGTGGTTGCGAATGGGACTATGACGGGCCAACGATACATTGATGAAGTTCTACTTCCTCATGTTCGTTTTTTCCGTGGTGCTGTCGGTGATAAATTTGTTTTTATGGACGACAACGCAACATGTCATCGAACACTCGCTGTTCAGGATTGTCTAGACAGCGAGGGTATTCAACGTCTCGTATGGCCAGCGCGTTCTCCAGATCTAAACCCCATTGAAAATGTGTGGGATGCTTTGGGGAGGCAAGTTGCTGGTCGAAACTATCCTCCGACAAACAAGAACACCCTCATCCGTGCACTCACAGAGGAATGGGATAAATTGCTTCAACAGCTGCTGAATAATGTTGTGCAAAGTATGGTACGACGTGTGGAATGTTGCATCTCACTCCACGGTGGACATATCCCGTACTGATACCTTTCTTTAAGGTGCCTGCTGACTTTTAGATGCATTGTTCCATTTCTCCGTACGCAGATCAAATGAACATTTTTTTTCTTTCAGATGTTTCACAGCTTTTGTACTTTCCAGAACAATAAATATTCTTTATTCTAATGTCTGAACAGTGTGGCAACTATATTTTATCCTACTAGGCCTCATGTCTCGCTTAATGTTATGCTTCATAGCAATTTGTGATCCGTCCTTAGCAATTGGCCTGCAGTGTACTATTACTTTATCTCTGGATCTGCAGTCGAAGTGGGGCTGTGTTCCGTGGAAGATTTTTGGTGGTTCACAAAAAAATTGGGACATTATTTATAGTTTTATGAAGATTCAAAAATGTGACGAGTAAATAATTGTATCACGGAAAATGGATCATACTTTGTAAAAAATTTTATCTACTATTTTCGGACTTTTTAGTTACGTTTGCTGGTATATCTAGCGACGGTGGAAAGTGAAAGTTTGCACAACCAGGGGGAATTGGCGACATAACACTTCAATTTGTTGATAAGACTTATTGCTTTTAGTGAAGTTTCTTTATGTGGAAATGTAAATAAGGCCGGGAAAGTAAGTGACAGTAAATATAGTTGTAGTAGGAGAGAGTCCGCCACATATAGTACCAAATGGTCCATCAAACATAAAATTACGCATTTAGTGGTACATGAAACTTTAAAGGTTGGCGACCATTGTTTTGGATGACGTAATCACACGTAAATCTTGTTTCTGGTCCTGATTGGTCATACAAGTAAACGCTCGTTAAAGCATTAAATAACTTTTTAACTAAGTATCAATATTTTTAAGCATTTGCTTAAAAGTAATATTTTTAACATTTAAAAGCTATTTTTGTTTCTTATTAATTTTGTCATTTTTGGTGGATTCTTGTGAAAATATACAAATAAAAATTATGTATCAATTGATAAATTAAAAATGTTTAATTTTCATATGAATGTTGGCTTTTATTTTTGGAGGGTTACTAGATTTTTATTGTAGAGGTAACCTGTGTGTGTAGAATTCCATAATATGTTAGAAGGATTAACGCAATAATATTTCAATAAAAATTTTATCTACAATTCCATATTCTAATCTCGTTAAGTAAAAAGTTACAAATCTGCAGACGGTTTGAGTTGAGTTGCCGCATATAGGTTGCAATCAGATTTATATTCAACCCATTAACTGCCACGAATTAAAAATGAATAAACTAATAAAAAAATGGGTTCATTTAGCCGCCTCAAGTTCATGGTGGGTGAGTAAGATTTTTAACGCCGCTACAAAACCAATAAAAACTAAGAATTTTTAAAAATTAAATCACTTGAATTACACAAATTAGGTAAAGATAGACCGTGTTTCTTCGAAGAATATTCTAGGAGAGTATTCTTGCGATTTTAACTCAACACTAAATTCAGAAAAGGTTGTCAACAGCTCTTATAAGAAATTCAAATGCTGCGACGTTGTGCTCGGCAAAACAACAAAACACGAAAAGAGAATTTATTATTCTGAAAAAAATGTACTTGCGTTTTCTGTGAAGTTGACTGTTTGTCATCAGACATGTAGTTGAATAATCCTTGCCAAAGACTTCTACAAATGTTTGTCATCATTTTGCTATTTATCTTGTCATCGAAATGACATCAATAGAGAAATGGAATAGAATGCAATTCATTTATTTTGATTTCCTTAATTTTTTTCTTTCTAGTTTTGGTAGTGGAAGAAGGGATATAATAAATACATACGCGGGAAAGAAATACAAAGAATGTAAGAAATTAGAGAGAGACCGAGAAAATAAATTTATAAAAACAAATAAAGGTACTTCTGGCTATCGCAACTGTATTGGCAAAATTACGTATCGCAACCATATTGGCGACATTGAATGAAACCGCAGAAATTATAACAACGGAATAGGCTGACGGGAATATGGAGCATATAGTCGAAAAATAATATGTGAAAAATAATGAATAATTATAAATAAATAAAGATAAATAGTAAAAAAGGAATAACTAATTGTTATTATTTATTTTATTACTATTATTAATTTTATGTTATTATTACTATTTTAGTATTATATATAATAATATAATTATATAAATGTTTTGATTACATTATTATTAAATAATCATATTATTATTACATTTTTTTGTTTAAGAATTCGATAAATCCCAAATTATCATTTTAGTTTCCGAATTTGCCATATTAACGAACGGTTAGGTTTAGAATGGTGGGTTGATTGATTGAATATTAACGTCGCACTGTTCAGCTACACGAGGGCTTTTGGCGACGGACCACGTAATTTTGAACCATGTCAAGTGACGTGGACGACACCTGAGCTGGCACCCCCCTCTCCTAACTACCACACCACACCAACGGGAGGACGTTTCAGCTCTCGGCAGATTTAGCGTGCATCGCTGCCCTACACGGCGGGTCTTTATGGTACTGGGCTCGAACCCGTGACAAAGCAAGCCACGGTCCGATACCTATACCACTTAAGGCTACCGCGGCCACTTAGAATGGTGGGAAGCGGAGAAATTTGAAACGTAGTACATGGTTGCCAATTCAGCGCCTACGCCACGTGTGAAATCGGTCCACGTGTGTGTTAAACTTTACTTTTTTATGCTGTACAGAAAATTAAATTTATGACTCAAAATTTCTAATACTTTTGTTGATTTCTGTAACGAATTAAAAAGTTAGATATATACTAAGAACACAATGCTTATTAAGCAAGTGTTCTCAAAAATTTCTGCTAAGTGCCTCTTTTTTTTATTCTGATGTATTCCCCAGATCATGGATGGGTGTTAAGTCGCTCGCAATCGACCAGAGGACCACCAAGACATTTTGAAGTGACCGCCTTTACTAAGACGTGCATACTAAAAGACACATATTTATGCTCCAAAGCCAGCTAGACTGGAGAATAGGCTTTTTATAATCGATGCGACCGTGTTTACTTAAGCAAATGATTCGATAAGTATGTGGATGACACATGTTACATGTTGCCTATAACGTGTTGCATGTTACATGTCATAGGAAGCGCACGATGACGCTTAACACGTTCACTGTCATTGTAGGTGCAAAAAGCGATCACTACGATGCCAGCAGTAGAAATGAATTTTTCTCCACATGCCTACTGAAAAGGAAAATATAAATGTTCATGATCAGCTCTTCACGTGACAGCTTCGTATTGGCTATTGAGACATCCCCCACACCGGGCTTCTACAGGATTGGGTTCTCGTGTTGATGTCATGTCCCACGATGGCGCGGAACTCGACAGCCAACAAATTAAGTATATACATCGGTTTTATATTCATCGGCTTTTGTCTGTTCTCCATTCGCTGCATTAAAATACGTCCACGCTCAATGATCTGGTAGTAATATGTCATTTCTTAAAAGAGGGGTACAATATCGAAAACAAGTGTTAAAAAAAGAAAACATGCGATTTTAATGCAAAATGGCCACACTTACACCACTGGGTGAACCGCAATATCTTAAAAATATAAGAAGCCCGTAGTCTGGAAAAGATTGCCCGCCCTTGCCGTAGATCATGGCTAAATGTGTAACTTATCCTCTAATGAATGTTCGTGAAGTTCTATTTTTTATTTTTTGAGTATTTTTCGTCAGTGAAGAGTCAGTAAAAAATAAACGCAAGAGCTTTTAAGGTATCCGACTACGTTCACAACCGTGATTTTAAAAGCGCATAAATCGATAATTTTCATGATATTTTGTGTCACTCAGATTAGAATACATGCATAAAATTGTTTTAAGGACATTTTGACAAAAATATTTATTTAAATATAATATTTTGGCAAAAAATTAACTTAGAATAAACTTTTTTGCAATTGTTCTCCTTTTGTGAAAAATGGTTCTATTATAATAATATTTTGCCTGTATATAGCTCAGACCTCTCTACAGAGGCTCAACTGGAATTTTTGAAAAATTCACAATATTTTCAGAGTTACCACCAATTGAAATAATTATCGCGGCGTTTTTTCTCAAAATTGCTCCCCTCTGTCTTCGTAAAATATGAATAAACCCACCTCTAAGTTATATATTTCAAAAATTCTAGTTGAACTTCTGTACAGAGGTCTGGGCTACATACAGGCAAAATAATATTATAAAAGAAGAATTTTTCACAAAAGGAGAATATTTTGAAAATACATCATTCTATGTTCAATTTTTGTCAAAACATTGTACTTAAATAAATTTTTTTGCCAAAATGTCCTTAAAAATAATTTTATGCATATATTCTAATCTAAGTGACACTAAATACCATGAAAATTATCCATTTATGCGCTTTTGCAACACATCACGGTTCCGAACGTAGTCGGATATCTTAAAGAAGGATGCCAACTACGCCAAATATTGTAACTTTATTGTGAGAAATATATTAACGGTACTTACAAATTAAATATCCCTGACTTATTCTGTCATATTGCGCGGCCCATGGTGGAAAATTATTCCCGTGCGTGTTAAAACATAATAACCATATTTTATTGACTGGATCGTTCCCGCACGTGTTCAAACACAATCTTAATTGCGTATACTCGAAATATAGTTTGTAATATTCTTTTATTTTGTCGTGAAAAATGTTTAGAATTTGGCATCTGTTTTTTATGCTAGAGAAATTGCTAATTGAGAAACATCATGATTCTGAAAGACAGCATTTAGATTCGTACTTATGCGAATTTTTGTAGCATCGGCTACATCAGGGGTCGGCAACCTATGGCAAGAGGTACAATTTTCAGTGGCACTCTGCACTACTCTAAAAATCTATCCATTTTTTTTATTGGATGGAAGGTTATAAATTTGTGATTGGCCTTGTTTAATAAATAACTTCAAAATTATGGAAATTTACGGAATTATAAAAAAAATCAGAAAAATAACTCTAAAGATAAATTAACACAGCTATTTTGTAAATTATTTACTATCATTGCTGAAGAGATTTAAATGTTTGAAGTGAGAACATTGCACGTACTCTTTCTTCTCTTGCTTCTACATATCCAACTGTAAGAGAAAAAAAAATCCTTTCCTCACATATGAAAAATATTTTTAGTCCGCAAAGAAATTGTTTACCAACTGAATGCTCGGAATCCAAATTCAGTCACAAATTATACCCCTGATTTTGCAATGTAAAAATAGAACGGTACAAACACTAGGTTCACATTAACATTTTTATTTATCTTTTTATTTAATTATAACGAAGAGAAATACTTATATTTTATGGTGTTTCTTTCTTATTTTAATAAATATGCTTACAAATACATAACATATATATGTACAATGTTAAATTTGTTTATTTTTGTTGAAGAATTCGTTTTATTTTATGCTGTTTATTTTTATGTTAAGAAATATATTTAAATGATGCAGCATTAATATATAATAAAAAAACTGTGAATATCCTCTCTATTATTGACCTTTATTCTAAAATTCTGCATACATTACCGTGGGAATCGAATTATTTCAAAAGTGTCCTACAGCGTGGCATGCTGAATCATATTGGCAGATTGGTTTGGCACGCCAGAGCTGAAAGTTAGCCAACCCCGGGTGTAGAAGCTAGACCAAGGCGACCCCTGGTCTGCATAAAGAAGTCTCGTTAGTTTGCGATTTTGAATGCAGTCACGGCATTTTGGTCCCCTTGAATAATCTAGCTGTTATTAGATTTATCGTTTTTTTTCAAGTATATGTGTTTTATTTAAATACAGCATTTAATTCTCCATGTCTTGGTCAGTTTATTCATCAAGCATCATATACGTAAGGAATATACGCGGGAATTTGCTTTTGCGCATGTGTGGAAACGTTGTCAGCATTTTTTAAAAATAAATTTATTTGCAAAACTCCTCATGCTCCACATTTGGTGACGTTTTTTGAATTGACGAAATTGGTCGACGGTTTAAAGTACTAAGAATTTGACTTGATCTTGTGATGATTCTTAATTTTATCTTATGTGATTCCAGTCTAACATATAATTTGATTGTATTTGCAGCATGTCCGCATGCGTCATCTGGAAATTCTAAACGAAATATCAGAGGGATATTGGTTTTATTTTAGTTCTGAAAGAAATCGAGATGCAAGTGTTGGATTCGGAGAATTTAAATTTATATTGCAAAAACTACATAATAACTCACCAAATAAATTTCTGTAAGGTCGTTTGTTTAAATAATCACAAGAATTTATATTATTTAGACACAATCATTTGAAAAACTGCGTGGTTCTTAGTTTCAAAATTAATCATTTGAAAATGTAAATAAAAGAATTATATATAGTCAAACGATTTTTTTATTGAATTCATTTTGTCAGAAAAAAATTATGAATGAGCATATATTTTAAAATATTTTAATATTTTTTTCTTTTGGAATAATCGGTCTGGAGGCGGGTTGAATTTTTAACGTGTTTTTATATTATTTCTATACAAAGTAAGGTGCCTGCTCAGATCTCGACTTCGTCATTCAGGAATTAAGAAGCGCATTGCTTGCGATGAGCTGATTTTCTGTCAAATAGTAATAGAGAGCCGAAAAAGTTATAAAAATTATGATTATTCCTTCTCTGTCATATGAGTGAAATCAAAAAAATTAATTGGCTCCTATAACAAATTGTGTATTTCTCTCTCTGTATGGAGGAGAAAAACAGACTCATTCACTACGAGATCTTAGGAATTATATATATTTGACCTACAGATTTGAAATTATAGGTACGCATATTCTTTTTAATAAGTATAGGTCCACTAAGAACGGGTTTTTCGAAAATTTACTCCGAAAGGAGGTTTCTGGGCATGATAGACTGCAAAAGTCCCTTTTAGAAATTTTAGACCTATCTACTTGAAATGTGACTGGCATATTTCTTTTGTTGAGTAGAGATTCGCTAAGAGAACGGGGTTTGAAAAAATCGAATCACAAGGGGGATTGTGGATATGTTATCGAAATGATCCCTTTTTTGGAACCTGTTGGACAACTTCAAATTTTCTTCAGATTTGGTAGGCATGTATATTATGTCGAGTGAAGATGCTCAAAGAAAGGATTTTGCGGAAACCTATTCCAAGAATGGAAGGGGGGGGATTGCAGTGGTGTATTACAATAGATAAAAAAGTTCCCATTTTTTTGTGGCAATTAGACTGACAGACTTCAAGTTTGACAGGCATGTTTATTTCACGGAACAGAGATACTCTAAGAACAGTTTTGAGGAAATCGTCTTCCATAGTATTAAAACAGATATTTAGATATTTTTTTGATAATCTCTTAAACTGAGACAGATGAGCCAGGGAGTTTTACCAGGACATTAAAAAGCTTAACGAATAAATTTACTTCGCTATTTTATTTCTGATGACAGTAACTTAGTGGTTATGGTCACAAATATGTGCCTGGAGTGTCGCAAGTTCTAGTCCTGGTGCCACTGAAGTATGTAGAGGGGATCGATGTACGTTAAGTCTATCGAGGTTCAATATCCTCTTGTTGGCGTGTTGTCGTAGTTTAGAAAGGAGAGTGACATAGAGGACATAAAATTAAATGAAGCGGGTCTTTCCAACATGATTGTGCCATGGGTTCAAGTCCTGGTGCCGTTAAAGACCCGCCGTGTAGAGAGTGTGGTGTGGTATATGGAAGAGGGAGGTGCCATCTCAGGTGTTGTTCTCGTCACTTGACCGAGGTTCAGAATGACGAGACCCGTCTTCAATAGCCCTCGTGTTGCTCAATAGTGCGACATAAACTCTCACTCCCACGCGTGCTAAACCATTCTTTCTTCAGTTTAATTTGCGATTTACTTAAAACCATTCACATACAATCAATTGAATTTTGACCCAATACATTTTTTTTACATCCTTTTATTTCAGTTGTTGTATTTTTCAGTTCACCTGTGCGAAGGAAGAGAATACCGCAAAATCCGGCGTAGAACGCGCACTTTTAACGCGGAAAATGAGATCGAAATTCAGGGGGGGCGTTATTCGCCCGGAATAAAAAATGATAGCTATAAAACTAAAAAAGAGATGAGCAGAAACAGTGGCGTAACGGAAAATACTGTCCCTCCTTCAAAATCAAGTTTTGTGCCCCAAACCCAAATACGTACTTGGCGTCAGCCAGGCTTTGCCTCCCCCTGGAGTCCTTGGCGATGCGGAGGTGTATGTTACGCCACCGAGCATAAAAAAAATTAGATTTCTATATGTATCGAAATGTTTTTCATTTAAAAGAAATAAAAAACCTTATGAACTTGAAGGGGTGTAAATCTAGAAGTATACTATTTTTCGAAAGCTGAGGATAATACCTCGAATAAAGGACTTCAACACATAAAAGCATTGCATGCATACATTTCAGGTTTCTTCGCAAAAAACGGTGTGCGCGTTATAAGGTGAATAACCTTACAATTAATGCAGCTTTTGAAAGTCTAGGTGCGCGTTATACGCCGGACTTTACGGTAGTTATTTTCTAAAATTTTGATAAGAGCATTTATATATAACAAATTCCAAAAACGAGATCAATTTTCTAGACTACTGACCAACATCATCGGGTTCGGATTCTGAAATCTTCGATATTGAAACCTTCTGGATACGACAAACGCCTTCCAGGTCAATGTCGCATCACAAGACAAAATGTAGATGTTCCGCCATAAAAGAAAATGCATACATTCCATGACTAAATGAAAATAGGATCTGTCGAAGGCTGAACACGATGCGTCACCAAAAAAAAAATTGTGTATTTGCGCACCTGCCTCTCCCTGTTTCAATTTTTCGTCGATGGTGATCACAGCTGACGCGCGTGTGGAAGGTTCGTCCAAATTCAATCAGCAAAGCCCTGGAGGACTTTAAATATGGGCTTCAATTTTCCGCAAAGGCAAACATATTGGGTTACTGGGAAGTCAACGGACGCACCGTTGGATCATCCGGATTACGGCAAGAAGCGTATGTAATCCCTTTTTTTAACTGTTTATTCAATGGATAGATTTGACTGTTGTTTGTTTTGAATGGACTTGGATACGGATGTGTTCCGCATTTGAAGCCTATATATAATCGTATATTTAATTATTTTATTAAGTCTATTTATTCAGTGATTTGACCACCGTTTGTTGGGAGTGAACTTACTGCTCTATATTGGAAGCTTTACATTTGTGTGATTTACTAGCGGAAAGTTTCGATGATTTGTATTATTGGATATTCCGCGTTTGGGAAACAGTATTGAATATATATTCCCAGTTATGCATTTGAACAATAATTAGCTTATTTTGTAAACAAGGCGTTATATATATATTGAAATTATATACAGGTATGTACTATTATTGGCTTGTTATCAAATTACTGTTGAAAAACACGCAGTGTTATTTTATACAAATGTTGCCGTATAAAAAATAAAACTTCTGATTTGGCACAAATATTTCAATTACGGAACTAATATATCTGATGCCATGGGATGAATCAACGTATTTCTCTTTAATGCTTAGTTTGATTACAGTTTAATTAAATTTTTGAGTTATAATTTTACAAAATAGATATTTTAGTTATACTTTAATAAATTTTGGTTGAATGAAGCAATGATATTTTTTAAAATTAATAATAGGAGATTATTATTTGTTTCATCGGGCACGCATGAACAGCATCGCAAATGACATATTATTAAAGGAAATATATATATAATTTACTATTTTATGCTCTAGAACAGTGTTCCCCAACCTTTTGACCGCCGTGGACAGGTCAACATTTGTTAATTTTACCGCAGCCTGTTGAGGGGGAGGACGTCGATTATTTATATTTTAGGCTACTTTGATTTAATAATTTTAATTTAATTGTATTTAATCGTGACTTCAGAATAAAATATAGCTATACCAAAAAATGAATATGAAGTGATTTAACAAAGAATATAAAGTGATTTTCAGAAGAAGGAGCCCAAACCCAAGAAAAATATACCACAGTAAATAAAAGGGAAATAATGTAATGTTTCTTGTGCGGACCAGTAGTGTGGCCGCGGTAGCCGAGTGGTATAGGTATCGGATCGTGGCTTGCCTGGTCACGAGTTCGATCCCAGTACCACTAAAGACCCGCCGTGTAGGGTAGTGATGCACGTTAAATCTGTCGAGAGCTGAAACGTCCTCCCGTTGGTGTTGAGTTGAGTTGAGTTAATATTAACCCAGTACACGAGGGCTTTTGGCGACGGAAAAAGACGTGGACGACACCTGAGCTGCCCCCCTCTCTAACTACCACACCACACCAACGGGAGGTTTCAGCTCGACAGATTTAACGTGCACGTTAAATGGTACTGGATCGAACTCATGACATGCCTGCCATGGTTGGATACCTTAACCACTGGGCTACCGCAGCCCTTCTCCCGTTGGTGTGGTGTGGTAGTTAGGAGAGGGGGGTGCCAGCTCAGGTGTCGTCCACGTCACTTGACCATGGTTCAAAATTACGTGGTCCGTCGCCAAAAGCCCTCGTGTAGCTGAACAGTGCGACGTTAATATTAAATCAATCAATCAAGCGGACCAGTAGTATTTGATCCACGGACCGAGAGTTGAAAATCACTGCTCTTGAACAGTGCTTCCAACCTTTTTATCGTTGCGGACGGTCAACGTTTAATAGTATTACGCCGTCCCACTGAGGAGAGCCGTGTAGGGCAGCGATGCACGTTAAATCTGTCGAGAGCTGAAACGTCCTCCCGTTGGTGTGGTGTGGTAGTTAGGAGAGGGGGGTGCCAGCTCAGGTGTCGTCCACGTCACTTGACCATGGTTCAAAATTACGTGGTCCGTCGCCAAAAGCCCTCGTGTAGCTGAACAGTGCGACGTTAATATTCAATCAATCAATCAAACCCACTGAGGAGAGAGAGGGCGTTGATTGTTTACATTTTAAATTATGTTGATTTTGTTTCATTTTAACTTGATTGCCTTCAGAAGAAAATACAATTGCACCAAAAAATGAATATAAAGTGATTTAACATTTTAACTCATTAAAACGCTAAATCAATGAGAACCCTGAGCTTGTTTCTTCGTAACGAGAAGTTTCCAACTGGAAGGTAATGAGGTGGCATCCGAACTGTGTTGCTTATGTTCAGTTTATTCCATTGCTTTTTTTAGGTTGCTGTCTCTGCAGAAAACTTCGCTTCACACAGATTGTCGGAAATTACACGATAGGGATTAAAACGCTATGGGGGCAATTTCAAGATATTCCGCCACGACTTTAATCTGGAACATCGGCTGAGTCGTTGACTCGAACGTAGTTTTAAGGCCGCAGTCATTTGAAATCTCCAGGAGTTGATCTTATTGCGGCTGCTGCAGTTTTAGGTGAAGTTTCTCGTGAGTTCTTTGGGTGACTAAAGAATCTTCAATGTCCTTCGGGCTGTTTTCTTAATGTTCTTTAGGTGGCCTAAGAATCTTCCATGTCATTTTGGGTGGTCTTTTCAATGTTCTATGGGCGCACCAGTACTTTTCATCTATGGGCCTTTACCGGTCAACGTCCCTGGGTTTGGAGACCACTGCTCCAGAGTATGTAAATAATATGTATTGTAAATACAAAACACAGGTAGTGTTGTCATGGAATCGACTCCATAAAAATTGAAGGATTTCTGGTATCGTGGAAGGGGAGCTATGGTGTTCAGATGATTTATTTTTATTTTGTTTGTATATTGATAGTTTTTTTCGACAATTTATGGTTGGCCGTGGTAGCCGAGTGGTCAAGGTATCGAATCGTGCTGGTCTTATCAAGAGTTCGAGTCCAGTACCACTGAAGACCCGCCGTGTAGGGCAGCGATGCACGTTAAATCTTTCGAGAGTTCAAACGTCCTCCCGTTGGTGTGATAGTTAGGAGAGGGGGTGCCAGCTCATGTGTCACCCACGTCACTTGACCCTGGTTCAAAATGACGTGGTCCGTCGCCAAAAGCACTCGTGTAGCTGAAAAGTGAGACGTTAATATTCACTCACTCACTCACCCGACAATTTATGCAGAACATAAAGTCAGCTAACTTCATCAAATACACTTAGTAGTGCACAGTAGCCGAGTTGTCATGGTTGCTAGCCGGTGTTGAACTGGGGGTTCGAAATTCGGTGTCATTGAAGACCCGCCATGAAGAGATCATGTCTTGGCTCAAAGTCCTCTCGATGGCATGGGGAGGAAGTTAAGAGAGTGGTGCCTGATCAAATGTCGTCCTCGTCACTTCACCTTGGTTTAAAATTATGAGGCCAGTCACCAATAGCCTTCGTTTTGCTTTAGAGTTTGGCGCTCGCTCACACTTACCTTCACAAGGCCAAATAGTTTCCATAATAGTTACAGCCCTCTTAATTTTGTGTCATTGTCCTCGTTACTTGATCATGGAGTTTAAGAGTTACATTAACAAACAATCAAGGAATTCTTCAGGTGTCAACTGATTGAGGGGAAACGAGTAACTTTCACAGATGTGATGAGCGGCGGGATACTAACTCTGGTATCGATCACGTGATTTGACCATGATTCAAAAATAAAATGACGTTTTGGGTTTTTAGTAGCCAACTTTTGTGCAAATTAGGAATAGATTTGTTTCTGCATTGAAAACTGTCACATGGCTACGAAATTAAAGCATAGCTTTCTTGAAATATTTATTGGTACTTACGTATTATAAGGTTAAAAAATTTCGCCAATTCGAAATACATCGCTGTCAGCCTTAAGCTTCATTCACACCAAGGCTGTCAGCGTCGAGCGTCTAGCCAATCAGAGACTTCATCTCGCCCGAGATGAAGTCTCTGATTGGCTCGACGCTGACAGCTTTAGTGTGAATGCAGCCTTATTATTGTCTTGGGACACTCATAGAAATATTCTTCCACTATTGGCTGCATATCGCATAATCTTGGAAAGTATTTCGAATTGAAATTGATCGAAGGTAAAATATGTAAGTACCAGGGACGTAGCTACCGCCATATCAATGATAAGGGCCCCCAAGCTATAGAAGCATCAACTTGTGTGAAAATTTGTACAATGTTAGGGAGCCCTAAAGATGGATCCACAAAGAATTTTAATACAGGACCTATTTAGGACTAACTACGCCAGTGTGAAGTATCGATTTATTTATCAAAAATATATGCCATTCACATCCATCAAAAGCAAGAGAAAGCTCTTATTTTAGGCAGCCCATCTGCTGACTGTGAAATCAATTAAGTGAATCGTGTATCGATATAAAAAATTAAGTTGAAAAATATTGTTTATGCATTTATAAACCTTATGGATTACATTGATTACTCGCATAATCTTTATGGGAATACCATATTTAAGTTGACTAAGAATCGTTATTTGTTTGATTTCCCATTTCAACAGTCTTAAACCTTAGGAAATTAGTTTGCCAGTCTGTCCCTTTCGTGATCAAAAACATTAGTTGTAACTTTATTATGTATTTGTGTATTTTCCGTAGTGGATTTTATTTTTAAACTAATCACGCATGGCTGCTCATGAATAAACATTTTTCTCTTTTATAAAAAAGGGGAAGGGACTAATGAATGAAATCTTTTAAGGAAGAAGTGGTTTCCGACGCACGCCATGTTTTTCTCATTTTGGATTAAGGCATAATTTAAAACATTTCCTTTTCCCCATATGTTATTTTGTATCCACGAAAAAAATACAAATTTAAAATAATGGGTGGTTATAATTAAAGTTACGCTATCCAGAGGTTTGTAGAACCTGTTCTGCTTATTAGACTTTTATAAAACTTAGAATATATGCTATAGGGACCATGAAAAAAGATTTCTGCAATAAAAAAAATAGTACAAATTTTGACTACCAAGTGGCTTTTATCGAATATTCCTTATGCAAATCCATAAAACCTTTATGTAAACTAGTAGTCATAGAGAGAGAAGCATTCAGAGCACGCGTTTGTCACCGTTAATCATTCCTGTTTTACAGGAACGACAATATCTGCAAACCACTATCTTTATACAAGATGGAGCAACTTCTCACATTGGGCACCAAGTCAAAGCACTACTTACTGCTAACTGGCGATAATCGGGATCATCCAGATATTTTCTGGGTGCATGGCATTCTCGCTCACCCGACTTAAATCCCTGAGATTTCTGGTTGTGGGGATTTCTAAAAGACCGTGTTTGTAGAGGAGGAATTAGGACTTTACCTGATTTGAAAGCCGGCAGTATGCGCCATGCGGCTGAAATCCCTCGTGAGTTGCTTTGCGCTACCACTGAAAACGCTATAATGCGCTTTCAATACTTTATTGCTGTCAATGGAGCACATACGGAGCATATTCAGTAAATGAATACATTTCAACGATTCTAACATATTTTTCGTTCTTCTTTGGGCACCACATTTCCACTTAGTGGTCAAAATTTGAACTTTTTTTTTATTGCAGAAACTTTTTTCTCTTTGTCCATATAGCATATATTCGAAATTTCAACAAAATCTGATAAGCAGAATGGGTTCTACAGGCTTCTGAATAGTGTAACTTTAATTATAATCACCCAGTATTTATAGAATTTAAAAGTGTAATTTTTGCAGTTTTTTATTCAAGCACTTAATTTCTTAAGGAAATGGCGGGAAAGCTGAGTGGTTGATTTGAGATAATAACATTTGAAATAGTCATTGTAAATTCTTTCGTTATTGATGATAAATAAATCCCTAATCGACATATAGAGGGGGGGAGGGGATAAAATATATATACACATTTTGATAAAGAAAAACGTCTATACAGTGAAAATGGCAACACAAAGCTCACAAGGGACTGAAATATTTTTTCGTGTTAAAAGATATTCCAAGAAAGAAAAAAAAACATATATCAGCAAAATTAAATTTATTAGAATTTATTTTATTTACACAGATATGTATATATGAATATATATATGTACATATGCATATACATATGTATATGCATATAGATGTATTTGCTTATAAGCACTTACATATCTATATGTATAAAGTTTTTCGAAAGTAATCTGATTTTTCTTTGCATTGTTATTTTAGCATCCAGTTATAAACAAACTATTCATATCTTCCATTTAGTTATTCATTTCACCATTGGAAACTGAGTCTAAATAACTGCGTATACTTTTTACGTTTCCTATTTCGCATAATGTAGGGACAAAAGCAGCATTATTAATTTCGTTTTCATTGCCGGAATCTGCATCGATGATATCTTTTGAACTTTGAACAAACTCCCCAATGTCTTTGTCTGCTATAATTGTGATTGTACACACATATATCATCATCTACTACAACGAATTCTTCCGATAATACAAAGAGCAGTCCAATCCGGCTGGCGTTTTCCGTATTTTGTTCATTTCCAGAGGGGAAATCTTTCGTGTTAAGCGATTTTCGTTTCGTGTTAAGAGAAAAAATGCATGAAAATGCATAGTAGCTTGTCGGGACCGTTGTATTGTATTATTTCGTCCTAACCGTTTTCGTGTTGAATGTATTTCACTGTATTAACGTAAGTATTACATTGAATAAAAATGACAAAGTTACAATAAATGTTAAAAAACTAATTCACGCGCCTTCAAACCTTTTTGAGCACGATGCCGTACATTGTTGGTGTCATCCCTCAGAGCATCTACAGGAATTGCGTGACTAGCCGTCTCAATTGCATAGCGCAGTTTCTTGCTGTGCACCACTTTCTGGAGGTAAACCCATAAGTAGAAGAGACCACATCACTTAGAAACAAAATCACTTTATTTTCAACCTGCGCGAGGTACCATTCGCAAAACTGAGTTCTTCTGTCTGGGTCGCCCTCATTCAGTATATCGTTGGCCTAGCTATCAGAACGCGTAACTCCACAAAGGAAATTAATTTGATATACGAGTGCTACGCGCCAACCGTTGTTTGGCGCAATTTTTTAATCTTGCCAAACGATACAAATGTCGATACACATGACCACACGATACAAATATTAAGGTAACCATATTGTAATGTTATCGCCCATTTTAGCGAGCATAAACAATAGTTTGGCGCGTAGCTCTCCGATATCAAATTAGCACCTCAGATGGAGTTACACATTCTGATAATTAGGCCGACGATATGTAACAATTGTGGTATGTAAACTTTCTATTTCACTCTTTGCAAAATGCGACCTACGCTAGCCCTACTCACGCCTGCTTCACGTGCACATTGTGATGTCGATTTGTGTGGTGACCTTTTGAATGAATCTAACATTACTACAGCAGACGCTTCACTTGTAGATTGGTGTGGTCAGCCGGATCGTCTCTTATGAATATCCTTTATTGTTCCATCAATTTCAAGCTTATTGCGAAGGCGAAAAATGTTGGTGGTTCCATTCCATATTGTTGAATCCAATGTCCTTGGACTTCACTCACATTCTCGATCTTCCAATACCATTTTAAAATGCTTTTTCACTGCTCGAAAGTCAGTCGTAAATGCGCCATAGTCTCACTTTCCTCTAAGATCATTAGTCGCTGGACTAATTTTGAACACGTTAAAACACTTATGGCAACTGTTAATACCTAACTTAACTCTATAGTCAATGCGATCTCAAACTTATGGCAATAACATATTACCCAGTCTTAAAGTGTGCATACATTTTTCTTTCACCCTGTGTATTGGAGAAAAGAAACTGACTCATTCCGAGATCTTCGGAACTATTAAACATACAGACTTTAAATTTAGCAGCTATGTTTATTTTGTTGAATTAAGATCCGCTAAGAACGGATTTTGCAGATACTGATTGAAAGAGGGGACACGGGGAGCGAAACTGATATAAATATATTTCCATTTTAGAAATTCAATTCTAGTAATTTTTAAATCAAAAAGCGAGAGATAGAATCAAATGTAATCGAATGGCTAGGACTTGGATATCAATGGACACTATATAGTCTTACAACATCGCGAAATACCCAGTGAAGCGGGTAAATAACGTCTAGTTTATAAACAATTTAAGGCATTTTTTAAAAATATACCGCAAAATTCTTTAATGTTTTATGTGTCGATATTGTTAGAGAAAAATAAATTGAGAACTCACAATCTCTTTTTATATTTTAATTTTAATGAATTAGACAATAGTAGCTGTCACCATACTCTATATTTTACCACTACATGAAACTGTATTGTATACCAACATACAATTATATTTCTGAATCCCCCCACTCTAAATTTAGTGACCTCGTTAACCAACTAGCCATACTTCCGAATTCATAGCCGGTGTGACGACTTGGGAAAACGGATAGGTGGGTGGTACAAGACTCAAGAAATTAAATTATTGATTTATTACTTCTACAGTTATATCTAAATGTAAATAATGTAATTAATATATAAGTTATTAAAACTATTGAGTGTTTTGATGGAGGAGGTAAAACACCCCCCTTCTCTTGTAGAGTGTTTCAAATGGACTGCTTTCTCCACTCTCCTGGAGGTAGTGGCGGTCCTTTCTTACACATCGAATTTCAGCCGAGTTTCCGGCTCACAGGTGCGATCCAGCCATTGGTTTTCTCACGGCTATCAGTTGTCGGAGTGATATCAGATGAAAGAACCCCGCAGTATTTAAGGAGTGCAAGTGTGGATATGAAAAGCGTAATGCTATCAGCATAAAGAAGCCACTTTTGCAGTTGCGAGGCGGGAAAACTTTACACCGGCATGTCATGAATTCGAATCCTGATGCTAATAAAGACGTAATTGGTATTTGGTAGTATTTATTTGAATTAATCTCTTTACAAAATTTAAAATTTTTAATATTTAATTTTATTTTCTTTAACTTGGAGAACATCTCTAAATCAATAAGATTAATCGGTTCTTCTGTTATAAACACCTGCTTGGAAAAGTTTTTCATTCTCGGAAGGTAAAAAGAAAAGTCTGTTAAAAAAACTTTTTTTCCTATTAAATATAAAGATTCTTTCTTTAATTGTTTTGTTTGAGAAGAAAAAGGAATTTCTGTCATTTTCTTTCCTCCTATTGATTTCTTTTCAGTCTAGAACTTTTTTCCTGTTTTCATAGCTTCGGACATTTATAAACGAGAATGTTTTTTTAAATGTTAAATCTATTTTGAAGTTATAAGTTTTTCATGGATTTTTATTGAATGATTAATTTTTTTTTGCATCAATTTGAATCTTTTTTTCCTCTGACTTTTCATGTAATTGGACTAATTTTTAAAAATTTTACCAAAAAAAAAAGAAAAAAATTGTTCACTGAATTTTTTTTAACATTTAATGAAGACTAATTTATTAAAGACATCTTTTCATATATATCTGATGGAAAATATTTTATACTTTTATATTTTCGTAATTCAACACGGTCGTTCAAATTTACGAAGTCTTAAATGTAATTTCTAAAAATCTTAGCTCCGATTACTTGTGTAGCTTCAAAGTGAGGTGTTAATGATTACTATCAATTAAATTTAAAAATCATTCGAGAGAAAATTTTTAAAAAAGAGCGAAATTAAAATAATAAAATAAGCCGTAATTTTTTCCGTTTTTTTTCAACATGTGCCTATCAGCCGTTGAAATATAACGAATTAAAAAAAAGTAATATTTTTCTCATTTTTGAGAAGCATGGTGTTTTGATAAAAATGAGTGAGACACTAGATTTTTTTTTCTTTTCCACATGTTTTTATCAGTAGAAACAAATGAGAAAATTGATTGAATAGTCATTTCAGTAATTATATTTAATTTTTTTTGTAGGCTTGTCAATGTTACATTCGAAACATGTATTTATTGCTTTTCGAATTCATATTTTTCAATTTATTTGAAACATTAGTTAACATGCTGTGTTAGTTTACGAAAAAAAAAACTCGGAAGAAGAAATAAATAAATATTCTTAGAAGTTGTTAAGTATCCTTTGACTAAAGCTCTCTTTTCTATCCTGAAAAAGAATTTTCTCGGTCTTCACAGTTAAGAAAAACGAGTGGAAATCTGTCTTTGTATAAGTAATAAATACAATGTTATTTAGAAAACATTTTAAACAACACGAATTGCAAATTTTTATCGTTATACTGGGAATTTGATACGATTTTTTTATAACTGCGTTGCTCTCGAAATACTCCAGTTTTCAATGACAGCATGATCACGATTCTCTTCACTGGCATTCACCAATTTAAAAGAACAATACACATTTCTCGTATCACAAGTGTACACAAAATAAATGGCAATAAAAAGAAAGATATCATTTCATAATCATGCTTGCACCTGCTTTTCTCTCAACTAATCCATCTTTTTTTTCTTCTGTTTATATATAAATAAAAGAATAACAGTTAAAACTTCGGTCTGAATGGCATCAGACTTCGTGCACGAATTTTCATTCAGCGGTGGCAACACTGTTGTTCTTTTTGGAATAATTCTATTCGAAGAGATCATTTTTATAGCGTGTTTATTTTGATGACTATTGCTGTATTGAGTAAGATGTGGTCGCAAGGCCATTATGCTAAGTTTAATCCAATTACGAAAGAACGGTTTCGGATTGTTTGTTTTGTTTCGGAGATGTTAAGTGGATGGTAATGTCTGAATTTGATTTCAGTGAAACTTGTTATTATTTCGATGTGATTGAAAGAAGGAATTTTCTTCTCTGCCTGATTTGTGTTTGAATGAACATTGTTTACGTGATTAAAAACATGAGAGAGAATTAAGAAGAGGGAAAACATTGCAGGTGCAATTTTATTTGTATTTTATAAAATATAAGGAATTCTCAACACATATCTAAGCATATACAGTGGGCCACAAAAGTGTTCGTACACTTGCAATTTCTTATAAAATTTAATGTTTTCGACTAATAAAAATTAATATATAGGTATCGTGATTTTTTAACATCTACAATTTGTTCTTAATGGATTGACATAATCATTTTTTTAAAAATAGTATAACTATTTTTTTTAAAAATTGATAATCAAAAAGCTACTAAAAATTACGCGCACAAAAGTTTGTATACTTAAAAAAATCTCGACATAGCTTTAAATATTGTATTTCTTTCCTAATTTAGTACTTATAAGGATATATTTTAGTGTCCACAACCACCTTTAAACGTCTTGGTATAGATTTAATCAGTTTTTTGTAATTTCTGCATCGATTTTCGACCATTCTTCCATGATTATTGTTTTTACTTCACATTATGTGTTTGTCATGTTTCCTTCTTTTCGAAATCAAAATCTCTCCAAATATGTTTTACTGGGCTAAATAATGTGATTGAGTAGATTTTTCAGAATTTGGGGACAGTTATAGAGATACCAGCGGCGTACATTGAGAGCAGTGCGCTTGGCGTCATTATCCTGTTAAAAAATGAAATAGTTTTCTATTTCCAAATTTTGGGCGGATAATATAAAATTTCTCTTTAAAATATTTAAATAGAGCTCATGTGATTCAGAATACCATAAGAAAAATACCAAATTTCCTAATCCTGAGGCCGATTTACACCCCCACGCACGAACACTTCCACCTCCATGGTTCATTGATCAAACTATAGGGTGTTTTTTTAGAGGTACAGAACTTTAAATTGCAATAAAACCAACGATGTATTATTCAATTGACATGAATTTTTTTTTATTCGAAAGATAATCTTGTGGCATTACATTTTAAATATCATCAAGCAAGGCGTAGATTCGTTGAATGGGCCCAAAACGAGATTGCCGTTGTTCCCGATTTTCATAATCGAATTTTGTTTAGCGATGAAGCGCACTTCTGGTTGAATGGCTACGTAAACAAACAAAACTGCCGCATTTGGAGTGAAGCTAATCCACAACTGTATGTCGAAACACCATTACATCCAGAAAAACTGACTGTTTGGTGCGCTTTATGGGCTGGTGGAATCATTGGTCCATACTTCTTCAAAAACGATGAAAGCCACAACGTTATAGTTAATGGTGATCGGTATAGAGCCATGATTACTAACGTTTTCATTCCTGAATTGAACAATCATGATGTCCAGGAGCTGGGGTTCCAACAAGACGGCGCAACATGTCACACAGCTCGTGCCACAATCGGTTTATTGAAAGACACGTTTGGTGACCGCCTAATTTCACGTTTTGGACCTGTGAATCGGCCTCCAAGATCTTGTGATTTAACACCGCTAGACTATTTTTTGTGGGGCTATGTAAAGTCATTGGTATATGCGGATAAACCACAAACGCTTGACCATTTGGAAGACAACATTCGCCGTGTTATTGCCGATATACGGCCACAAATGTTGGAAAAAGTCATCGAAAATTGGACGTCCAGATTGGACTACATCCGAGCCAGCCGTGGCAGTATTATGCCAAAAATCATATTTAAAATGTAATGCCACAAGATTATCTTTCGAATAAAAAAATTCATGTCAATCGAATAATACATCGTTGTTTTATTGCAATTTAAATTTCTATACCTCTAAAAAAACACCCTTTAGATTCTTGGGATTAAGTTTAAGAAAATACAAAATTGTGACAGCAAATTGATTGAGATGACAGAAAATTCCACATTTTTGATTCCAATGGGCATATAATAGCTTGTAAATGAAAAAATGAGGACTTAAGTCCCATGCATTTATATGTGGAGCAAGAACTCTTCTACTTCATGCTTCAGCACATGGAGGTGGAGAGGTTCTTGCGTGGGGGTGTAAATCGGCCTCAGAATTAGATAGTTTGGTATTTTTTTATGGTATTCTGAATCACATGAGCTCTATTTAAATATTTTAAAACGAAATTTTATATTATCCGCCCAAAATTTGGAAATAGGAAACGACTTCATTTTTTAACAGGATAATGACGCCAAGCGCACTGCTCTCAATATACGCCGTTGGTATCTTTATAACTGTTCCCAAATTCTGAAAAACCTCCTCAATTTTTTTTATTTAGCCGAGTAAAACATATTTGGGGAGATTTTGATTTTAAAAAAGAAAACAGGACATTTTAGCACAATGTGAAGTAAAAACAATAATCATAGAAGTATGGTCGAAAATAGATGCAGAAATTACAAAACTGATTAAATCTATACGAAGATGTTTAAAAGTTGTTGTGGACACTAAAAGATATCCTACTAAGTACTAAATTAAGAAAGAAATACAATATTTAAAGCTGGTGGAGTAATTTTTTTAGTAGCCTTTTAATTATTAATTTAAAAAAATAGTTATGCTATTTTTAAAAAAAATGATTATGTCAACCCATTAAGAACAAGTTGTATAGATATCCATTAAAAATTACAATTCCTATATAAATTTATATTAGTCGAAAACATTAAATTTTATTGGAAATTGCAAGTTTTCGAACACTTTTGTGGCCCTCTGTATATATATACAAAAATGTTTCTAGTCATGAATAACGTGTTTACTTAACATGTTACATTTAGTAGATCCTAATTGAAACTCACATTATCAACTTATTAAACAAGTAAAATAAATTATTTTTTAAAAGTCAATTCCTACTTAGGTCAACTAAGAAAAGTTTTATTTTAGTTATTTTTTATTAAATAGTTACAACTAAAATAAATATGTATTGTATATACATATGACAGAATCACAATATTAAGTGGCAAAATAGAAAACAAATTTCCTTGCAAGTTTTCAATTTCCTTTTTATAAAAGGGTGTTATACTATTTATTCATTCATAAATCACAATCTCGGAAGTTAGGCCATCTCAGGTGGAATTCAAACTCACGACCTTTCGATTAGAAGTCCAACGCGCGCTATCCATTGCGCTACGGGGTCACAACAAGCGATTTTCCTTTTTTTCTGTGATGTTGGACTATTATTTTTGTTTGTTACTATTAATTAATTAATTAATTAATATTTTAAAAAACTGTATTAACATCAAGTGTCATCCACTACAAGTTTAAAAAAATATATTTTAACTTGAGTGGATGAATAAAAAGTATTTTATTAGCGATTGAAAATCTGAACTATATTTTTTTATAAATATATATAAAGAGTGTTTTTTTAGAGGTATAGAACTTTAAATTGCAATAAAACAACGATGTATTATTCGATTTACATGAATTTTTTTTATTCGAAAGATAATCTTGTGGCATTACATTTTAAATATGATTTTTGGCATAATACTGCCACGGCTGGCTCGGATGTAGTCCAATCTGGACGTCCAATTTTCGATGACTTTTTCCAACATTTGTGGCCGTATATCGGCAATAACACGGCGAATGTTGTCTTCCAAATGGTCAAGCGTTTGTGGTTTATCCGCATATACCAATGACTTTACATAGCCCCACAAAAAATAGTCTAGCGGTGTTAAATCACAAGATCTTGGAGGCCGATTCACAGGTCCAAAACGTGAAATTAGGCGGTCACCAAACGTGTCTTTCAATAAATCGATTGTGGCACGAGCTGTGTGACATGTTGCGCCGTCTTGTTGGAACCACAGCTCCTGGACATCATGATTGTTTAATTCAGGAATGAAAAAGTTAGTAATCATGGCTCTATACCGATCACCATTGACTGTAACGTTGTGGCCTTCATCGTTTTTGAAGAAGTACGGACCAATGATTCCACCAGCCCATAAAGCGCACCAAACAGTCAGTTTTTCTGGATGTAACGGTGTTTCGACATACACTTGTGGATTAGCCTCACTCCAAATGCGGCAGATTTGTTTGTTGACGTAGCCATTCAACCAGAAGTGCGCTTCATCGCTAAACAAAATTCACTTATGAAAATCGGGAACAACGGCAATCTCGTTTTGGGCCCATTCGACGAATCTACGCCTTGCTTGATGATCGTTTGGATGAATTGCCAAACCAAACTGAGAATAAATCACTTGACAGCTGTTAAATCGGTCGCCATCTTGGAAAGTAATGCCAACTTAAACTTTTATACTTGGAAAAAAACACTCTTTATATATATATATATATATATATATATATATATATATATATATATATATATATATATATATGAGAGTGTGTTAACTATTAGTAGGAATCGAAAAAATAGTATTGAAAACTAGGGGTGCCAATACTATGGAGTTTCTACATGTGTGTTCACAAATCTAGAATTAAGAATGTAAGTAATTTATAGTTTAAAAAAATTAAGAAACACGCTTTTATAGTGAATCGAACTAAAAAAAATTATTAATATAAGAATAAAATGATTAACGAAAAAATTAATATCATTGGGTTAAAGGTGTGGTGCGCTTTATATTAATTGTTATAATTTCTTACTGGTTCCATTCCGAAATGCTGAGTTAGTGTAAAAATGTAGTACCAAGCACACCCCACGCTTTTACCACAATGACGTTAATTTTCTCGTTAATCATTTTATTCTTATATTAAAAATTATTTTTTTTACTTTTTAGTTTGATTCACACACACACACACACTGTAAAAACGTGTTTTTAAGTTTTTTTTAAACTATAATTTATTTTTCAATTTGTAGTTCGATCTACAATAAAAGCCTATTTTTTTAGTTTTTAAGAATATCATTTATTCTTTGTTGAATTTTTATCCTTGAGTTTGATATTTGGAGCAGGAATTATGTCGCTGCTGGAATTAATCTTGCTCTTCAATGGATATTAATTAATGGGTCTGAAGGGTATTTATTCTCTCCATTTTCGGGGCCTCGGATGAGTCCCATATCGTTATATTTAAAAGATTCCGTCTCTATATATACAGGTCTAACTAATAAAAGTGCATTAAGAAGAAATATTAAACTCCAATTGTATTATCACCTTTTAAACGTATTGCTATAATGTTAACTCGTATCGTACTTCTAAACGTATTGCTTTATAAAAATAAAAATAAAAATTATTTAGCAGTTATAACATAAATTTTTATTATTCACATGTGCGAGTTTTTTTTATTTCCATTTTCAGAAAAACTATGCACCCACCCTACCCTTTTTTATATAAAGAACACTTTTTTTGTTTTATTTGTATTAACCACAAGCATATTTGCTGTTTTAGGTTTGCATCTTAATCTTTTAGCCTCTAAATTTGGAATTAGTCGCCAAATCTGAAAATGGTTTATGCAATTAGTCGCCAAATCTGGAAACAATATAATGAATTAGTCGCCCAAACTCGAAATCCTTAAAATCCTTATTTTTGAGGATCCTGATCAGGCCAATGAAACAAAATTATGAAATTATTGTATTGTCATCGGTCCTTGAGAAGTGTGCAAAATTTCAAATTCATCCAACCTTTTAATGTGGGTAAAAATCGAGTTCAAAGATTCCATTACATACAAGTGAAACTTATAAAAGCGTGTTAAAAAGTGGTATTATTATGTAGGATTAAATTTTTCCTTGGATTATTAAAAATCTGTAAGTTTTTAATGAAATTCTTGTAAATATTTTAAGAAACTTAAAAGTATTCTAAAAACGATTCTTTATTAACGTCGTACTCTAAAGTAGCGAAAGGATTGTTGGAGATGGTCCTCGTAATGTTGAACCTTAGTAATTTCGACGGGGCCGCGGTAGCCTAGTGGTTCTAGTCACGAACTCTTGGTGGGTGTGTCACGAGTTCGAGTCCTAGTACCACTGAAGAATGACAATGTAGAGGGATGATGTCCGGGAAATATGCCAAAGCTGAAAGTTCTCCTGTTAGCGTAGTGTGGTAATTTGGAGTAAGGACTGCTAGCTCAGATGCCCTCAAGATTTAAATTGACGAAACCCTAGCCTTCGTGTTGTCCTATAGTGCGACGTTAATACAGTCACTCCCCCAGTTGACACCCGAGTTGGCTTCCCACTCTCCTCACTTTCACTTCTCTCCAACGTGAGAACTTTGTGGCTTTATATATTTGCGTTGGCTTCAACCCCTTTATGCGGTGGGTCTTCAGTAGCACTTGTGAGAGGCTTTCACCTCTTTCTTGGGTGCTCAGGTATGTAAGAGGTAGAGAAGAAGCACTCGCCATGACCCAATGAATCTATTCATTGATCACACAATAAAACGACACAAATTCAATTAATAACAGTAAGAGAATGTCTCGGTGCTATCCGTGAAAGTGGAACAACGACGGTAATACATGAAAGATTAGGAGACTATCAAACTCGATCCTTAATTTATGTAGGATCTAATCTATCATCCGATTTAATCTAATTTCATTTTAATCTTGTGACAAATTTATACGGAACTTTATCACTAACCTTCTGAGACGTCTTTTTTTAGGGAAATTTAATTCCATACCTATTTCCAATCAGCTCCAAAAAGGGGACAGGGATTCCTTATTATGCAGATTAGATAAAGTATTTAAGTCAAACGGAATAGTAAAGTGAGAGGCAGTAGGAGAGAGAGATTGAAGTAGGAAGGTATAATAGTGAAGTTTGAGATTTATTATTGAAGATTTCTAGGTGGTTAAATTAATCTCAGGAAGAGCTGAGCTGCAGTGTGGTAAATATTGATTTATAATTAAAGTCTCATTAAAGTTTTATATTAAGATTGAGATTAAAGTTAAATGTTCAATAGGAATATTATTGAATATAGTTCTGGGATCTCTTATTGCGGTAATCTCTGCGTGATCGATATTCTAATTGTTAATTAATTGGATCATTAAATATTTAAGTTAATATAAAGGAAAGTCTCTTTTAAACCTCATATATCTATTTTAAATTATTTGTTATTAAAAGTCTTTGATTCTATTTGGGAAAGATAACCAAATAAAGAAAGTTATTCATTAAAATGGCTACTGGTTCTTCTTTGACTCAAAATCATTCTCGTTCTCAAAGTGAGATCCAAGGGGATCTTCACAATCTCAGTGAACAATCGCCCCTTTAAAGTTTTCTCCTAATAAGTATTATTCACAATAATTCAATAATGATACCTGTCAGTAACGATCTTACCTGATATCTGGTTTATCTCCTCCTACTCTCCATTCTAGCTAGAAAATTTGCACTGTATATAGTAACTTAATTTGCATGTCACGATTATCTTCTTCGGAAGGGTTGGTTGTGAATAAAGCGAATTGATAGCCCAAAGATTTTTCAACAGGATTAGAGGAAGGATTGCGAATAGATCCGTCACACACTTGAACTCGAACTCGTGAGCAATCGGCTATCTCACCTACAGACATGATATTTGGCAGGCGAATTTCTTTTGTTGAGTAGAGGTCTGCTGTGAACGGGTTTTGCCGATATTGACTCCAAAGGGCTGAGGTTACAACGGTATTACAAATAAAGGCATAAGGCTTTAAAAATTTAGCTTCTATCTTTTTTAAATTAAGAGGTGAGGGTTCTTCTAAATGCAATCGAAAGTTTAATGCTAGAATTTAGATATTAATTCATGCATTTAAATGAAATATACAGCGAAGCGGGTGAAAAATTTATAAATTTCGGTTGATTGTTATAAAGTTATTCGGATGTAGCAAACATTTGATTAGTCTATAATTACGCATTTGTTTTTAAACACAACTAAATTAAGAAAATGGATATAATTTTACCTTTTAAAATCCTGAATTTATACCATAAATTTAATTGGGAAATATGAGAAGCAAACTTTATTTGCATAACGAGAAAAAAATAGACTTAATTATAAAACCGGCTAGAGAAAGATAATATATATATATCTGTATGCAAACCTGTTTAAATAAGACGTTATTTTATAAACTGTAGCAAATGAAAAGAATTACGTGCTACAACTATTCAAATTATCTGAGCAAATCTACATAAAATAAATTTTACTCCGAATCTTCTGATTTCTTGGAAAGATAAAATAGAGGGTTTCTTCTTTTTAAAAGTAACATGTTCAAAAAATCTGTACATGGACAAGTTTTGAATACTTGAATATGAGAAAGACTTGAAATATTCCCTATTTTATGTTTACAAAAACTTGACTTTGTTCTGTTTTCGTTGGACACTTAAAGGTATCAGACTACGTTCGGAACCGTGATTTTAAAAAAGCGCATAAATGGGTAATTTTCATGATATTTAGTGTCACTCAGATTAGAATACACGCATAAAATTGTTTTAAGGACATTTTGACAAAAAATATTTATTTAAATATAATATTTTGGCAAAAAATTAACTTAGAATAACCTTTTTTCCAAATGTTCTCCTTTTGTGAAAAATACTTCCATTATAATAATATTTTGCCTGTATATAGTTTAGACCTCTGTACAGAGGCTCAACTATCATTTTTTAAAAATTCCCATTATTTTCAGAGTTACAACTAATTGAAATAATTATCGGCGTTTTTTCTTAAAATTTCTCCCCTCTGTTGTCATAAAACATGGATAAACCCGCCTCTAAGTTATATATTTCAAAAATTCTAGTTGAACTTCTGTACAGAGGTCTGAGCTACATACAGGCAAAATATTATTATAATAGAAGCATTTTTCACAAAAGGAAAACATTTGGAAAAAATATTATTATCCAAGTTAATTTCCCCCCCAAATATTGTATTTAAATAAATATTTTTTGTCAAAATGTCCTTAAAACAATTTTATGCATATATTCTAATCTAAGTGACACTAAATATCATGAAAATTATCCATTTATGCGCTTTTGCAAAATCACGGTTCCGAACGTAGTCGGTCGGATACCTTAAAACAGAAGCCAGTCAAAATATGAACATAGAATCACTTTATAACCATCGTTAAAAATTTAATATTTGATTTCAGTGTTCGGTTTCTAAGCTTCTGTCTTGATGTCATATGTTTAAGAGATGATTTTCTCTCCCCCCCTATTTTAAAAAGGTGCACCTATATGTAATGGAATCTTTGAATTCTCTCCATTTTTACCACTTTAAAAGATCAGATTAATTCGAAATTTCGCACACTTGTCAAGTACTGACAACAATACAATAATTTCATAATTTTGTTCCATTGTCCTGATTAGGATTAACGATTTTTCCTTTCTAGATTTGTCGACTAATTCCGGATCACATTTCGAGAATTGGCGTCTAATTCCAAATTTTGCGACTGCCAAAACAACTGAGAATTGATTCAGAAGTCACCGGATTAAATAATTTATCCCAAACTCTTCGATTCAAGACGTGTACTTTTATGTCTAATGCTGATGCAAGTGTTAGAAAGGATATTGAGCTCTTTTTAGTAAAAAATATCATTGACTTGTAATATAATATTTTATCAATTGAAAGAAACACACAGCTAAACCAGTGTTTCAACTTTTCAAATTATTTATTGAAGCATGCATAAAGATAATCTTTTTCTGGTGGGTTTGAATATGATTGCTATGGAAATATTACACAAAAGAAGCTAAGCTTTAGTTTATTTTGTAAAATACAATGTTCTATACAATGGTCTGCGTTAGCCATTCACTGGATAGGGTCCTAGAATTACTAAATACCAACCATATAAGGAAGATGATACACGTTAAATCTTTTGAGGAGCAAAGTCCTAATGTTGGCAGGGTGTGGAAGATTGGAGAGTAAAGTGGCAGCTTAGGTGAAATCCTAGTTACTAGGCCAAAATTCAAAATTAAGACATCCATTGCAAATGGCCCTCGTGCTGCTTTAAAGTACGGTGTTAATAAAAAAATCAGACACCAACCACTGATTATTCATTATATCTAAGCTGAGACATAAATTATCCCAATGAGAAGGACAAGTGAGTATAAATCAAAATATTAAACAGAGAGAGAGAGAGTATACTTATTAAAAAAATCCAAATCAATAGAAAACTATCGGAATATCGTTCGAGGGGGGGTGAATTTTCCCTTAATTTAAAGGTACTTCTGTGTCCCACTCTCTAAAATATTCTTGGAAATACTCCTATTAAATTCTTTGAACAAGGCAAAACATCAGTTTCGCATTTTTATTCCAACATTTACCAACAGTTGGTAGTATATTTTCCGCCTAATTTGAATACTAAGATGTCTTTATTTTTAACGGCTGACACCTCGCTTGCATTAATGCCTTCCTTACGCTGCGTCCGTGGGATGTCACAGTTATTAAACTGTAACGAAGTTTCAACGTCAATAAATTCTCACTTTTAAGGAACGCTATTTCAAAGTCCTTGTTAATTTATCTCTACTTTATAGAAGCACATAATTATAATAAGTCTTTTCTATATATTGCATCGCATCGATTAAAAAATAACTCATAAATTTTGTAGTGTTAAATTTTTCAATTTATAACTGATTATATTTGATTATTCCTTTCCAATATAAGCAGTTACTTGCAACTTTTCTAACCTTTATGTATTTTTAACCTTCAAGAAATCATTTATCAACATCTAATAAAGCGTGATCGCCGCTGAAACCGCACGTGTTAATGAAACGCTTATATAACATTAATCAATTAATAATTCCAAATGCGACAAATTTCTTAGATTTTCCACCGAAACCACGCTTGACCGCTGTCCGTCAAGGTAGCAAAAATAAATCATTATATAAGTCATTTTTTACAGTAAAACCAGCAATAATAATTATGACCCATTATCCTGACCTTTGTCAACCTCTCTAAGTGGAAAATTGCATTTTCAACACGTTTTTCCCGAATATTCAAAGCCAGACAACAAATCCATCAGGAACGGTAGCCCTCAACTCGCCTCCCCCCTTCCTGATATCAATCTATTACCAAGTTCTGTTCGATACAGATTCTAGACACGGATTGCCCCAGGCACTTTTGGAGTGAAAGTCAAAAATCGAACAAGTCTGGGAATAGGTTGACCTTTGGTGACCTGGTTTCGGTACCCTTTTTCGCTACTTTTTTTACGCAATTGATTACACCGAGTCGTAGTTTATTTCTTTATTATTATTATTACGAGAAAAATGGTTCTCTTAATAGTTCTTTGCTTTTGCGTAGGAAGAAGCTAGGTGGTTTTTGAGGCTCGAGAACTTCTGCACCGGAATCTTTCGGAAGTTCAGGAATGGAAAAGAAAGTTCTTTTTCTTAAGTTTTATGCCCGCCTACGCAGACCCATTGCCATTGTTGACGAGAGAGCCTGGGTTTAATAGGAGGGGAGTGGTGCCTTTTAAAGTTGGGTGGATTCGGCAGGAAATAGGAAAAGACAGTTATGTAATAGGTTTTCCTGCAGTTATTGTATGCATTATGTGTAATCGCTTATTCAAAAGACTTTCATTGACAAAATGGATACATTTGGTGCCGAAATTATATTGGTTTTGTTGTGTCAGCTTTAGATATGCAGCAGAAATTTAGTCGTAAGAAATCATAAATTTCTCTTTCTCATCTTTAAAATGCGTTTTATTCAATAATCATCATCCTTTCATTAAAGAGTCATCTGTAGCAAAATTTTATTTTATAAGAATTTCAATTCCGCCATACATATATAAAATATGGATTCAGGAAAATTACACTGAGATGTAATTTATTGTTATCTGTAAATAATCGCAATTTTTTAGTCATTTTATTAGACTAAATTTAAAAATCGCAATGGGGGCTGTGTATTGGATTATTTGATGATTGAATACTGTTTTTAACGCAGGAGAAAGACGTGTGAAAAATCGTATTCTCTAGATGAGGGGTAATAAATCCTTTTTTTTGTCGGACCGCATACATACGTTAGTTATTTCACGCGGACCGCAACGTGAGAATCAATGAAGGAAGAGGGGGGCGGAGAAATGCTTTAAGACCAAGATAACGTTGAAAATTTAAAATGGGGAAATTGATCAAAATATAAAAGCTCCTGTATTTTGCTTTTTATTAATTATTTTTTACATTTTTTTATTTTTTTCACTAAATTTTTCTAAACTGAAAGCATTTAAGAATCACTCTTTCACGATTTCTGCACGAGTAAAAGGTTTTATATGATTACTAATAACATGACAAATTTTATAGGGTGCTTTTGTTACCGCTATGACATTACCACTGACAAAACACTTTTGTGCTGTTGTAAAGATTATTCAAGAAAGCTTATTTATCACCTCTTGAAAGTGATCTTCGAGGAAAGTGTCATTGAAGGATTCCTGTTTATTAATATTTTTTTTTATACACAAGAATTTCTTTAAAAATCAAACAACTACTGAACCATGCTTGCTTTTCATTAGAAAATAGTCAACTTTCCAATAGTCATGAAACAATCTATTTTCTTTGAATACTTTTCGCTTGTAAGATATGAAAGATAGTTAAAAATTAGTTCTACTCATAAAACGGTCGTTACTCCACTGTTGTCTATTATCACTAATCAGCAAAAAAAAATCAATTCACAGCCATACGACACTGACAGCAAAAAGCAAAATTTATATATTTGATTTTTTAACAAAGAATTTCCAACCCCAAATTTTCATAAATAAATGAATTTCTCATTGCAACGGTTCATGACTGGTCCACTTAAAAGAGCCCACTGGGCTACAAGTTGAGTATCCCTGCTCTAGAACCTTAAAAATGTTTATTTTCAATCGTGATTTATAACAAATGGTTTGACAGACCTCCAAATCTTACTGTCTCCACTGGATGTAGAGGCACAAAGTATAGTAAGGCAGGGGCAAAGGATGTAGTAAGAAAATTCTTTTGGTCATCTTTGAAGGACATTGTTGGAGACGCCTTTTACTTTTGTTGCAACAGATTAAGCTACTCTTACAAAAAACATAGCTGATAAATCATATATAGAAATACAAATAATATATTCTGAAGAAGCTCTTACAGCTAAATTCACTTCTACAAATAGAAAAAAAAATTTGCTGATTTTCATTAGAAGAAATAAATGAGCTGTAGTTACAAATACGTCTTGTATACATCCCACGCGCCGGTGGTATGCAAGGAGACAGTCGTCGGCGATATTTCAATTGAGTGTTTCAGCTGATTTAAGTCATGGTTCTAAAGGGTGTTTTTTTAGAGGTATAGAACTTTAAATTGCAATAAAACAACGATGTATTATTCGATTGACATGAATTTTTTTATTCGAAATATAATTTTGTGGCATTACATTTTAAATATGATTTCTGGCATAGGACTGCCACGGCTGGCTCGGATGTAGTCCAATCTGGACGTCCAATTTTCGATGACTTTTTCCAACATTTGTGGCCGTATATCAGCAATAACACGGCGAATGTTGTCTTCCAAATGGTCAAGCGTTTGTGGCTTATCCGCATAGACCAATGACTTTACATAGCCCCACAAAAAATAGTCTAGCGGCGTTAAATCACAAGATCTTGGAGGCCAATTCACAGGTCCAAAACGTGAAATTAGGCGGTCACCAAACGTGTCTTTCAATAAATTGATTGTGGCACGAGCTGTGTGACATGTTGCGCCGTCTTGTTGGAACCACAGCTCCTGGACATCATGATTGTTCAATTCAGGAATGAAAAAGTTAGTAATCATGGCTCTTTACCGATCACCATCGACTGTAACGTTGTGGCCTTCATCGTTTTTGAAGAAGGATTCCACCAGCCCATAAAGCGCCCCAAACAGTCAGTTTTTCTGCATGTAACGGTGTTTCGACATACACTTGGGGATTAGCTTCACTCCAAATGCGGCAGTTTTGTTTGTTGACGTAGCCATTCAACCAGAAGTGCGCTCATCGCTAAACAAAATTCGCTTATGAAAATCGGGAACAACGGCAATCTCGTTTTGGGCCCATTCGACGAATCTACGCCTTGCTTGATCATATTTAAAATGTAATACCACAAGAGTACCTTTCGAATAAAAAAATTCATGTCAATCGAATAATACATCGTTGTTTTATATTGCAATTTAAAGTTCTATACCTCTAAAAAAACACCCTTTACTAAAGACAGCAGTGTAGTGGGGTTATTCCTCACTTTGAATGAAGTAGATGTTAAGACAACGAAATGTCAGTCGGGGCACTAGCCTTGTTATTTCATCATCAGTCAGTATTATGAGATCCGAAGCCAGAAGACTATAAACAAGACAAAATTTAATATACAATACAAAACCTTCATTAGTTTCACATGGATTCTTTAAAGAAGTTACCGAAAACTCCTTTAGTGGGTCTTTGCGCATATTCCGTAGTAAAGGCAGGATTGGTACCGTTTTGAAAGATTCTAGTGTAGAGTTTTTTTTCCCAAAAAAGATCATGGCAATCACAGTACCAGACACACACGGAATTAGATCTTCTATGGAGTCCATAGATGCAGGAACGTCTTAAGAACTCTTAAGGCCCTTGACCCAAATAATTCTTTCAACTTTTGGTGGCCCTAGGCCCCATGCAAAAGTAGCCCCCCCTGTGATGCTTAAAAATAGACAGTATGCAGCATACATTATCAAGTACTCGTATGAACGGCAATATGAAATAAATTAAAGTGTATGATTCACAATCTAACAAATTTAAGCACAAATCGTCTCGTTCAACTACCTCATTTTGATTAAATGAGTAATGATGATTTATGATGGTAGGCCTATACCTAAACATGAACACAGGTTATCACATAGTAATATGGTCGTGGTCAATTGCCGCCTTTGTTTTAAATTCTTCTAACTATGCCAGTTAAATTCCAGAGCTATATCTGTATTTTTTTTTACTAAGTATTTTTGGTGCGTGACAGGAGACTGCCACACACGTCCACTTTTCTAATCTTCTGCAAAAAAAAAAGATCCCGATAAAAAATTAATGAATTATTTTTCTGCCGCGTACATAGTTAAACTAACATTAAAACAATCTCTTTGTTTTGATTTTTTTTGAGTTACATATTTGTTTTTATGTGTGCTATTCTATTCCTGAAAGTTTTATTACGTATTTGTGTTCTGGTATATAAAAATATCAGAAAAGTTGTTTTATGATTAAAAGTTTTGATTCCTGACGAATTTTTGCTCATTTAAGAGAGAGAGAGTTCAAAAAATTTAGCTTCTTAAAAATTTTTTTTAAGTACACCAGGGGTAAGTTTAAAACAAAAACTGTTACTACTTACAAAAGCTACAGTTTTCTACCAGTTGGTGTCCAGACGCTCTCAGGCAAAGACAAGTTTAAAATTTTTTTTAAAACTTAGAAAAAGCACGCAATAAATTTTTTAAGATTCGAAGGAAAATAGTGTGTTGAATCAAAATTCCCTTCATATGTAACTGAGAGATATGCATTTACTAATCTTTTAAGGAATCCCCTGTGCAATTCTTGGATGTTTGTTTGTTCTAGTTTATTGGTTGTTTATGGAAGAGCAAAAATTGATTTTGACAAGATATAACAGCTGTGTGAGCTTGTGATAGCAGTATGAATAAAGTTGAAATTTTTTCAAAGCAGAATCTCAAAGCACATACAATAGCTCTGACTGAATATAAGAAATTCAATTCGACAAATAAAGCAATTAAATTTGAAAGAAGAACTTTCTCAGTTTAATATATATATATATACTTCCTTTTCAGATATATATATATTCCATTCATGAAATTTTAACGCAATTATTATTGAAATGTTTCAAGGTATTTATTTAAACGTAAACATGGATGCGATTCTCCAAATCTTGATATGTTTTATGTGAGTATTGTTATTTATGTGATAATGAGAGCTTTAAATTTGGTGGGATCGTTGCATTTTGTTTTCATTTGGACACAATTTTTAACATGCCATAATGAAAATAAAGATTTAAATATTTTTGTGCATATATATTGTGTGAATTGTGTTAGTAGCGACATGTGCATGGAATTAGCACGGAGATTAATGGATTTTTTAAAATAAATGTTTTCAATTTCTATAAAATATCGATTTTTTTCTTTTTTAATTGTTATACAAGTATACTACACTCAGGAACATTGAAAATAGCGACCCAAGAAGGAAGCTAAGTACAATTGCGAAACTTTGCAAATAAGTAGAGCGTAATGTGATATGCAAACGATCAAAGTTTTGTGCCAATACGCATGCTCATACACGCCGAGGTGGCGCTACAATCAGGAAGAGGGTTTTATACAAGCCAGCACACAAATTCGAAGATTCATAAACGTGACGATTACCGCCGATTGTAGGAAGACTTTGGTAAGCGAAACATGCCAGGTAAACGTGCTGCAAGACATTTCTCACGGTTAAATGAGTTTGAGAGAGGCCTGATCATCGGGATGAAAACTGCAGGCTAGTCGACACGCCGTGTTGCTGGCCAGGTGGATCGTTCGGAGTGTGCCGTTAGAAATTGTTGGGAGCAGTGGACACGAGAAGGTACCCACGCGCGGAAAACCGGGTCTGGAGCGACCAGGAAGACCACGAGGAGAGAGGATCGAAGGATAGTGCGGCAAGTGATCGACCCCACAGTGACTCGTTCAACGATACGAGCAGACGTAGGCGTAGCAATTGTTCCACAAACAATTTTCAGACACCTTGCAGAAGCAAATCTTAAATCCAAGCGCCCTTTCCGTGCACTCCCTTTAACACCGGAACATCGGCAACTGCGTCTACAGTGAAGCCAAGCCAGACCAATGTGGAATGTCACAGATTGGAAAAAGGTTGTGTTTAGTGATGAATCTCGGTTTGTTTTGGGGACAGATGATAACCGTGTACGGGTGTGAAGGCGCTCTGGTGAGCGGTACAATTCCCCCCACACTGTTCTACGTCACACTGCCCACACAGCTGGTGTAATGGTCTGGGGGGCCATAGCCTATGATAGCCGGTCCACTTTAATTGTGATGCGTGGAACCTTAACGGGTCAACGTTACGTTGGTGATATTCTTCGACCCCATGTAGGACCTTTCCTAAATGGTCTCCCAGGGGCAATTTTCCAGCAAGATAATGCTCGTCCGCATACAGTAAGAGTTGCTCAAGACTTCCTACGTCATTTTAATAATCTTCCATGGCCGGCCCGCTCCCCGATTTTTCCCCTGTAGAGCACGTGGGGGATCAGCTAAAACGGCAGATGCCATCGTGTCACTCTATATATGATTTAGAGTTGGCTGTTTAAGATTTGTGGGCCCATCTGCATCAGGACAACATAAAGTGTCTAATCAACTCAATGCCGGACCGTGTGGCGGCATGTATTGCAGCTGGAGGTGGTCCAACGCGCTATTGAAGTTGCCCAGTATTTGTGTCGTTGCACACCCTGTATTACTTTGTCTTGTTTTTGAGATCAAGTGAATCTCTCATCTGTGTCATCATGTGTATTAAATTTCATTTCAATCCGATGCTTTCTTCTTGGGTAGCTATTTTCAATGTTCCTGAGTGTATTTTATTGTTGCATTTTTTAAAATTCTTTATGGTAAGCACTTTTAAATAAGTTAATTAATATTTATAAAAAATTCAGACTCAGTTCAATGAAATTTTTGTCATGCTATTCAGGAATTGAACACTTTAAATTAAAATATCCCCATGTTAAATTTTTGCTTATGTACTATTTTACAGAGTCTTAAGGTTTTTTTTAAAAAAATTAAAAGTAAGGGGTGTGAAATTTTTTATACAAATATTGTGATACACAAGTTCTGTAAAACTGCGTATGGAAAGTATCTCTAATATGTGTAGTAATTTTATAAAAGGTTTCAAAATTAAAAATAAAGCATTTCTGATATCAACAGCAGAAAGGAACTGATTCACATAGTTTGACTGTGGTATATTATGAGGTAACTGTAAAAAATATTTGTAAAACAAATATACGTATTTAAAAAAAACTTAAAAATTAAAAAATTGTTAAAAAATTTTAAAACTTACATATTTTTAAACATTTTATAATAAAAACATTTAATTTTACATTTTACGTAAAATAACTAGACAAGTCAGATAAAGTATATAATGAACGAAAATTTTTATACTTTACCTAGTTATTCTATGAAATAACTAATGATATACTATTAAAGTGAAAAATATAAACCATTTCAAAGTTATTTTATAAAGTAATTGATCATAAATAACTAAAATCTGTCGAAAAATTCATTTATCCTTATTACGGAGGATTAATTGATAAAAAATAAGAAAAAGCAGATGATATAATTTATTATTGCTCATATTGCTAACATTAGTTAAGTAGAAAGGAGAAAAAGAATGCGTTGCAAAAATAGTTATACCAAAAAAATCGGGTGGGGCTGTGCTGGGCACACAGCCGTTGGTTTTCACGTGAAACGTCTATGTTAGCGAATCGCTTTTAAAGTAAAAGATTGAAATAAATAAAAACAGGATTGACGGTGTTTTAAGTATTTTAATAAAAAAGAACAGATACATAATAGAAACATAAATTATTATTACAATTAATATTCGAAAACGCGATTTTATTTAACATAGGTCTGTGATATGTGAAATAAGAAACATACGGCATAATGTCAACATTAATATTTCTGGTGAGTGTACAGTCTATAGTGATATTGCCTAATGTTGTCGGTGATGTTTGTACGTAGTTAAGGCCGAATTCATTCCTCATGAACTCAACAAGATAGCTGTTCTGTTGTGGATCGCAATTGAAATCGCCGCATAGAACGATTGGGGTCTCCAAGTCTGGCTGAGAGTTCAGTATTAATTTTGTTAAGTTTGCTGAATATGGCAGGAGTAATTGATAAAGACATAGCTTAACAGCTTCAGCCGACGCCTTAGGATGTATATATACGGCACCAAGGATAAACAGCGTAAGATCTTCGACTTTAACGTCCACCAAGCATATGTCGCCGACATTATGTTTTCTCAAGACTGAATCTCCGCATGACTTGTTAGCATTTACTATGATTTCGCTACAGTTCGTGGAGCTTTGTAGGTTTCTGTAGATTGCAGAACCTCCGGCTGCAGAAACTCGCACCGGCAATTCAGATGAGGTAGACGGACAATGTGTACGATGTTCAAGTGCGGTGTTATTACTTGCTCTTAGTTCGAAGCCATTGATCATCACAGTGTTCGCGCAATTCATCCAAGTCTCGCTAATTACCATATAATCGGAGTTCATCAATATATTATCGCTTTCAATATCTCCTGCATGGGCAACCAAACTTTGTGCATTGAAAGCAGATACGATCAAAATTAATTGCCGTCGTCGATGTAGGTAGCAACCCTGGTCTTCATTGCGTTCGGCTAGGACGTCTCGCACAGCGGCAGTCCGCTCGGCTTTGGAGGATAAGGAAAACCGTTTGAGCGTGGCAGCGTCGGGATTTTATTGGCATCTATCGACTTGCTACAGGTACCGCATAAGCGAAATTCCGTCACATTTTCATCGGGGAATTTTGTTTGAAGGAAAGAAATGTTGCGATGTGTGTTTCACTTTCTTTAAGTCTCTTTCGAACCAAAGTCGATCACAAACGCTGCAAGATAAACCAAACGGATTGGCTTCAAATACCGTTTTGAAGCGTTTGTCCGCTGAACGCCAATGATTTTGCATTGCTTCACTTCTACTGATATTAAAATTTCTCAGTTCCGTGGCAGATCCAATAGATATATCGATTGTCTGTTCATTCGTTACGTCCATAAGTACAGGTATTCCAGTGGTAGAGGTGCTCGCGAGGTTGGCGGCAGCAGAAAAGTTCCTCGCGGCGTCGGCTTTGCGACGTTCCCGAAACCGTCTCGCTCGCTCGGCGCCGGACATTGGGGTATCTGTGTGTGGCCCATAGCCCCCTCTTTCCAACGATAGCTGTGATTTATATTTCTGGCTGGCTCTTGCACGAGCTGACGACGACATAGCAAATATTTATATATATTTTTTTATCACTTTCTGGTTATTTTTAATATAAAGACTGTTCAAATTACACTTATTTTTGTATGAATCAATCGGCTTCAATAATCTTGATTAACACACAAAAGAATCACCGCGCTATCAAGTCGGAGTCACGAGTTACACTGAATAGAAACGAGCGAGGGCGCCGGTTTCGCACAGTTAACGCAGTACCCCTCCCCCGCCGCCCCGCTCGACCCAGACCCGGACTCAAGGTCATAACAGCGAGCTGACTATATAAGTGAAATATTCACACCACATTTTTGTTTCTAGGACTAATAGTTTTGTAATTATTAAGGTACGATGATATAGACCTTTTCGTTACGGTCCGCCTTTTGAACCTGGTACCCGTATGTTTTGGCGCGATTTTAAAGACGTTTCACGTCAAAAATACAAGCTTCGAAGAAAAACAAAATTGTAAGAGAATATTAATGTAAATTTTGTGCAATACCTTTATTTTACTTTTCATTATTTATTAGAGCAAGGATTGTTTTGACGACACTTTGAATTGGAGTTCAAAATTGGCTAAAAGCACCTAGAAACAGTTCGAAGAACTTTCGAGTGCCATATTTCATATTTTAATGATGAAGTAATCGTTATTCTATAAAATACCTAGTTAAATCATAGAATTCAATAATTTTATATACAGGGTTTGTGACGGGCTCATCGCGCTTTGTATTAATTATCCACTTGGGTTCTTTGGCGCCGAAAAAAGCAAATTCTTTTCAACCAAATACAGAAGTAAAGCGTGATTATGCAAATTGGGAACCTTTTAAATAGCAGAAGTTTAGCGTAAGCGGGGTGGCCTTTTGGGAAGTGATTATGCTAGTCAGAGTTTAAATGCGTAAGTCGATATTCCAGAGTTAAAGGGAAGGTGGATACCATTCCACGCGAGATAAAGAAACGACATTGAGGATTCGAGAGTATTGCTGCTACCTAGGATATAGAGGTAGGACCATTCTACTAAATATTAGGAGCTGTGTATAAACAGAGGTTAGGAGTAAGCGGTAAAGTAATTATAGTGGTCAGGATCGCGCTTATTTGGTAGTACGTATTGTGTGTTTCTTCACCTCAGATCCTCTAAGTTAACATGTAAGTATTATCATTGTATAGTGTTTAAGTTAAGATCTTAATAAAGAGATGTTAAGATTATGGCAACGCCTGGTTCTTCATTCACTCCCACACCCCTAGGTCACGAAGATAACTTAGAAGTATGGCATCACCCACGGAAAATGAATGAATCAGAAATGAATAACCCGATTTCAAAATATAATAATACCCAGATGAATAAACAGAAAATGATCATTGATATGTCATTGTAAAGATAAAATATGAAGATTTGAGTTTGTGACAGGGTTTTTGTCAAATAGGTGGCAGCAAAGTTATAATTGCGAACAGAAGTGAAAATGGCGTCGCAGTGGGATAAGGCATTTTGTGTGCTATCGTTTCCAAAAAGTCTGTCAGTAATCACAGTTCAGCGTGCATTTTGGAGAAAGTACCATAGAAATGCACCGCCATCTAAGAGTATAAGAAGATGGTATAAACAGTTCCAGGGTGACCAGGTTCGCAATGATATTATAGGGGTGACTAAAGGAAGTCACATGGAACTTTTGAGAAAATAAATTTTACTTTACGTCAAATTACAAAAAAAACCCACTCATATTTTATCCTTACAGTGACATCTTAATTACCATTTTCTGTTTATTCATCTGGAAATTATTAAATTTTATAATCGGGTCATTCATTTCTGTTAGCCCTGTACTTTAACTGATTTGTCTAGTTATTTCATGAAATACCTAGTTGTTCTATGAAATAACGGACTTCCCACTTTAACGGTAACATATATTGGTGTGGTTTGGTAGTTAGGAGAGGAGGGTGCCAGAGCTCAGGTGTCGTCCACGTCACTTGACCATGGTTCAAAATTACGTGGTCCGTCACCAAAAGCCCTCGTGCAGCTGAACAGTGCGACGTTAATATTCAATCAATCAGTCAATCAAACGGTAACATATACATTATATATGTTTTTAAGAGTCATATTCATCTCGGGTAATCAAAGTGAGCACCTTTTGATTTCCTTTTTTAACGAATTGTCAAATATGTACAATTTATAAATAATACGTTCTATTTTATTTGAGATGTCGGTCTGTGTCTGATCCCATCTCTTCCCAGCGACAACAATAGAATCGTCCAAGCATATTCGGATGAGTTAAACACTGACTTTTGATAACGGAATCTCGCGATATGCTGGAAAACAATAGTATTGTTACTAACAGAGAGAGAGAGAGAGAGAAATAGAAAAGCGTATCTATCACTGGTTAGTTATTGATTTCCTTGCACTGGAATTTCGATATTTTTTCCTTTTGCGGGATAGCTTTAACAAGCCGAATCATAACTTAGCTTAATGTTAAAGTAAAAACGAGACTTCACATTCAGAACAAATTTTTCGTCAATAAAAGTATTCGAATAATATAAACTTAGGTTATGCATAGCCTCTACAGCAGGGGTGGGCAGACATTTACATGGCACGGTCTACTTTTAATTTTTTCAAGGTGTCGCAGTCCACCATGCGACGTAGTTGTGATAAGCAAAAAAAAAAAAACAGCGCAATATTTGTATTACAACAATAATAAATACTGAATATGTATACTTACCTACATAACTGCAGCAGAAAAACAAAACTTACTCTTTTAAAACTACGTTTTAAGTAAAACGCAAAATACAAACATAATAATTATACCTATAAATTTAATATCAAATGATGCATTTTCAAACAATTCACTATACTTTACAAATTAAGTACTTTTCCCTTAAAATTAGTTTTTATAGCTATAGTCTCAATAAATGACTTAGTCTTCGTATTATCTGCCCCAATCTTAAATACCTCGGTATATTATTACTAACTGCTAATCTTACACTGGATTCTAAGTGGTCGTCTGTGAAACGGGAATATGTTGTCTTCATTATATTCTTCGTTGAAAATGTAGACTCTCATAGGTAGGAAGAGCGAAAGAACGATGTTAAAGGAATTGCAGTTTTTTTAAAATTGGGATACTTTACTTCGACCAATAGATTCCAAAAGTTATTCCTTACAAATTGCGTCCTTTTGAAAGAGAAAAGCTTCGTTTTCCTCGAGAGATAAAGAAAACATGTAACATAGTATATTTAGTTACATTTTTCACATCAACATTGCCAATTGAATGCTACTTTTGGGGATTCTAGTCTAGTAAATTCTAGAAAACGTCTCTCAAATTTGGTTTGGAGTTTTATTCACGGGTGTTTTCATTATCTTGGTAACCTCCTGTGTTTCTTTTAGTATGCGCGTCTAAGATTTTATGTGAAGGCGGTCACCCCAAAATGTCTTGGTAGTCCACCCGTCGATCTCGATCGACTTAATGCCCATCCCGGCTCTACAGGGTGGGGCGTGGATACTTCCTCCTTTGAAAATGCTATAAAACACAATGCATGATTCATTTGACTTTATTGTTATTTTCCGCCTACCACACAACACTGGAAATTTGAATTTACACAGTTTCAAACAAAACGTCTGTTAAATGTCGCCCTCCATTATTAATACACTGATGCAGTCAATTTCGAAAACTTTAAGTCACTTTTTCAAGCATACCAACCGGGCATATTGTCAGTTACGGTTCGGATGTGGTTCTTTAGGTCTCCTAGGGTCTTATAACGATCTTTGTAAATCAGGAACTTGAGATAAGCCCACAGGAAGTACTCAGGAGGGGATAGATCAGGCGAGCACGCAGGCCAGTTTACGTCCCATCGCAGGGAGATCAGTCATTCGGGGATATCTGCTCTTAAAATATCCATGGAAACCCTGGAGGTGTGAGCAGTGGCCCCATCTTGTAACTACACGTATTCAAGATCCCTTTCTTAGAGAGTGGGTAAGAATATTTGTTGGATCATTGTCACATACCGGTCTGAATGAACACACGAACTCGACGTACATTTTCAGGTGTTCTTCATATTTCAGGTGTTTTCAGGTTCGGTCTTTGGAGGTCCTTTCCTTTCTTTGTAGACATTCCCCGTTGCTCTGAAGGCATCATTCCACATTAAAACACATTTCCTATTAGGAACATGATTTCGTGGAGGAATATCGAAGTGACGACGAAAGGCCCGTTGCACTGCAATCACCGACCGATCCTTATAAAAATGCGCCTCCACAGCAAAAGCACGCTGCTGTCTCGACCACAACATGTTTGAGATTGAGACGGGTGGAAACACAAATATCCTTCTCCACCCCTTCCACCAAACCCTTAAGTACGCTCCTGCCCTCCCTACGAACATCACTAGAAAATATTCAAAAAAGGAATTTCCTACGTCCCACCTTTATATCTAAATATTCCACTATATACGTTAAATTTAGAAACAACGTTTGTTAATTTAGAGAGCTCTTTAGCCTTTCCCCTCATAAATACGTTACGGTTTGCTTTAACTTGGTGAGGGAAAATGAATGTTATAATTAAGGTATCCGACTACGTTCAGAACCGTGATTTTGCAAAAGCGTATGAATGGATACTAATTATGATATTTAGTGTCACTTAGATTAGAAAACGTCTATAAAATCGTTTTAAGAATAGTATTACAATAAAAAATTATTTAAGTACAATATTTCGACAAAAAATGAACGTAGAATGACCCATTTTCAAAATATTCTCCTTTTGTGAAAAATGCTTCTATTATAATAATATCTTGCCTGTATATAGCTCAGACCTCTGTACAGAAGTTCAACTAGAATTTTTGAAATATATAACTTAGAGGTGGGTTTATTCATATTTTATGACAACAGAGGGGAGAAATTTTAAGAAAAAACGCCGATAATTATTTCAATTAGTTGTAACTCTGAAAATAATGGGAATTTTTAAAAAATGATAGTTGAGCCTCTGTACAGAGGTCTAAACTATATACAGGCAAAATATTATTATAATGGAAGTATTTTTCACAAAAGGAGAACATTTGGAAAAAAGTTTATTCTCTAAGTTAATTTTTTGCCCAAATATTGTATTTAAATAATTTTTTTTGTCAAAATGTCCTTAAAACAATTTTATACATATATTCTAATCTAAGTGACTCTAAATATCATGAAAATTATCCATTTATGCGCTTTTTTAAAATCACGGTTCCGAACGTAGTCGGATACCTTAAAGTAGTACCTTGAAATAAAACGTAAAGCTTGATGGTGACGGACATCAAAATTTTGAGCCATGGTTAAGTGATGAGAAAGAAACCTAAACGAACATTTCCCTTTCCTAACTTCCACACCTCGTCTCCAACGTGAGAATTTTTAACTACGACAGGCGCTGCAATAGCCTAGTTGACAAGGTCACTGTCGCGTGGCCGACGTGGCATGCGTTTGAGCTTAGTGCCACTGAAATCTCACCGTATAGAGGGGCTGATGCCAGTTAAATCTGTCGAGACTGAAAGTTCTCCCGTTGGCGCGGTGTGGAAGTTCGGTGAAGGGATTGCGTCAACTCAGGAGTCGTCCTCATCATCATCTCAGGTGTCGATGGTTAAAATTACGGGGTCTGCCGCCAGTTGCCTTCATATTGCTTTATAGTCTGACGGTAATAAACACTCACTCGTATATATAAATCCCATTGTATAGAAAAAAAATACGTTGATTAAATGAAAATTGAATACAAATTACTACTATATTGAAATTTGATGCTCTCTGTGGGTATTATAGACGCCAACTTTAAGGTTAATTTTAATGTATTCTGATAATTTTAGAGCGTTTTTCTATTTAAAAAATATTTTCTTTTTGGTCTTGGTTTTTTTTTAACCATGCGACTACATTTTGAGAAGATACCTTTTTTCTAAATTTTCACCTTTCCAGTGATACTTTTTTTTGAAGATGCATATAAAATTTCGTAGCTTAATTTTAACACTTTTTATCAATAATTAAATATTATAGTTAATCTAATTACAGCAATTATTTTTCATTAATTTCAAAACTAACAAGCCATTCTAATTTTCTCTGCGGCCTTCCTAAACTTATAATTATGTGCATTTGGTCTGCACTAATATCTACATTTAATATGTTTATTTTATGTATTACTGTTTTTTTTAAATAGAAGTAGCATTTTCTAATTTCATTGCTTATTACGAAAACAATAGCTCAAATTCCTATGACGTATGAGTCACATCATAACTGCAGTTATGTATTTCCAACCAATTATTCCGTAGGCTTCTATGTTGCCAAATTCCACTTTTTACATAAGCTTTCTTTTAAACAGTATATATTTGTCAAAAATAATAACACAAATAGGTTAACATAGGTCTAATGTGCGTTTTGAATGTAATGAAAACGATTACATTTACCATGTGACGGTCATGAATGGGCTAAATTCATAAGTTACATGATACATACAATCACGTGTTCTCCATTGAAATCAAAGTTACCTTTTATGTTCTATTTGTAAAATATTGATAAAAGTTAAAATTTAATAGTTGGGTAAAAGATTCAAATATTAATATTTTTCAAAAAGTTCATCAAAACTAAAAAAAATGTACCACACATAAGGATAATTTTTAATTAAAAGCATTTTATTTACCTATGTTCATTGTTATTGTTGACGATTAATGTACTTTTTAAGCGAAAGTTCATGTAAAAAGCAAAAGTTGGCAACAGCAAAGACACATGTTTACCTTTATCATGTGATTATGACGTCAGACCAATGGCGCACACAAGGGGGGGGCTAGGGGTCCGGACCCCTCTCCCCTAAGGCCCTCGATTCTTTCTCCGATTGATTATAATTCTAAGTATATTGTACGTAAAATTTAATAAAATATTTGTTATTAATGAGATTAATTAATTAATGCTAATTATTTATTCAATAATTAGTTTTTTATTGTTTTTGTTCCCCCCAAATCGACAAAATCAAAAGGAGCATGATATAAAAATGGTGGACTTTCGACCTTGGAGAACCCTCCCTGAAAAATTCCTGTGTGTGCTACTGCGTCAGACGAATTAATGAGCCGATTGTTGGAAACACGTGATTGTCACTATAATGTCGCATAAATTTAGCTCATGAAACAAGTATATTTTATACTTAATATTATTTTAGTTATATATATATATAAATGTGTAAAAATTGTTTCCGAATTTTAAAAAATTTTAAAAGTCATGTATCTTTTTCATTTAATTATCGGGAACACTTCATCTTTCCTCGTGAGATGACAGATGGGAATTTTAGCTTTTAAACATAAGTTATGATATTCATTTTTTACTAGGATGCAAAATGTTTCGAAAATAAAATCAGACTTGATTTCTAAATGATCTTTTGAATATTTTGCGACCAAAAATATTTCATCACCATGTCTCTTCTTTAATTAAAGTATAAAGATGTTGTTTTAAGAACCTTGTTTCCCAATAATTTATGGTTCAAAAGATATTTTCCAATTAATAAACATTACTCAGCCATGAAATTGAGGGACAATTTACCGAAAAAATGCCTCATTAAATAACTGTTTAAGGAAGTGCGGTAAATATATATAAACATAAAAAAAAGAACTATCCGATCTGTCCGGAATTAATAACATCCTGGATTATTTTCTGATTCTCCATTTAAAACAGACACGATTACAATTAGATTAAAATACCAACTAAATACTTAATAACACTTAAATTTTTTCCCGGCTCTTTCTGCACATCGTGTTACCAGGTCGTCGTCACGGACCGACAATATTTCCTCTCAAAACAGAAAAAAAGCAAGTGCGTGGTTTATGCTTCAAGATCGCTTTTGGCCACACACAAGGAGCATCTGCTACAGGAAATGATTTAAATGGGAATCACGTTGGAATCTTTTGGCCTTCATGTAGGTCAAGTTCGAAGCGTTATTTGAGAGGATTTGCTCCGCTTATGGGCATTCCACCTTAAAAATTGTTTTTTTTCTCCCTTTGAAAAATAAGCGGTCTTTGTGTAAATTGATTCGCTTGATTTAGTTAGGTCAATGAAAACTAATGATTTGTAGTATTGGTTTGAGGTTGAGGATAGTTAGCTTCATGTATACGAATTTATATTTGTTAAAAAAAGAGAAGTCAAAATATTTGTAAATTTTGTTTGGAAAAAAGATAATATTTCCTTATTTCGAACCAAACTTAAGCTTAGTATATCATTTGTGAAAATTTCTACATCTTTTGGCCTGGTTCTTTTAGATTTACTATTTAGTAATCGAAACAAAAGGGAAAAACCCATTGAGAATTATAATATCAGCAAAGATCTAAACATTTTAGGGAACATCCCAACTATAGAAATAATACCTAATTGGAACAATAACAGAGTGAGTGTGTTGTTTAATGGCGCAAGAGCCAATTTTGGCTATACTGCGCCACATGTTTGTTAAATATTAAAATCATTAAAATATTCATGAAATATACAAATATTTTTATATATGTGCATGCAGGCATGCACATATGCGGGTTGGCTAACCAACGGTGTTAATAGAAAGCAAATAAAACAACACAATCAAAATATTTAAAGAAATATACGAAAAAGAAACTAAATAACGCAATACAAAATGTAAACCAAAATATGTTAATAAAAAAGTTCTCATAAGAAAAAACCAATTTCAACTAGATATATAAAATATTTGTCTGTGGTCTGGACGTGAAAAGAAGAAAAGGAGAAATGGGATGACAAGAAAGAGGGTCGAAATCAGAGAAGGATCATTAGGGTACGCCGGGTTCGTGAAGCCCGTATTTACCAAAGATAGTAATCCCCTAGGGGAAATAGGAAAAGATCACTAGGGCACCTCAGGATTGTGACACCCGTACTCACCTGAAGGTGAGCCCCCTGAGAGGTGGACCAATAACAGAAAAGAAGATACTAAGCATTAAAACTCTAGGAACCTTGCATAAATATGAATTAATGAATAATTGTACGTGTAATACCTTGCAAACGAATCAATGACTTGAGCCACATTCTTTTAATTCGAGATAAATGGATTTTTGTCACGGAAATCACTTAAGAAATATATAAATATACTCAAAAGAGATATATCTGTGTTACAATATCACTTTTAGAGAACTTATGGAACACGCAATTATAAATAAACAATACTTGGAGATTTCTGGCAGAGGATGAAATTCTTCGATATTTATTAAATAAGTGGAAAACATTTAATTTCAGAAGGCTAATAGCCTCAGCAACTTCATATCCCATAAAATCCGCCAATATAACTGTCACCAACTGTCCTTTTTGCTGAAAACTGTTTCGAGATCATTGAATTTGAAATTCATCCTGGACTATATAAATTTCCAGTATTTTCATTGCAGCCGGGATTAATTGGTATTAACTATCCCATGTTACCCAAGTAGCTTTTTCTTTTTTTTTTTGAACTACTTTACTGTAGTTCAAAGGTGTCAAACTCAAAGACTGACTTAGGACAAATAATCAAGGATTAACTTAAGGGGGGGCGCAAAAAATCAAAATTCATAGAAACTTGGATTTATTTCGAATAATACAATATAATAAACATATATAAAAGAAAAAGAAAAATTTTTAATGTGTACATCCTGACACTTGGCATCTCTTCTATGCTTCTATCTTCCTTAACATATTTCGGGAGAAATTTTGATATTTTATAATATTGTGTGCAAATATATTGATCGGGCCACAAAATTGCTCGTTGTGGGCCGCGAGTTTGACACCTCTGCTGTAGTATTGCGCATTCAAGGATACTCTTGCAATTTTTCTTTTATTTTATATCTCCTTATTGTTCTTTACTTGTATTTATGATGTTAAGCCCAGATTGCTCATATACATGCTTTTTTCATAAATCAAAAGGTGTTTGATATAACGGTTTAAAATAGCTCAGCAATGATAAAGTCAAATTATCAGCCCTTTCACACACACACACAAACACCCATGTAATGTTTTTATTTTTATTCGCTTCAATATTTTCTCCGTTAAAAATTTTTCACACATATTTATTCTTCAATTCCTACTATTAGCTCACACTCTCTATATATTTATTTATTTATCTTGGTGGAATTTTCAATCGTTAATAAGATACATTTTAAAGCGCTCAATTGAGCTGAAATTTTATATACATGATTATTTTGGATGACAATACATTAGTTTAATTATAATTAATAAGAATTAATTGACTAAAACTAATTATTCAAAGAATTACAAATGCTGCCGCGTTGACATTTTGGGCGACTTGTGTCAACACATGAAAAGGTTTTTTTCTCACATTTTAAAGCGCTCGTTTGAGCTGCAATTTTCGATACAGTATTGTTTTGGGTAAAAATGCGATAATTTAATTATAATTATAATTAATTGACTGAAACTAATTATTTAAAAAATTACAGATGCAGCCACAATGGTTTCATTTTTAGCGACTTAGGTCAAAACTTTAAAAGATTTTTTTTTTCACGTTTTAAAGCATTCGGTTGAACTGAAATTTTAGACACGATTCTTTGAATGACAATACGATAATTAATAAAAATTAATTACCACTTAATGTTGAGATTTTGTCCTATGTATATACATATTTATATTAGTTGTAACTATTTAATAAAAAGTAGCTAAAATAAAATTTTTCTTTGTTGATCTAAGTAGGAATTGACTTAAAATTTTTTTATACTAGGATATATATATATATATATATATATATATATATATATATATATATATATATATATATACTTCTTACACATAACGAGAGCAATTTCAAAAAATGTTTTTAATTTCAATTTTACGCATCTTTTATTAACCAAGATGTTTTCCAATTGTAGGAAAGAGCTGAATATATGCGTAGTTATGCCATAAGCTCGCCTGCTCTGACTCACAAGTAATAGACTATTTTAAAATTCATCTATACACAGATCGTCTGCAATATTTTTTCAAAGAATTGTAGTTTTTCATGAATGTTGCTCTAAATCAGTCAAAGGTGCGACACTCTGAACAGAAGCGTACAACACATGTTTTCTTTATGAAAAACAGAACCCGTTGGAGAGATTTTTAAGGCTCTTAAACATTTAAACATCAAACGCTTATTTATTTATCGAAAATTAAGGTATTTGCTGAGACCAAAAGTGTTTCAGATTGTACTAGAAACGGTCGTCCGCGCTTGGTGTGAACAGCTCTCGTCAAAACAGCCAGGGGGAAAATTCTACGAAAAAAGACTATTCTTGCTAAACAGATGAACATGTCAAAAAGAACCCTATGTCGCAAAGAAAACTGAAACTTTAAACCAAGTGGTTATTGAAAAATAACTGTTCCCTTACATGCAAAATAATTAATGCGCCAGAGGTATATTAAAACTAAAATGTTTGTCGGTGTCGATTTAACATTGTAGCCTGTTTAGTTTATTATCCTTTTCATATTTTCGCAGAGAATTTAAAAATTTTTCGTGACTTTCAATCATTTTCCATACTGATTACACAGAAAAAGTTTTGTGGCTCTAGGTTATAATTAGGAGAGATTTTACAACTAAATAAACCTAGAACGACCGCTGGCGTCGTTACAACACCAACTCAATGTATCATTTTAAATAGTTGTCGTTCAGAATACGGTCACTCACTAAGCAGATATTATTAGTAAAACAAACCTCCGGAAGTAATATTGCATATATATTTGACCTTGAATGAGATGTTATTGGGTTCACAATGGAAATAAGTCAGTTATACTAAAATAGTTGCGTCTAGGTGTTTCGCTACATAGCATTTGCTCATCTGCCCATAAAAAAATTCATTCGATATTCGAATGAAACCATGAAACGATCTCATAGAAGAGGTCTAAGCCCTGATGAAGTTGCTAATTTGTTGCGAGAGCATTCTGAGAATGAGTCAGATGGTGGTGAGCTGCCTTGCTCTAATTTAGATTACAATGAAGGCATAAGATTGAGTGAAAGTGACTGCGAAGAATCTGAAGAAAGTGCCCATGAAATTGATAGTTTTCCAGTAAATCTTGATATATATGTCTCTAAGCATGACACGCATAATATTAATCTTCCTGGCATATTTGCGACTCGAAATGTTCTGCGACAAATCAGTGATCCAACAAGCTTCACGAAAATAATGTCACCGTCAGTTTTTTATGATATAAAGGAATTATTTTTATGTTATTTACATGAAATAATATTGAAGTCTTAAAACTAAGCACTATTTAACAGTAGCCCTGCAATTATTTAGTTATTACAATTATTTTATATATTTTACATTGCGATGTCGAAACGACACCGGGGACGTTTAAGGGTAATCGAAATTCCGGATGTTCTAGTGTTAAGGCTGTTTTCGCTTTATGCACCACAGTGTAAACTTAACGCGGAACACATTTTCGGACAGAAAAAATGCTTCAATTGTTATGAAATTTGTAACACTGTAATTCATTCCTTTGTTTATAATATAGTGTTTTTAAATTTTAGAAATATTTCATAAATAATCGTGTTTTTCTTTTTACATGTAAAGGGACAGCTCATTTAGCATTACGGTATAGGAGAAAAAAGACGAAACACATTTTATAAAAGAAGAAAAAAATGTTTCAACTCGAATAAAAATGACTAGTATGATAAAATAAGTGATTCTCTTCTGGATAACGAAGCGCGAATATAATATTAATGTTTGAGTACTTTTATATCTGAAAAAAATATTCCGAATTTGGGTCCTATTCTTTAACATTAGCCGAAAGCAGCCTTAAAGCAAAAGCACTGTTACCGAGCCACGGACCAATTCTGCTTACCGACGGGAAAATTTTGAGGTTGAAGAATCTTTCAACTGCCAAAATGATCCTTTATACTCAATGAGTGTTCAAGAAGCTGAAGAGAAGGGGAAAAAAATGCGTGTGCTGAGAGCTCATGATGCGGCTTCTATAATGATTTTATGAAGTGTCGGCTAGGAAGGCGCCACAGAGATTAAACTTCGTAAGAAAGAAGTCAAAATCACTGTAAAGTTTATCAAGACAGTATCTTCGAACCAGTTTTGAAGCCTCTGAACATTATCTTCTTCAATGCGAACGATTGGACTTTTCAACAAACCTCTGATTCTTTTCATAATGTGAAAAAGACCCAGTGGTGGTTGAAAAAGAATGCGTGTTCTATGTTCCATGAAGTCTTGAAACACAAAGACTGGCCTTCCAGCCATTCGGATTCGAATCCACTCGATTGTAAATTGTGGTAAGTATTGGAGGCGGGCCAAAAACTGCATTCTAATTAGAATAGTCTCAAACGTTCTTTAAGGAAAGCAGCGATGTAAATTACCACGAACGTAGTTCGTGCCTCTGTCGATGATAGGCCAAATAAACTTACAGCCTGAAGGGGGGATCCTTTTGAACAAAGTTGCATAGCGTTAAATATAAAGGTGAAATACAACTTTAAGAAGATTTAAATTTGATTACAAAGTTTTTTTTTTGTTTTTGTTCTAACCACTTTATATTTCTTTAAGAACATATGGTACGACTAGGTATTGTTAAGACTTAGCATCATAATTAAGGTGTCAATCTGGAGCATCATCAAGTGGGAGTACATTTAAACCCCGGGCTATGTCTTTCATCCCTTCAATGGGTCGATAAATGAGTACTAAGCTTGCCTCAGGACTAAACACTGGAGGTTTCACAACTGACTGACCACCTGACCGGAACATCTGCCCATCATCTCAGTTCCCAAGGTCACGAAAACTGAGATGGGCACGGAGGCCTTGAACCTCCAATGGGTTGTTTCGTCACTGAGTTTAGAGTTTTTAATTATATTTATGCTTGCATATTAAAGTTTTTTTAACCAGTGGTATCGTGGATAAAAGATTCAATTTTCTTCTATTCTTTCCTGATACAGATCTAGTATTGGTGGAAAGGGTTCTCAACAATAGACTATCATTGTCCCTAATGAGCAAATTATTACCTTATTTACTATTCCGATACAGATTACCTTTCTTCTTTAACTTAAATCAGTGGCGTAACAGCCCATGAGGGCCAAGACCCACTGTGCCCATATCAGTATACGTGACCTTAGGGTTTGACGTGCATGAGCATGTGTTCCAATCAGGCGGTCAGTCTGAAGCGAAACCCCCCAGGGTTAAGTTCCCAAGCAAGCTTGGTATTCATTTATCGACCCACTGAAGGGATGAAAGGTCGAGTCACCTTGCTCAGCTCGGGGTTTGAATCGCGATGCACTACCACTCAGCCACTGGGCTTCTAACTTTTCTATTTACATCAGAGATATACGCTTTTTGTCAAATGTTTTGAGGACTATAGGCATTACTTCAGGATATATTTCAGTGCTTACGTATTATACCACCAACCAATTTCACCAAAATTAAAAAAAAAACATTCCAAATGCTGTCATTGTATGCGCGAGGTACATGCGAGAGCACAGTTTTTCACTATTGGTTGAGTATCTAGGCATTTGGCGACGTCTTTTCATTTGACGTATTGATGACGGTTCAATACGTAAGTACTATTACTTATTTTCATATCTGTTCCCAAATCATTCCAGCACTTTTTAAAAGTGCATGCGTCATAGTTGGTGAATTCTATTTTAATTTTGTTCACGTTTTACCTAGGAAATATGGATCGTCATGACATTTAAAAATTTTTACATGTCACAGTAGTAATAAACGCGGATCATGAGAACAATATTTTATTAACCTTAATGGGAATAACCGTGACATTGCAGTGACAAAAGAAATGCCTCGTTCGAAGAGATACATATTGTAATAAGTATCTTCCTTATTTGCGAAATAATCTTTTGAATATTAAATATAGTTTTCGTTTTACTACATATGAGACGCAGCTGCAAATTTAACGATTTACGATCGGAGGAGTTAAATAGAACTACAAACAAAGGATATTCGTAATGCCAATTCATTGTAATGAATCTGAAATATTTCTCATAATCACGTGTGGCATCAGAAAACTGAAAAAAAAAAGATTTTTCTACAGGGGTAGGTAAACTTTCAGCAGTGGCTTGCCAAATCAATCTACCAATTTGATTCAGCGTGCCACCCAGAAGACATTTTTCAAATAATTCGATTCCCACGATAATGCGTGCAGTGTTAGATAATAGAGGTCAATACTATGCGTAGGTGGGTGTTCACAGTTTTATTATATATTAGTTTTGCATCACTTGAAAGATATTTCTTAACATAAAAAATAAACAGCACGAGAGAGAAATATAACTATTTCTTCAACAAAAATTTTTTTAAAAAATTAAAATTGCACATATTTTATGTATTTTTAAACATATCTATAAAATTAAGAAATAAACAACATAAAATGTAAGTATTTCCCTTCATTACAGTTAAATAAAAATTTTACTGCGAACCTAGTGCTTGCATCGGTCTACTTTCATATCGCAAAATTACGAGTATAATGTGTGACTGACAATTGGACACGATTCTGGACATTCAGTTGTTAAGCAATCTTTTGGTGACTTCGAAATATTTTTCAAATAAAGAAAGAATTTTCCCATAGATACGTAGAATCAAAAGCGGAATGCAAAGTACATGCAATTTTCTCTCTTCAAACGATTAAATCTCTCCAGCAATAACATTTAATAATTAACTCAATAGCTGTAAATTTATCTTTGGAGTTATCTTTCAGATTTTTTCGTAATTCCGAAAATGTTTGTCAAATAAGGTTCTATACAATTTTATCAACTTCCATTCACTCAAAAATTGACAAATTTGTAGAGTAGTGTACTAAGAATTTTTTACCGTGTGTCACAGGTTGCCTACCTCTGTGTTCTACAATATATTTATATTTCAAACATTTTCTTAAAACCATATAGTGCATAAGATTTGTTCTCGTGGAATTGTTGTCAGGTATTGAATTTATTTATTTTATAACCAGTTAAAGATGAAAAACTGCCATATTTTTTATTTACTTAGGGAAAAGACAGTTCACATTTTGAAAATTAAATCTAGAATCTAGTATATTAAAGAGATTGTTTATAAAGAGCTGACCCTATCCTAAAAATGAACTGCTAAAACTTAATTTATAATTTTTAAAATCTCATAAAAAGATTAATTTTCTAAAAACTAACGTAAAAATTCTAAATTTTTTAAAAACTATTTTAAGAAATTTATAGAAACCCTTAACATCGCTTCGTCTGTGCATAAAATTTAGTGATGAATCCCTGCATCTTTTCTTACTCTTGAATATTTATATTTTTAAGCAATGTTATTAAATTACTTATTTTGTTTTCTCACTTTTTCTCACTCTCCAGGTGAATACCATAATTATTTACTTCGTTTTTGAGTAAAGTATTTTAATAATTATTTATTTTATATACATTATCTGTCGCGTGTCTCATTATGCATTATAGCTAATGGAGAGAGAGAGAGAGAGAGAGAGAATATTTGAAGAGTGGTTTTTGAATGCTCTGTATTTCATTGAACTCAAGTAAAATAATTCTACTCATATTTTTCAAAAATAATTGCCTTATTTCTTATTTTTCCTAACTATTAATAGAGATAGTAAAATGTAAACATTTGTAACAAAATATTTTAAAAATACCTTCTTAATAAAAAAAAATATTTTTTAAGATGTATTTAATGAAATTTGTGTGTGTGTGCGTGTGTGCATTTAAATCAATCTCCATGTATATTAAAGAAAACATTTACTTTTCATTTTAGATTCAAATTCATAATTTTTTCTTTAGAATGCATATTTTTTTCTAGTACTATTTCTCTTTTCTAAATTCTCAGATTATATTATATACCTTATCCTTCTATTCAAGTTTAAAAACCTTAAAATCTTTTTAGAAATGTTTTATGAATGAATGTAGTTTATTTATAAATAAGATCTCAAATGTGAAAATGGACAGGAATTTTCACTTTTCATCGTAGAAAAAAAGTCATGAATTATATTTAAATGTTAAATTAACACCAAATTTTTTGTGTCACTTACCTCTTGGTGTGCTTTAATTTTTTTAAAAAAAATTACCCAAAACTGTCTTTAAATAACAAAACCAACTATATAAAACTATATATAATTATCATTTATATATTATACATAGTTTTATATGCTTATTATTGAGGAATAAGTTATAAAATCAAATGGGATACAATTATGAGGTTTGTTTCTGACTTATTTTTAAAGATATTATTGTTCTACGTTAGTATTATTTTACTAGTATACTGTGGCTTACACACAACTTATTAACGAGAATTCATTTCTAAATTTTAGGTTTAATTCTTGTGACATCATAGTCGCTTAACTACAATCACTTGATTCTAGCCAATCAGCTCAGAAATTCATATGACGTCATTGTCACAGGATAAATGTTTTCTTGTGTTTTAATCAACTCAAGAGCTTTGCTGTTGCCAACTTTTGCTTCTTGCAACAACTTTCATTTAAAAGATACATATTTGTGAACAAGAATATGTCACATCAGCAAGCAAAAACATTTGATTTTAAAGTGCACGTGTAATATAAGATTTTTTTTTAAATTTTGAAAAACTTTCTGAAAAATCTTAATATTTGAACATTTTTAACAAATAACCAAATTTGAAATTATACCTAAATTTTACGAATAGAACAACAAATACAAGTTTAATGTCAAGTGTTGAATTCAATAGAGAAAACGTGATTTCGTTTATAACGTGACTGTCATTAATTTAATGCATTGATCTATAATCAAAATTTTAGAAAAAAAAATTAAATTAACGTGTCCTAAGAAATATTTGTAGAACACGATTTAAAATCAATCAACAAATATTAACGCCGACGATATCAAATATTAATGTGAAACTGAATTTATTTAAAGAAAATTATTCAATTATCCGTACAAAATAAATATTATCAAGATCGTTTTTAGTAGTAGAAAAAGAATCTATATATATATATATATATATATATATATACACTCTGTCGCAAAAAATATATGCACCCAGAAGAAATTGAGCTACATTCACGAAATTTGGTATGCATGTAGTGTATATGAAAATAAACAAATGATTAAAAATTCATATCATTTTATTAAGCGGTTACAGCTTGCAAAAGGTTAAAAATCAGTAAGTAGTAAAGCCACCTATACAAGCAAATTCGGCGTGGCATCGATTCAATTAGATCACTTATGACCCCTGTGGAAGATCCTGCCATAATCTGCGCAGTTAATTCTCCTGTATCTCGGGACGGCTGCAGTTGCCTTCCCAGCGCGTTCCAGACATGTTCTATTGGCGAAAGATCTGGTGACCTGGCAGACCATGGTAGGACGTCATATCCTTGAAGACATTGTTGGGAGAAAGTATGTGGACGAGCATTATCCTGTTGATAAATGGCACCTGGGTGACTTGCATGGGTAGCACAATCGGCGTTAAAATATCGTCCACGTATCTGCGAGCTGTCAAAGTGCCTTGAAGGACCACTAAAGATGATCGTGTGTCCCAAGAAATGCTCCCACACTGTCACACCTTGTGAAATTGCTGTATGCCGCTCGACAATAAATGCCGGATCGGACCGCTGGCCGGTGCGCCTCCAGTGTGCGGTGGTCATCAGCACTGAGACTGAATCGGGATTCATCACTGAAGATGACACGTCTCCAGTCTGTCACACTCCAAGTTGTCCGAGTTCGGCAAAAATCCAGTCGACACTGCCTATGATGTGGGGTCAGTGGTAAGCGTCTTAGTGGACGTCGGCTCCTCAAATTCGGTCAGTCGTCTCCTTATGGTTTCTCTTGATGGCACTGGATGTCTGGAAGGAGGTAAAAATCGATGCTACTACCGAAGTCCATTTTTGCACGATATCATTTGTGTTCCGGGACGTCCTGACCCTCCGCGACGGTACACTCCTGTTTTTACCATATCGCTCCGACCGAGGTGGCGGCCGATACGTCTATTCGACCAACCTTGCTTCTTTTTTTTATCAAAGTCCGTCAGCTGCTCGTACTGCCGCCGGTTACGTCTTAGAGGCATCCTAAGTCTCAATATCGTCTATCAAAGTCATCAGATTCGTTTGGATAGCCGTTAAAACTCTCCCAGTTGCGCAAAATATTTATATTTTAATCATTTGCATATCTCTTACCAGACTACATTCTTGCCGAGTTTTGTGATTGTAGCTTGATTTCTTCTGGGTGCATATATTTTTTGCGACAGAGTGTATATATATATATAAATAAAGTAATAATAACGCAAGCCTCTCTTCTCGCGTAACGTTAAAGAATAAGAATCGTACGTGGATTATTTTTTTAGACAAAAAATATTCCAGCATTAATTTTATATGCTGCCTTCACTATCCTACATAGAGATCATTTTATCATACTACTCATTTTTATATCCGACATGATCCCTTTTTTCTAGTATAAATTGTTTTTTTTTGCGTCTTTTTCTCCTATACCGTAATACTAAATGAGCTGTTCCTTTATAAGTTAAAATTAAAAAATATTTATATAATTTTTTAAATTCTTAAAGCACCATATATTAAAAAAGATACATGAATCACAGTGTTGCAAACTTTATGAAAGTTGAGACATTTTTGTTTTGGAAAATGTGCTCCGTGTTCAGTTAAGACTTTCGTACAGTTGACGAAGAGCATATCAAAAAGTTTTACTCGTTTATAAGTACAGATTTTCCGCAGCAATATACTGATAACTTTTTTATTAGGAAAAATATTGGTTTTATTAAGGTATCCGACTACTTACGACAGTTTTTTTAAAAAAAAGGGAGATGGGGAATTTTTTTGTAGTTTTTAGATTTATTTAGTACATTTTTAAAAAAATATGCTAAAATTAAGAAGAGAGAAAGAAATTATTATAACTAAAACGGGAAAAAATTTGCAAAAAATTACGTAAACGGTGCCCATTCTGTACAAAAAATTAATGAACCTATTTTCAATTTTGATATGTTACTTTGCTATTCATTTTTGAAATGACCTTCGAGATAAGAGATATTTTAATTTTTACAAAAACTAAAGCGCTTTATCCTTGTTTTTTTAAGTATTTTCATGTAATAACTGTGATTGTATTCACACAAGGGACTGAAAATTTAGTAATAAGACAGTGAATGATAAATCTGAGGGTTAAAACACTTCTACTTTTATACAGAACACACACAAAAACTTTCAGTTGATTATTTTAAAAACTTTTTGAGCAATCATTGTGTGTGTCCCCATTTGATCATTTAAAAAAACACAATTTGCGTTAAACTCATTTTAAAGTATGACATCTTGTTTAAAGTATTCCCATCTGATTTTACTAAAACACTTGAAGTTTTTGTCCTAGTGAATGGAAAACAATAAACGGTATTTTTATAAAGCTAATAAGATGGACTATAAAAGATAAAATCATAAAAATATGTCAATTTTTGGCAAAATTCATTATTTTAAAGTAGTTATATACCTTAAATATAGAATATAGAAGCTTGACACAAAATACATTATTGAACGATATTTGTTAAAATGGATTATTTTACTTGGAGGAAAACTACCATTCTTTGTAACACAAAATCTCACCTTGGCAGAAACTGAGGAATTCAACGATAAATAGTAACATTCAGATCAAAATAAACATTGGGAGCCCTACAATGCGATCTGAGATAACAGAAAGTATGTCATTAAAAACAACAAGACCCACAGGAAAAAAATGATCCATTGCCTTAGTACAATGGACGATAAGGAAAACGGTCTATCATCATTTTCGTCTTTGCATATCATTCAAGCATAGAAATCGGCAGCCATTCGGCTTTGTATTTCTGATTCCGTATCGGTGTAAGAAGATATAATCCACCATAATTGTGTTCAAACGTCTAGACGAAGAAAAATAATTTTTGGAGAAGATTATTCATTGCTTTTAAATTATCTCGATGCAGCGTTATTGACAATGCTAGGGAATAAACGATTACAAAGTCTTGAGAAGTACTAATATTTATTCAACAGTTTCATACAAGTTGTTAAGGATTAGCACTAGGTATACGGGAATGGAAATTATTTAAATATGGATATCGCGAAAAGTTGCAAATTCTTAAGTTCAACATACACTAGACCAGTGATTGAATTTAAAAACTTTGCTACACAACGATTTATTTTGAATATTTAACTCGATATAACGTACAGATAAAATCCACGCACAATCTTTTTGGAATCAAATCAGAGCAGAATAAAAGAGAGTGACTGTTTTTTTTTATTGAAATAAAAAAATTTGTATACCTCATATACTGATAAAGAAAGAAATTAAAATTCAATCTGTAGGACCCATCAATGCCTGGCAATCGTCCTTCGAATGTTAAAATCGGTTTTGGGTGAAACTTCTCCTTTAGCGCTCTGTGCCTTTTTGTAGATGTCAATGTAAAAAGTGACAAAGATTCCTAATATTTTGTGGTATATTCTGCTAGTGCCAGGCATTTGCCGATTAATGTTCCATGCATGCCAGGGGTGGGCAATCGTTTTGGCTCGAGGGTCACCTAGTGAAATTGGAGGATACCTTAGGGCCGCTCCTTTTTAAAATGATTGCATCCTTTATTTAATGAAACATTTCAGAAACTTGATTAAATCTTGCCATAAATATAAAATAAAGTAGTGACAGTCTTATTCAATTTATTTATTTACTGTGCTATATTTACATACTCTAACTTCAAGCACATTTAACTTTAGATTCAGTTCAATGAGACAAATGTACTATATATTATCCCACTTTTATGCACTTTTTTTCTTGTAATCAGGAGTCAGGTTTTTTGTTGAAATTCTCATCGAAGTTCACAAGTAAGTGTCAGTCAATTTGCATCTGTATATTTTTCTTGTTGATCTTCTTGTAAAAAAAACTTTGCTCACAAATACTTGGATATTTTGACCCAAATATTGAGAACCTTTTCTGTCTATTTAATTTTTTTGACTGTCTTTGTGGGTCAAAAAACTCTTTGCGGATCACATGTGGCTCGCGGATACTATTTGCCCACCCTTGATGTATGCGAGATTTTTGGATACTCAAACGATCATATCTCATGGCAGCGAAAGATCTGCTGAACTTACTGACCAGTGAAGAGAGTCAACAGGACGGAAACAGCCCAGAGATATGCAAGCCATATGTGGCCTGGCAATATTTTATAAAGTAGCCGCAGATGGACATGCCTTGATAGATAACGCAACTGGCAGCAGTCAGTGATACAGAAAGAGTCTCAATTGTTTTTACAAAATAAGGGGGATGATAGTATCCACACAGACAAGCAATAATTATCATGGAATGTATGGTCGCATATTCTGATAGGCAGAAATGAGTATAATTAGAAGTGAAACCCTAATTTAAACGCACGTGTGGGGCTGAGACTGGAAAACTAGCAGCAAATGCTCAAAGTGGTGGCCATGTGTTTTGTTGCACAATCGCACCTGGTTTATCTCCTCTAACATTTCTGGAATCTTGTTAATTTTATTTGTGGCAACTGTGATTCTCGATGGCATCTTACATCGAGTGCCACTTTTTGAACGCCACGTGTCCCGCTCGATTTGACGGAGATGACGAACCTGTAGGTTGGCCTCACTGCCTTGTCAAGTGACCGATATACACGTTCAATCTTTCCAAACTTAAGGTTTTCCCTTTGGTGTAATATGGAAATTTAGATTTAAATGTCAGCTCGGTTGAAAATTATACCAGCCCTTGACAATGTTTCAAAATTATGAAGCCTGTATCCAATAGTTCTAGAGTTTCTCCTAGTGCTACGTTAAAAAACATTCGTTCAATGTATTAAACATATAGGTGTCCGAAAAGTATGATTACACTTTCAAAAATTAATTTAAAATAAACAAAGAAAAATTTTCACTTAAGGTTTGTTATGTTTCATAAAGAAAAGATTAAAATTTTTTTTTTCTATTTAAGGAAATGCAAACTAGATGGTGCAACGCCCACCTTTATCAATATTCCCGTTTCAAAAGGGCTTCACCACTAGGACAAACAGAAGTTGTAACATGGTTTACCGAATTTAAATCTGCAACATTTGTACAGCATAAATGGGGCACCCCCATACTGGAGTTTGGAAGTGAGAAAAAGTTCCCTGGATGGAAAGAGGATGTCCAAAGCCGTGGCCACCTAGATCTCTAGACATAACTTTTGAACTTCTTGTAGAGATACGTGAAAAATACTGTTTACCAATCTTCATTGAATAAAATTGGTGAAATGGAAAGTCGAATTACAGTGGCCATTCAGATTGTCGATCTTGCAGTGATTCACAGAATGTATCCAGAAATCTCGTATGGACTCGATGTGTTTAGCGCAATTAATGGTGGACATAGTAAAATGTGCAATAAAGCATTATAGAACTTCGATATTGATACTTTATTTATGGAACAAAAATAGCTGTATATATATATATATATATAACTATTTTTGTTTTATATTATACACGACTATTTTCTTTTATAGTTATATATATATATATATATATATATATATATAATATATAATATATTTGTGACGAATCTGTACGGCACTTTTATCACTAATACTCTTAGGCGTCTCTGGGGATTATAAATTCGTGTATATTTCCAACCAGCCCTAAAAAAGAAAAATTTAAGGAGTGTGTTGTAAATTAGCAGAGAGGTTAGGCTGTTGAACCAAGACATGGGTTGATGGAGTTTTAAGAAGATTCAAGTTGATTGTGTGATTAGCGTCTTGGTGATTATTAGGCAGCGATCTACAATTGGAAGGATTGATCCAACGGGAGAGTAACGAATTAAAAGTCAGGTGATATTTAAATTTAGATTATCGGATCATAAAGGTAAATATATAATAAAGTTAGTGTAAAGTTAATGAGTGATAGTAATTCAAATTGCGTATATCTCTCGATCCTGTTATTCCGATAATCCCGTTCGATATTGAGTTAATAGTTGATTAGTATCATATTTCGCGTGATTTAATTTAATAGTAAGATTCAATCATATTGACGTAGACATATCTATTAATCTTTGTAATTAGAAGGTTGATAATTGATTCAAGTGAATAAATTCAATTTGTTATTGTAAAAATATCTTCTGGTTGTTCTTTGCCTCAAATCAATCTTGGTGTCCAAGGTGGAATCCAGGAGGGTTCTCACATATTTGTAATTAATAGTTGAAAGCGCAGTCATATACTTTTCAGATACCCTGTATATTAATATGTTCTTTATCTGACTCACAATTTGAAATATTTCATGCAGAAATAGCAAAGTCAAAATGATACATAAATTATATGGCATTAAAATGTTTAAGAGTGGAATTTAAATCGTTTCTTACAAGGCTGTGGACGATGTATGGAAGTTTGGAGAGTAGTGCACCATGCAAGTATCTCTCTCTCTCTCTCTCTCGTCCTCGTCACTTGAGCGAGATACGAAATTATATGAAATACATCACTTAAACCTTCGCGTTGCTTTAATAAAAAATTTAAAAAATCAAACCCCGAATAGAAGCGGTTATCAATGCGTACAAGATGTGTGGTTTAGTTTCTGAGTTATATTTCAGAGTGCTTTGTATTCTGCAGTTCTCCAAACTATTTGTCAGTAGTGATGCATCTAAGAAATATTTTACAGTGGGTAATCTGATGCCTTTTCATAAGTTCTCTATCTTATCCCTATTTCCTGTTCTTCTGTGTTTTGTATCACCATCGAATTTACTCGGTCATCAGTATGAAAAAAATCAATTTATAAATCACATTCTGTAATTTTTCAAGAAGTATAATAGTAATTATCTTAAAATTTTTATAATCCAAAACTAACTTTCAGAAATTTATTTTTGCAAAAATCTGTTTTTGTTCCTAAATTAAATATATTAATTATTACTGAAATAATCATTATAAAATGATTATAACTGAATTATTAAATTATAATGAATTATTAAGCTCTTAATAAATCAAATTGTAGTTACTAAAAGAAATTTTATTTCAATCAGTTCTATTTGACACAGAATTTTTTCCCCTCCTTCCTCAACAGCAGTCTTGAATTTTGTTTTCTTCCTTAATTATTGTGTTTAAATTCTCTTTTTCATTCACAAAACTTTGGCGAAACTGATGGCAGAAAACCATACAGATGCGTCTTTTGAGTCTATCCATTTTTTCCAAGACAGATGACAGAAATCGTCTTTTGCATGGTTAAGAGTAGCATTGTATTTTGAAACAGAAAAAAAAATCATATTTGAATATAAGATAGCACGCTCGAAACCACTCATTTTCTGTTGAAAATGAAATGATGAAAAACTAGATCTTCCGATTTTTTCAAAGGTTCAAATCATGGTGTAATTATGTTTCATTTTAACTATGCGCGCGCAGTTTTTCGATCCCAAGTCCGGAGTATATAAATAATACCTTTTATCTCAACCCCATGCGTCTTTTTTCCAGTTTTTTTGATAACTCATCACGTCGAGTTACAGAATCAATTCTAGCGATATCTTCGAAAACGATAAGAGACCGCGATTTGTCTTGCAAAAAAGGATATTTGCGCTAATATATCACTAATATCAGTGATTGCGATTTGTGGCAGAAGCTCACAGGTAGGCGCTTGATGCTTTGCTACTTTTTTATGTTATTGGATTATTATTTATTTTAAAGGATTTTAATTGCTTTTGTATTGCGAATTAAAAAAAGTTTTAAATAAAAAAAATTGTATTTAAAAGTATAACTTTTAAAAATGTAATGAAAAAGAATTAACTAAATTTTCTTTTTGTGAAAATTTTTTTAAAAAATTTCGTGCATGCGTTTTATTTTCTAAAGATGGCTTAAGGCTGTTTTCGCCATACGTACGAAAGCGTGAACTTGACGCGAAGCACATTTTCGGACAAAAAAAATGCCTCAATTTTTATAAAAATTTGTGACATTGTAACTCATGCATTTGTTTATAATATAGTGTTTTTAAAATTTCAAAATATTTCATAAATAATTAGTTTTCCTTTTAATATGTGAAGGGATAGCTCATTTAGCATTACGGTATAGGAAACAAATTGAAAAACACATTTTATAAATGAAAAAATGTGTCAACTTGGATAAAAATGAGTAGTATGATAAAATAAGTGATTCTCTATAGGATAGGGTAGCCAGACCATAATATTAATGTTTGAGTATTTTTATATCTGAAAAAATATTCCGAATTCGGTCCCTATTCTTTAACATTAGCCGAAGATAGACTTAAGAATTAATTAATGATGTTTGTGTTTAAAGATCTTTACAATTTTTTAGAGATATTTAAAGTATTTAAAAACATTGTTGTTAAGAATGAATAAATATATTTTTATATAAAATATAACTTTTGCACCCCATTTACGAAACAAGAAATAACTTACTAAAATTTAATAAAGCAGTTATTAACTTATTGACTGACTACGTTCGGGTTAGTGATTTTGAAAAAGCATATATATAAATAAATAAGTTTTTGGATATTCAGTGTCAGTTGTTGAATTAGAATATAGTAATATTAAGAATATTACTACAAGAAAAAAACTTTTAAATGCAAGGAAGAATGGCATATTTTTTAAAACATTATTTTATGAAAAATGCTTTTATAATAACAATATTTTCTCTGTATATAACAGGGATTTCTATACAGGGGCTAAACTATGATTTTTAAAAAATTTCCGTAATTTTGAGAATTACGGTAATTCCTGCAATTATTTCAATTGAAATAATTGCAGGTACTTTTTGTTAAAATTTTTCTTCTCTCTGATATAATAAAATATCAATAAATCCACTTCAAAATTATGTATTTCAAAAATCTTAATTCAACCTCAGTTTAGGAGTCCTAGCTATATATATAGTGGTAAAATATTATTATTATAGAAGTATTTTAAAAATATATTATGTTCTTCATTTTTTCCCTCCAAAATTGCATTGAAATGATTTTTTTTCTTACAGTATTCTTAAAACAATTTTGTAGGTATATTCTAATTCACAAGTGAAACTTAATATGAAAAAATTGTCTATTTACACGCTTTTTCAGAATCACTGTTTCAAACGCAGTCACCTTAAAAGTGCATTAAACCTTTATCGATTTTGTTCTACAAATAAATACTTCAAAGTTAAAAATTTTACAGAACGAAAATTTGCCGTGAAAACCTCTTGGCTTAAATATTTGGTGGTAAATCAAAATGGGTAAGTGAGATGTAAATAATAAAGTGGATTTTTTCTTCCAATTTTTGGATGATACAAATATTTTTTTCTACGGTATTTATAATTTTTTTGGATGATACATTTTTTTCCTACAGTATTTACAAAATGTGCTACCTGAGTATATATATAACCGGAATTAGAAAAGTGATATTTTTATTAATCATTTTTAAGGTAAATTATTTATGTTGTATTATTTTTGCAGAGAAGAACTAACTTAGAAAGAAAACAGTAAAATTAATTATGCCTTAAAAGGAGCTGGAATCTTAATTATTCCTATTTCAGGATTTTTGTTCTAAAATTCGATTGAAAAAAAGCAAAAATGTCTAAGTATCCATTATTCCTTCTGTACATAATTCTGTGATAAAATTTTAAGTTAATATTTTTTTAAATTTTCAAGATGATAAAAAAAATTTATTTAATTTATTTTCAAAATGTCCTGCATGAAACGTCACTTATCCAAAAGTGTTGTGAATTCCTAAAAACAGTTTTGTAAAAGAAATATGAAATGGACTGAAGTAATTTTCTAGTTAAATTTTACCAATAAAACACTAATTTATTCTATTTTGTCATTTTATTTTTCGTATTTTTTTTGTGATTTAGAACATAAAATTATGAATAGATGAATATGGAAGGAAAATTATGAAACAAAACTTCATTGCTTGGTAAATTTGAAATAACTTGAAACATTAAAACACAAAATTTCCCACGTAAATGTGAATGAAATATTAATTTTGAAACTGTATATTCTATTGTCCTCTCGGACTTTTCTTAGAATTTTGTTGTCTAATTCTGGAAATTTGTCCTTGTTTGTTTCGGTTTGATTCATAAGATAAGTTATTTCATTTTCTGTGAAATGTGGGTTTTCAATATTATCCAGAGAAAGGGAAGGAAAAGATTTTTCTCAATTACAAAATATTATCTCTCTGTTCCGAGTTACAGCACATGTGTACTCTAGGTTTTTCTCCGTATTCAGGACCGCCTTAACAGTTGCATATCATGTTTAGATGCAGGTTGTAATTTATTTCAAGATGGTGATGTTAATGATAAATTTTATGCATACTGAGGTAATATTAGTTACTTATTTCTTTTTAACAAACGTTAATGATAAGGAACATATGCATATTGAAAATTCTGCAAGTTTTAAAAAAATGAAAACATATAGACAAAACATCTCAATGAATTTGTTGTTATACTTATAAACTTTTCCGAGTAGTCATAGTCGTGAACTCGTGAACGTTATTGTCGGGTTGTGTGCTTTTGTTTTGGTACACTTGAAACTTAACCGTGTGGATAAGCAGATGCAGATTAAATTTGTCTAGTTTCAAAAAATTCTCATGTTGACACGGTGTGAAAGTTTGAAGAAGGAGTGCGAACTCCTGTATCGTCCATGTTACGTTAACGAGGTTCAAAATTCCAAGGTCTGTCAGCAGTAATCATCAAACAGGTTAAAAAACACTGTTTATAATGAATTATAGTTTAAAAAACTAAAAAAAACACCCGTTTATAGTTAATCTAACTAAGTTGTAACTTAACCTTTCAGTCACCGAATCTGTGGAATTAGTCGCCCAATCTGGAAATGAGATGTGGAATTATTCGCTAGATGCGGATGGGATCCGAAAATTGGAAATCGTTATTCCTGATCAGGATAATGGAACAAAATTATTTTGTTAATGTATTGTCATCGGTCCTGGTTGATTGATTGAATTTTAAAGTCGCACTGTTCAGCTACACGAGAGCTTTTGGCGACGGACCACGTAATTTTGAACCATGGTCAAGAGACGTGGACGACACCTGAGCTGGCACCCCCTCCTAACTATCACATCACACCAACGGGAGGACGTTTCAGCTCTCGAAAGATTTAACGTGCATCGCTGCTCTACACAGCGGGTCTTTAGTGGTACTGGGATCATACTCGTGACAAGGCAAGCCACGGTCCGATACCTATACCACTCGGCTACCGCGGCCATGTCATCGGTCCTGGACAGGTGAGCAAAATTTTGAATTAATCTGACCTTTTAAAGTGGGTAAAAATTGAGTTCAAAGATTCCGTTACATACAAGTGAAGCTTATAAAAGGGTGTTAAGAATAAAAAAAGATGGCAATTTTCATGCATTTTATTAAAATAATAGAAATCTTATTTAAAAACTTCGAAGATTTTGAAATATTATAATAATATTTCTCTAAAAATAACGAACAAGGATATTAATATAAAATTCTTCAGATTGGTGTTACTATACATCAAATTAAATTTTGTAATTTTTTTTGAATGGTTAACATTTAAAAGTATTATTTTACCATTTATTCATGTCAAATATTTAGTTAATATACATTTATTATAGATGGACACAGAAGTGTATGTTAAATAGGATTGATCGTACCACACTTACTTCGATGTTATTTATAATCCTTATTATCCTGATTATATTTGTGATATTGTTATTAAGAAAGGAAGAAATCCTTAATGTTATAATACCAATAAGGAAATTTTACTCATTCTGTTGAATGAAAAATGTTTGTATGAGAATCATAATAAATTACGATTATTTAGATGCGAATATGTGAAGTTATAATATTGAAAAATTATATATTAATTGAAAAATATTAATATTAAGAAAACCAAGATTGATTTTCAAACGCATTCCCCTATTTTATAGTAAATTTAATGAACGAATAACTCGATAAAAATTCTGAAAAACTATAGAATGAAATCACTGTTCCCCTCCATTTTTTTTGTTTATATTATTCCATTATATCACTCTGTTATGCAAGAGAGAAAATATCTTTTCTGATCACTTATTTTTGCAAGGATTTGTCCTATTCTCACGAAATGTTTACCTTATTCGTTATAGATTGTTTTAAGCGTGTTTTGGATACGGATTCGTGCTATTTAGCAGCATTTCCCCAAACACTTTTATTAAATTATTTTAATTAAAATTAGATTGAGATATAAAAACGGCTAACATTATTTACCAACATCACGTTAATTTAAACATGTTTTTTTTTCAATTTACAATGCCGCCTTATAATTTTTGAAAATACCATTCAATTTCTAAGCAATTTCCTCAGATAAAAAAACCATTCAATTATGATTATTTTTAACTGTATCTTGCAAATTTTTAAAATTAACTTTCAAGAGATCAGATGAGATTTCTCTTGCAAACCATAATAAATAGAATAAAATGTAACTGAGAATAAATAATTCTTTCATTTTAGCTAATTTTTTTTCCACAAAGTTCTACACTTGAGAAATGAAAGCAAAAGTAAACTTCTCTTTTGAGGGTAACGGAATATGAGAAGCGTCTGGAAGCTAAGTACCATTTTGGAATAACTCACATAAAACTCTTTTTCAAAACAAAATTTATTTTGGCGTGAAAGAGCATGTTGAATAGTTACCGCCATTGTTGTTGTTGTTTCTAAAGACACCTGTCTGACGTAGTCAGATCGAGGCCCCCGAAATTCATCGTGGCAAGGGGCTAGAAGTACGCCTGTTATTGGCCTTGAGCACCATACAGGTGACAGTACGATTTAGCTCGGCGAAATTCCCCGGAGGAACGATAGATGGCGACACCACCTATCTCCACTTCCACAATTTCTGCATGGAACTGAAGGGGAGGAAAGTATTCTCCAGTCCCTGCGCTCGTGATTCAGCCCACAAGACTTCGGACCCACTGATTTAACGAGCACGTACTCCATGTGTACTCGAAGGGTATTTGGTGGCATCGGGCATCAAACCCAGGCCTTCCTGTCTGGAGTCCGATGCTCTAACCACTAGGCTACCCACGGTCATACCGCCATTGTTCAAGCATTTGTCACATAGAGAAACCAACTTGTCTATGCCCTCTTCGCAGGGGCATAATGGAGAATATTAGTGCCCACCTGCACAGTCAGGTTAGGGCCCCAAGCCGGATCTTACAGAGGGTACGATAGTTGCTGTGTCAGCCAGGCTTTGGTCCCCCTAGAATCCTGCCCCCCACAATGTGGGAGTTTACATTATGCCACTGCCTCTTCAAAGGAACACGTCGTCAGTGAACAGTTTTTGAAATTTGCGGAAACTCATGGTACAAAACAATCTTAAAGTAAACCGTCTGTTTTCACGAATTTTATCATTCATTTTTTTAAGTAAACCATCATAAGTCAGAAGGTTGCCCACTTCAAGCTTCGTCATGAGCATTGGTGCGCCCATCATTGAATTATCGAACCCAATCTCTCATCATTTCATCACTCCTTTTATTTTCACCCCATAACTCTCTACATGTTCATTAAGAATTTGATCTGGCTTAACATTCCTTGCGTTCCAAAAACGGATTACAAAATGTACTTCACAGTCGGCGGGATCGGCAATCGTCTTAAACATTTTGAGCGCTTACTAACACGTGTAAAAACAAAACACAGTCTGTCTGTAAAGGTGTCAATGGACTGACAATCAACCAGACACATTTTTGCGTAAGGGTTGAACTCCGATACTACCACTGCGGTTGTAGTAGAACGAAAAGATACTTAGTTTTTGGACACATCTCGTTTCTTTAGGAATACAAATTATCAAATTTTTCCTTTAAATTATCATTCTTGGTTATGAAGGCATTATATTCTATTGATCATGATCATTGGCTTTGAGATTGGCACCTTTTGAGTATAGATGCCAATTTGTATCAAATTGTCCCCAAACACCCGAGTGGTTATGGTCGGGGAGCTTATGCATGGTATTATTTCTGTCGAATCGTATGTTTGAGTCCTAATACCATTAAAGATACGCTACGTAGAGAGGGTTAATGTACATATTAAGTATGCCGAGGCTCAAAACTCCTGTTGATGTAGTGTATAAGTTTGGAGAGAAAAGTGGATATGTGTGGTCCAGTTCAGTTGATGGGAGTTAATCCTCGTTACATGACAGAGATTCAAAATTATTACTGGAGTCGCGAATGGCCCTCGTGGTGTTTCTAAGTTAAACTTGAACGGAAATCAAACCACATCGTACAGAGTAGAGGCGTGTTCTGCATATAATATGTTCTATTTCATAGCGCGGTCAGGTGTCGTTCTCGTCTTTTAAAAAATGTATCCAAATAGGAAAGAGTCTGTGATCCAAAGTAGCTCTTGTATTGCCTCTAATGACATGCTTCAAAACTAATTAATCAACTAACCCTCTGTGATATAGGGTAACGGACTCATGGCTGGCATGAAATGAGTTCGAACCCAGTACCGCTGAAGATCCACCGTGTAGGGGAGCGACGCACGTTAAATCTGACGAGAGCTGAAACGTCCCTCCCCCGTTGGTGTAGAGTTTAAGTTAGGAGAGCTTAGGTGTCGACCCCGTCACTTGACCATGGTTCAAAATGATACGGTCCGTCGCTAAAAGCTCTCGAGTAGCTAAACAGTGCGACGTCAATATTCACTCCCTCCCTCCGTGATATAGTGTGATGTTTGTTAATTGAGAGAGCAGTGCACACGCGTAGCTCTCATCCCTTGATTATTCAAAATTATGAAGCCTGTCATTAAGCTCATACTTTTACAAGGAAACCCAAGTAGCTTATTATTTCCCTCATTTAATACCAACATGCTTTGATGTTCATGCAGTTGAAACAAACGCACTTCCCCACTTAGGTATCACCGAGGTAGATTAGTGATTATGGTGACGAACACGTAACTGGCGTGCCACTGAAGATCTGACATGTAGAGCAGGGGTGTCGAACTCGATACCCGCGGGCCAATCCACAATGAGCATTTTTGCGGCCTGGTCAATATATTGGCACACAATAATACATAATAAAATATCAAAATTTCTCCCTAAATAGGGAACTGCTACTAGATAACCAGTAGCAGAGAAGAGATGTCAAGTGTCAGGATATTAAGTTTTTCTTGTTCTTGTAAATATATTATAAGTATTCGAAAAAACCTATGTTCCCCTATGAATTTTGATTTTCTTTGCAGTCCACCTTAAGTTAAACCTTGTTTATTTGCCCCAATTCAGCCTTTGAGTTTGACACCCTTGCTGTAGAGGGTTTGATATGCGTCAAATCTGCCGAGACTCAAAGTCCTTCCTTTGGCATGATGTGGTAGTTCGGAGAGAGGTGGGTTTCAGCTCAGGTGTCATCTTTGTTACTTGACCTTGGCTAAAAATTATGAGGTCCGTCGCTAATAGCTCTGGTGTTGCTTTGTAATGTGACGTTAATGAACCCTTACTCATTTCCCACTTTGGCATGAGCAATGGTCCTCACCCCCTGGGCAGCTGACCTTTACCGATCCACGTATCAAATTGTACCAAGCCGCCCAAGAAACATTGAATTATTGATGTGTAGCATCTTTCCTCTCGATTGCCGAATTTTGTTGGAGCGATTTCGTCGAAAGGGACGGATGTGGGTAACAGGAAGTGACGTAAGCGTACGCTATTTGATTTGACCAATGAGCGTGCGTGATGGGTCTCTTCGCTACCCTCGCTCCGAGGTCCAACTCTCATGATAGTGTCTCTTCACTATCCTCACATAGGATCCAACTCTAGTAGGTAGTTGATTTTTATATTGTTAAAAAGTTAGCATTTCAAAAGATTCGAATTCTTATTTAGAATAAACTTATACGATCCTTACGCTCTATTGTCAAAGTCTCAGGACTCGTAGTGTAAGAAATCTGAGTATTTAATTTATATATGTGTAAACCACACACACACACACACACACATATTAATAATATTTACTGTTAAGTGTCTGAAAAAAAGTTCAACATTCTTAAGAATTTACGAGTATGGAATTATTCGAATAAATATATTTTATTGCGTATCTTGTTCATACTTTGAGGTATTAAATTCCTGTCGCTGTCAATTGCAAACAGAACAACTCACATGGACATTATTTATCTTCAAACAAGTGGACTGGGTATTGCTAGTCAAGATATTGGGGATATATGTGCGGCAGAATGCATATTTGAAAATGGACAAATAGTGATTTCAGTGGCCGTATACATTTCTCCGAATCAAACGGTTCAAAAAATTAAAGATTTCCTGCATTTTGTACTTTTACCATATACCCAAGATGGTTCTGCTCTTTTAAAAACAAACTATCACTCGCTTCCCATGATTTTGAGGGGTGATTTTAGTTTGCCAGAAGTTGAGCTGCTCATAGATTTTTTGACTGATTAACTGAAGCTCGAAATGAATACAAATCGAAATATTTCGACAGCTAACAGTGGTACTGTTGTTAACGCTGTTTTTCAACGGTTTTTAAATACTTTCAAATCACAAGTATATGCGTCGTATTTTACTCATCATATAAGTCTATTATTCATTTATTATTCCGAAAATTCAACAAGAATAAATACTTTTGATTAAAAATTGCGTTACTCCTAAATAAAGTTTTCATTAAAGATATATATATAATTATTCGATAGAAAATTATTTCCAATTATACTCGATTCAAAACTCAGTTTAATCTCACTCAATTCAATCACACTCAAAATCATGGGAAACGAGTGATAGTTTGTTTTTAAAAGAGCAGAACTATCTTCGGTATATGGTAAAAGAACAAAATGCAGGAAATCTTTAATTTTTTAAACCGTTTGATTCGGAGAAATGTATATGGCCACCGAAATCCCTGTTTGTTCATTTTCAAGTCTATTGTATCCACTTTTCCTCCAAATTGAAACAAAAATAAACATTTTTGATAAAAAAAATTACATTACTCCTTATGTTAAATAAATAAAATTTTCATTAAAGATATAATTATTCGATAGAAAATTATTTCCAAACATATATACTTGATTCATTTTTTTCAGGATTTAAGTTACTATTTGCGTATTTACCACGATAACATGTCAGATGTTACACATCATTAGCGTTTACTGTAAGGCTCGTTTCTTTTTTTCATTTTATTTACGTGGTGTACTTTTCTTGGGCTTGGGGGAATTTCCATGGAAATAACTTTATTTTTCCTGTTAAATCCCTGTATGTTCATTTTTTGGGGGAAAGTATTCCGAAGGTGTATTTAAACAGAACTAAACTAAAATTATTAAATCAAAACAATCTAATATACAAACAATCAACGTCCCACCTTCAGCGGGCCGCGGTAAAATTATCAAATGTTGGCAGGTCCGTGGCGATAAAAAGTTAGGGAGCCCTAGTGCCGAGCACCAGTGTTTGTGTCATTTTCGTCATTTGACAACGGATCAGAATTACGAGATTCTTTTCCATTAACCCTCATGATATTGTAAATAAGACGTCAACTAATCTGCGTTAACGGAAAAAGAACGAAATAGTATGTGTGATTTTGATTTACGCCGTATTCTGAAGCTACACAAGGGCTACAGGTGATTGACCTCGTATTTCCGAGCCTCGGTCAAGTGACGCAAAAGCTGGCACCCACCCCTTCCCCGAACTTCCTTCGCACACTAACACGAGGACTTTGAGCCTCTACAGATTTAAAGAGCAACAGCCTTCTACAAGGTGGATATTCAGTGGCACCACAGGAAAACAAACTTGATTTTCAAAATCGGATGGTGTGTCACTTATTTGACCATCAGAATTTTTAGATTAAACGTAATGTTTTTTTATTACCATAAGAAGAGAACATTTTTTTATTTGTATTTTTGGATAATTTAATTTATTACAATTTATTCTATCCATGATACTTTCATCGAAATTGGAATGTTTTCTCTAAGGGTTGCTTATGAATAAGCATTATAGAGAATGTACATTTTCAATATTGAACATAAATGCTCTAATATTGCATTATATTCTTTATCATTTTCAGAATTTTTGTTGTACTTTAAAATTATAGCTAATTATTTTTAGAATAGTATTTACAATTTTTTTTTATATTCAGAAATATAAAACTTATAATTTTGGAAAATAAATCTGAGCATTTTTTCCCAGACATCGTTTTTTAATCCTTAATATTTACATTCTGAGCAATCTTATCATAAAAAGAACGATTAACTCTTTTATTTCTAGATCAAAATTACTAAACCTCTTTGCATTAAAATCCTTCCAATGTCAATGGAAAGAAAAACAAAAATCTGGGTACATGTTCTAACCTTTCATCCCAACTCCCAATGGAATCTATTTGCGAGTGAAAATCCGTCAGAGGGCGCTGTAAAACTCTTCCATCCCTCTCATCTAGAAAGAGCGCGATACCTGACCAAGTGAACTGATTCCTTGAGGAAAAAGATACTCGGGATCACCTTTGGAATTCAGTTGTCTCTCTCGTCTCAAACCGATCACTTCTCACAGTTGCAGTTACTTAAAATCAGACTTCTTATTTTTTTTATATTGGAGTTTGAAGTAAAATATGCCTTTTGTTCTTGTAGCTGTGGACACTCGGGTGAAAAAGTTCAAAGAGAAATTGAACACCATGAAATGCAGAAGCGATGTTCTCAGAGAATCTTTGGCGGAATTTTTGGGCACTTTTATCCTCACGGTAAGAAAAATTTTATGCTGTTTTTTTCTTCCGAATTTTATAAATTTTATGACAGTTTTGACTGTTAAAATAGTTTGGTTCTTGTTTACACATTATTCGAAATATTTTTAATGATTTAATTCGATGTGAAATTTTTCTTTCATTTTTTTTGGCAGACGATTTAAAACTTAGTAGTTTCTTTAAAAATAAATTATGTAATTAATTTACAAAATGTAACTTTCTGCCATTTTTTTGGCAAACGATTTATTTTAGTAATCTATTCAAAAATGAATTAAATAATACACTAACAAAATTGAAATTTCTTTGTAATTTTTTGGGGGGGGCAGACGATTTAAATTTAGTAGTTTGTTGAATAATAAATTAAACAGTTTTAAAAAATAACACTTAAAACGCTAAAAAAATGTTTCAAATTTTTTTTAAATTTAAAGGATATTTTTATTTGATAATTTTTTTTTCATTTGTGTACGATAGGTAATTTTATCTCAATCGCCTTTATGATTCGAAAATGCTTCATTCTGTTGAAATCTGATTTTTTACTGCCAAGAATATTGTTGTTTATTGAGAATTATGAAGGAAGTGTTGAATATAATTTTATAGTCAACAGTTTTTCTTTCTCATTCTAAAACTGTCGAGTTTTTAAATTCATCTTTATTAAGTTAAACATTATAGAAATAATCATGTATTCCAATTCATTAAAATTTTACACCTGATATCTCATTTAAAGTATCTGCCTATATGCGTTTCTGAACCAATGTTTGACTGAAATTAAAATTTTTTTTTATCTTTGACATTTTGTGTAGGGAAAAAAATTTAATCAGATAGAGAACGAGAAAGGTCTATTCTACAACGGTGGTGAATTTTAAATATATGTGATACTAAGCATTATTTTAAAAAAATAAGAATCAAAACTAAAAATGCCTTTTATGAAGATTCAGTTTCTTTTGCCAAAGTTTAGTGACATAAAACATCTCAAAAATTTGTGAATGTATTTATTTCATATTTTGTATACATGTTATTTAAAGTACGATAAAGAGAGAGGCAATAAACAAAGGATTGAGTTCTAACATTGATAGTTTTTTTTAACAATTTATTGTTACGAACACCATATATATTATAAAATTTTCTATAAGAAAAACTGCAATGAGCCATAACTTTTTAGTAATTGTACGTATATTTTAGATTTTAGTACATTGTCTTTATAACTGTGTTAAATATGTTGTATAAAAATAATATAAATGTATGGCCATGTAGATTGTTTTGGGTTTCGGTAAATTTTCATCAAATTTTATTTTAAGTACCTCATTTTAATGTATTTAAATTATTATAAAATTCCCTGATTGATGTTTTTCATTAATTAAAGTCATAAGCATAAAATTCCTAATCGCATGACATTTTAGAAAACGTCTCCGTAAGTTGGCAAATACCTTAAATAATTTAAATTTTGATAAATAAATTTTAATAAATGTTAAATTTGCAAACTTAAGTAAAATTTATAAAGATTTTAATACTTGCTATCAAATGCTAGAAATTTGAAAAATGTTAAATTTGTATTTATGGTTATAAAAAAAACTTTTTGCCATATATATATATATATATATATATAAATATATATATATATATATATATATATATATATATATATATATATATATAAAGTTTTCAATTCTTCAATGGTTTATCATGCATTTAATGCTTTACGTAGCGTGGAAGATAAAATACTAAATGAAAGAGTCAACAAAGCATTTATTAGAACAAAATTAGAGAGAGAGAGAGAGTTCATTAAAAGTTTTCTCAACACAAATTTTATTCTGTTGACTAAAGTTAAGAACTTAATTGTAAAAAAAAAGTTAGATTACGTTATCAAATAAACAAATAAATAATATAACATGATTAATGAATTCATTCGGAATAATTTGCATCAAAGCACACTCAAAAGTATTCCATTTCATCGTAAAAATGCTCAGAAAAAAGTTACCTGAAATGTGAACCAGTTTTTTAATAATTAGATCTTATTTATAGGTTAATTTATTTTCACATTACTATTTACTGTCAATATTTAATTGATGTGTAATACGTTTTACTGTTTGTTGTATTTTGATAGTGGGAAGGATTGATGTATATATATAATAACAGATTACGCAATAAATAAAGAGATTATTAATCTAATGTCATTGATAATGTTATTTTGATAATATGGATTAGATTTTTAACCGGAGTTAACTGCTTTTTTATTATCAATAGGAACATAAAATTTGTTGTAATTAGCAAATTTTTTCATTTAAGTATTTGATTATGCTATCGTTCGTCATATTGTTCTGTGATGCATGAGAATGTTATTAAATAACAAGCTTGCTCGAGTTATCGATAACTCTAATCTGAAGAATGAATGAACAAAGGTATTTTATTCTGATAATCGTATTTATTATTAATCAAATGCAGAACCGTGCGTAATGAAATAAATTCGAACTTATTTGATGTAGGTAATTTAATTAAATTTCAAGTTCATCTTTTGTGTTTTAAAGATAGTTGAAATTCACGACTTTGCTTACGATATCTAATCCACAGATTTAGGACTAGAAATTCCTTTTACTATTTTCAAACTATCCATTGATGTACCAATTTTACACTTTCATTTTTTAAAACTTATTTTGAATTGCTTCACAGGTAAAAAAAACGTTAGGATACTTCTTTGCTGGTAACGTTCCTTGGAAAATTATGATCAAGGTTAAAGAATATTTAAAACTATAGAAGTTTTAGTTAAAATTTTAAACATAACTGCAATGAACATTTTATTTCTTAAGCTTTGAAGGAGTGTCTTTCCTTTTATCATTATATGCAATTTCAGTGAACTATTTTAAAATATCATAGGAGATTTATGACGGAGGTGGAACAATTTTAAAGAATATTATCTTGGTCTTGTGTATGTGAACATGGTAGCTCGTGACTTGCGAACTCTAGCACCACTGAATATCTGCCGTGTAGAGGAGCTGTCAAGGCTCAAAGTCCTCCCGTTGGAGCAGTGTGAGAATCAGGAGAGTGTGGTGTTAGCTCAGGTGTGTCGTCCTCGTCATTTGACTGTTGTTCAAAATGACGAGGTCCTTCGTAAAAAGCCCTCGTGATGTTTTTTTTTGTGAGACATAAGAGAACACTTCATCACTTGGTCTCGTTTTTTTCTTCTGATGGATCGTCTACTAACATAGTTTGGTAAATAGAATCTTATGGTTTAATCAATCATGTCCTTTATCCTCAATAAGAAATATTGTGAGTTTCGTTGTCTAGAGGGTCGCTAGTTTAAGAGTCCCACCATGGTGTAAAGTAATATAATTCGTGTTCAATAAAGCTGCGTCTTATGTAGCGTTACGGCGCAGGAGATGTCTTATTAACTTTGAAGAAACACGAGCACTTCTGGCAAGAAACCCCGTAATTTTGAGCTACAGTCAAACGGCAAGGACGAGTTGGCTGAAATTTGTTGGCGGTGTGGTGAGGAATTTAGGAATGTGAGATACCAGCTAAGTATCGTCATCGTCGCTTGACTGTAGTTCAGACTTACTAGATCTATCGTCTTTAATCCTAGTGTTTTTCTAGAACGACGCTGTTTGATAATTTATGAATTGGATGGAGAGTTCCGACAACTCGAACGTTATTCTTGTCGCCTGATTAGTTTAAAATTGTGAAAACCGTCAACACTAGACTTTCGCCTATTTTGTGGAATGTTAATAAAATTCGAATCAAAATACCAAGTCAAAACTTTAACGAAATAAAAAGAAAACAAGCCTAGTGTTCTTTTTTAAAAGTGTATTCTAGTTCTTATTTTGGGTGTTTCCTTAACCCCTTCGCATCCGGTTTACCCCTGGAGACCGACAATTCCAGGGTGCGCAAAGTACAGTAGGTACGAGACAAAAAATTATTTTAGAAATAAATCTGATATTCTTAAAAAAAAGTGTAAGTATTCTATATAAATGTATTGTTTACTTCGTTTAGAGAGAATCTAAATTTATCAATTTACCACCACTTACGAAATATATATAATTAAAAAATTGCAAGATTGCTTATATGTCGATTAAACAAATTAAAATAAAAGTGATTAATTATAAAATCTAAAATTTACCGTAAAAACAACCGTCTTTTTATGCCAAATGCCGTATGTTTGAAAATATTTAACGAACATCAGCCATTACGAAAGACAGATTAAATACTTGAATGATGCCTCAAAAGATCAGAATAAGGGTTTAGAGGTATCAGAATTCGAATCCACGACTGGGCAGTAATAATGCTGGATGCCACTCACTGCTACGGCCTCTACCATGTGGTTAGATGAGGAGAAAGATATCCGACTTTAACTAGCATTGTTTAGATTTTCATATTACAGAAAATCCTCACAGACTTATCTTTATCTAGTTGTGATATTTTCCCGCCACGCAGCAGCAAAATCGGCTTCTTTATGCAGATAGCATTCCGCCGTCCATATCCACACGTGCACCCCTAAAATACTGTGAAGTCCTTTCACCTGACATTGCACCGACAACCGATGGCAGTGAGAAAAACCACACTCCACCTGCAAGACGGAACCCCGAGTGTAATTCGAGGTGTAAGGGCAACCACCTCAGCCCCGGGAGAGTGGAGAGGCAGTTCGTTTTGAAACTCTCGAAAGAAAGGTTTTGTTGAATTCTCCTTCAAAAATAGCACATTCCGTAGAATGAATGTAGTCATAGTATTTTGAATAACTTGTAACGAAATGTACATATTGTAATTAATAACTGTGGGCATACTAAATAAATTATTTCATTTCTTTAACCCTCATGCTGTTCATCAATTTTGACAAACGTCATTTGGTGAATATGAGACTAACGATCTCCAAGTGCCCATTGAATCCTCCCACGGTGTTTGACATCTTTGACAGGAGTTACTCCTTTGGGATTGAGAATTTTTTTGTTTTCAACAATTCTTATAATTCCTCTTTTGTTTAACATAGTTTTTTTAATTATTAGAGATACACGTTTGTTCGTTAATTAGCAATAGTTAGTCCTAACTTGGCCGTCTCTTGGGACGATAAGACTCTTTTGCCACACTGCAGACAAGTGCTGAAGAGGCCTGGATGAGTTTGATGTTTAGCAGTCTCCAATTATTGCCCGCTGGAGACCTGCCGTGTAAAGGATGTCGACGCACGTCTATTGAAGGGCAATGTCCTCCCGTTGATGTGGTGTGGTAGTTAAAAGAGAGGTGTCAGCTCAAATGTCTTCTTCGCCAATGCTTTGTAGCGCAATACATGTAGTGCATTAACAATTGCAGGTGGACACTCACTCGGCATGTAATTATTTCTGACACAACCTTTTATTGGAGAATTCGCTTACTTCTATACTAGATCCGATGGTGATTTATTGGAGATTTTTATAATCTATTGAACCTTTGCAGAGCTGATTTGTTTGGTTATTGTTTGGTTTCATAATTGATTTATACATTAGTTTAAGTACAATGTGTTTTAATTACACCTTTATGAAAACGCAAGCACAAAATTGTTACGGTAAATAAGATTCCATTAGCATTTTCGAAGTGAATTTAGCTAAAAAAAATCATTTTAATTCATTTCGAAAAACAAAGGACGAGTGTGTGGTATGCTCTTTTGTCTAATCTACATCATAAACGGTAATCTTACTGAAGTTATAATATAATACTGATCTTTTTCCCACTCAAAATACTTAAGGGATGCACAAAATTTAATTCCCTTACTCCTGAGGGTATTTAGTTAATTGAACAAAGTTCTACAAAGAAAAAATGGATAAGAGTATATGCACAACAAATATCTACTTCTAATCTAATCTAATTTCGCAGAGGGTCCTCATATTTGGGGTTTTTTAGGGGGTCGAAAGAGGTCAATTGATTAAAAACCGTAACTTGGTGGTAAACTGAGAAAATAAGGCTGAATTGCTTTCGATCTGCCTGCATTGCGTTGTATGTTCCACCACTGAAGTAATATACGGAACTATTCGCAACAAACTGTAAATATAACAATGAAACTAAACCACACCGCAAGAGATATGAGGAATGTAAGAAAGAAACTTCCCAATCCCAAAAGAACTAGGACGTTGCTTTCTTTTGTTTTCCAAACCTCAAAATTTCTGAGGTTCCCTTTCAAAGTGAAGTGCGGAGTTGAACGACCTGTCTCGGAAGAAACAACAACACTCGCTTTTGTGGTCATAAACAACTCGATTGGAGCAGCGGGTGTTTTTATTTTGGGTGTAGGTCAGAAGGAAAAAGTGACTTAGTTCCTTTCACCCCGAATGGATGAGTAGCTGCGAAGTGGGTGATAAAAACGCGAGGAGGGAACTCTATCCTGTCGTTCACTCTCGGTAGGATACGCCAGGGATGGCGAAACAGTGGCACGCGTGTCATTGATGGCACGCGACACAATATTTTTGGCACACAAGCGATCAAAATAGTTTCCATTCTATTTCAAAATCTCAAAGTTTGCTATGAAGTATTACGAACAAACGCGTGTGAACGGTCGCTGTTATTTAACATGGCTAGTTCAGCAAAAGAACAAAAAGAGCAAGATAGTAAGTGTAATAGAGAATTTCAAATTTTGTGGAACGAGAACAAAGCGGCGTGTGATTGATGTTCTGGAACAATGGTATGCAGAACATGGTCTGTAAAACTGTATTTTGAAACAAATCACAAACCCTTTTTGTCAAAAAAAGAGAACCACAACAAAAATTATTAATTGCTTGGAAACCGTTTGGCAGATGACTCAAATTCAACACGTATTATACAAAAAGTAACGTCTTACAATCCTAATATATTTGTCATCCACACACACTATCTGCATCAACAGAAATCACACTTATGTTACTTTAATTTGAATTTCACGTATAACTAAAACATTCATAATTATACAGAGCAAAAGGTATTTTTTCGTAGTAAATAGTTTTGTGTTAGTATTTAGTTTTACTATTTTCTCAGTAATCACAAGTCAAAATTATTTGACGGCACGTCTATACCCCCTTAAACACTTCTTCACTAAATATGGCACGTTGATAGGCTATTAGATTTCATGGAATAAGATTGATTTGGAAGAGTCTCAACTGTCTCAATTTAGTTTTTCCCCAGCAAAGATATTTTGTGCTTCAGGTTTTAAAAATTAAATGTAAACTCTAGCTCTATCATACTTTTATGCATCACAAATTAACACCTTTGCGTGCTGCATTGTACACTTCTGGCTGTTTCTGCGTAATTAAAAAATTTGTTAGTGGACAGCCACAATAATAATTCTGGAAATTTTTAGCCACGGGAAGGTGATGACGTCAGTATTTGATTATCAGCACCATTGTCCACTTCAATGCCGCGTTATTAGTAACATATTTATTTAGTATAAACCACACACAGTGCTTCTCAAATTTTCAATATTCGCGACCCAATATTCAATCATCATTTTCGTCACGCCCCCCTCCGTACGATATCAATCTATTGAATTCATTAATACTATACTTTGACACTAAAGCTGCAATATTACTTAACCCTCTTATATGCCACCAACGTATATAAACGTCTAGCTCTGCCAAAACATTAATTTCTTGACGTATATATACGTCTTTCCGAAGTACGATCCTTTCAGTGCACTGCTATTCATAAAATTACTCCGAAGGCTTTGGAATGCGGTAAAAGGGTCTTGACAGTATTTGCAAAGGATTCACTCACTTCAGAGGGTTTGCTTATTTATTCCTTTTCTCATCCCTCCACCCAAAAAAACATTAAAGCACGCGCGCCTTCGTCGAAAACGGTGGCAACGGGGAGCGAATCGCGTAACTTAGGGAAGGAATTAATTATAAACCGTACAAATTGTCAAGATAAGTGTTAATGCAAGCCCATGGGGTCACTGATAGTTATCAAACTTGTTCTTAACTTAATATTGTTGAAATAATAATGAAATGTATAGCAAAAAGTACCGATGAATTTATAAGTGTGTTATATCAGCGTAAATGTGTATTTTATAATTTATTATACCAGAAAGTATTTTGGTAAATTTATAATTTTTTAAATAATCTCTTGTTTTCGACTTTTCAATATGCTCACGCCCCCCTCATAGAGTTATCACGTCCCCCAAGTTTGACACCCTCACAGTTTGAGAAACGCTGGTATAAACATTTAATTTGTAATGGTTACTTGAAAAGGTTTGGTGTTGATATAGCAAATGCGTGGGCACCCGTGTGAGTGGAATCCTTTCTAGGCCTTAGAAAGTCACTTAGAACCCAAACCAGGTAGCCTAGTAGTTATATGGGTTCGAGTGCTGGTGCAACTGAAAACCCGCCGTGTAGAGGGATCGATACACGTTAAATCAGTCCAGCTCAATGTTTTCCCGTTGGGGTGGTGTGATAGTTTAGAGATTGGGTTGTCAGCTCAGGTGTCGTCCTCGTCACTTGACCGAAGCTCAAAATTAAAAGGAAAATTTCCAATAGTCCTCGTGTTGCTTTAGAATGCGACATTTATTCGCACTATCCCACTCATCACCCAAACTAGGGCTATAAATCGATAATTCAAACAAATTAATCTGGAATGCTATGATGATTTCGATCTACGAGTATTTAAAGGAACAAATCCTTCTTTCTCTCTCTCTATAGGAGAAAAGCGATTCACTTACTCATCATGAGATCCCTGAACTATTAGACTTACAAACTTGAATTGTGACAAACATGTTTCTTTTGTTGAGTAGACATCAACCAAAAGCAATTTTTTCGGAAATTAGCTCCCAATAGGAACCGCGAGGATTGGATTACGATGATGTTACAAATAAAAATGTCCTATTTTTGAACTATTAAATCTACAGAGTTGAAATTTGGCATGTTTCTTTTGTTGAGTAGAAATCCGGAAAAAATGGATAACACCCAAGGGGAGGGGTTACGGGGACGTAAAAAAAGATAAATATGCTTCTTTTTTTAGAAATTTAAATCCTATTCTTTTTAAATGAAACGGCGAGTGTTTTTCAATACAATAGAAAGTTTAATAACTAAAAGAAACAATATATAGTCGTGTAACACATCAAAAATACCTATCGAAGCGGGAGAATAAAGGCTAGTATCAATATGTAGGAGATAAAGAAAAAAAGCGGATGTTTTTTTCTAAAAAATATGAGTAACTTCTGGAGAATGATAAAAATTGGTTAATCAAACTGATTTCGGTACAAAAATTCAAAAATATTGTTCCACATCGAAATGACATATACGGGGTTTGATTCCAGTGGTTTGAACTCCAGAGTCGTAAACTATTCGTCTCAAACAATACCCAGGAAAGAACCTATTGCACTTTTTAATAGGACATTTACGACTCTATAATGGCTCCTTTTCTAAAATGTCAACCCAAAATATTAGAAACACGAATATTCATGTTTGGCTGCACTCGTTCTGCATCATAATTTTCCTTTTCTAATCACGAGTTGAGTTGTTTTTACGAGGCTTTGATCCAATTCCCAAGATTATTAGATACCGCTGGCAATACATTCGCTGGCCGATTGACAATCCATTTTGAAGTAGATTCTATCATAGTTCACGTACAAAGAAAAGGGATAATGCAATATTTTTTGGCAATGGTAAACAGCGTAAATAAATTATCGCTCTCTAATTCTAGAGAGAAATGATTTAGTTCTTTTATAAAAATATATTATGTGAATTACTCCATAGTCGTGATTTAATTTCGTGACACAGTATGGGAAATAATATATGGAAGCGTAGTACTCAGCGATCATTTAGCGAGTAATTGAACATGGAAATCATTATGAAATGTTTTTGTTTTTGGTGCTTGACTAACTGGAACTATTGTTATAGGCTTCAAGTGATATAATCCACAATTAAGGGCAGTTTCATGAAATATTACATCCTTTTTTCTTACCTGTGGTGCATAAAGGGGTAGAGGCTCACGCCCATCACCCAAGATTTTTTTCGATTGATTATAATCCTATATATATAGTACGTAAAATTTAATCAAGTATTTCTTTCACGGCGTATTGGGGTATGATAATAGAATGATGAACTTCCTACCTTCAACCTCCTCTCCTTGAAAAATTCCTGTGTGCGCCACTGCTTCTTGCTTTGATTTTTCAAAATAATAATAATAATAATAATAATAATAAATAAATAAAATAAAAATGCTGAAATTTATTCTATAATAATCATAATATATTAGAATATGATTCTTATATGGCTCAAAATATTAAATTTTCCCCATTAACCATAATTTTGTCGTGGCAGCCTACTAGTAGTTATGGTCATGAACTTATGGCGGGCGTGTCATGAGTTCGAGTTGAAGACCCGCCGTGTAGGGGGGTGATGCACTTTAAATCTGTCGAGGCCCAAACGTCCTCTCGTAGAGGTGGGGTGGATGTTTGGAGAGGGGATGCCAGTTCAGGTGTCCTCCTAGTCCAGTGATTCCCAAAGTGGTCTATATAGACCCCCAGGGATCTATGACGATCTCCAAGGGGTCAGCGAAAAAATTATTTGGGTGTCCATGAGGTGTAAATGGGGGTCTATGAAGGTGGCTCTCATTAAACCAAATTATGATTTTAATTTTAAAGGAAAATTTAGACAAGTGGAAAACAGATTTTATCTATTTGATAGATTTATTTACTAATTTTAATAAGGTTAATTTGTAGTTACAAGGTGACAGCATAAATTTTACTAAAACAAGGACCATGTCCGCAAATGTGGCTTTAAAAAGACATACATGTCACTTATAACGAATTATGGAATATCGACGAGAAAACTACTTTTCCTAGTGAGAAGGAATTTCAGCGTGATTTACCAATCTTCAAAACAAAGAAAGAAAGGGAGTAAATAAGGTCTGGACACTACTAACCGAGGAGATTTAGGGTTAAACCTGACACTATTGATTCCAAATGTAGAAAACATATTATTGAAGCACTAGATTTATTCCTCCCTTTAAAAGCATTTGTTTGTTGCTCGTTTATATTTTATGTATTAATTAAATTTTAATTTAATTAACATGTTTTTCTTTTGAACACCATACTTAACTTCAGTTAGAAATTTAAATCGTTTACTGTAAGTAGATCTATACCAGCTGTCAAAAAGACATTTAAATAGGTAAATTTGCAAACATTCAATATTATGTAAGCAGGGGTCTTCCCTAAACCGAGTGAGTGAGTGAGTGAGTGAATATTAACGTCACACTGTTCAGCTACACGATGGCGTTTGGTGACGGACCACGTAATTTTGAGCCATGGTCAAGTGACGTGGATAACACCTGAGCTGGAATCCCCCTCTAACTACCAAACCACACAAATGGGAGGACGTTTCAGCTCTCGACAGATTTAACGTGCATCACTGCCCTACACTGCGGGTCTTTAGTGATACTGAGCTCGAACTCGTGACATGCCTGCCATGATCCGATACCTTGACCACTGGGCTACCACAGCCCAAACAGAAAAACAAGGCAAGGGGTCTATGAGACAAAAAAGTTTGGGAACCTCTGTCCTAGTCACTTTATCATGGTTCAAAATAATGAGGTTCATCACCAAAAGCCATCGAGTAACTGAATAGTACGACGTTGATGTCCATTCACTCGTCACTTGACCAAGGTTCAAAATGACGAGGTCCGTCACCAATTGCTTTCGTGTTGACTTAAAGTGCACTGACTTACTCAGTTTCCCATATCAAAGTAGATTATCCTTGTAATGGAAATAAATATCTCGGGCATTTTTTTTACGAGAAATGTTTTCCGATTGTTCAGTTAGAACTTTTTATTGTGATATATTACTGTAATTGCAGACACGCATTCTTAGTATAATGGCTTTTATAGAAACTAAAGGCATTTTGTAAATCCTTTGCAAATATCAGATATGCGTCTGAGATTGCTGTCTCGTAGTTACCGAGAAGATGTCAGCTTCTCGCATTTTCTTTGCATGTGAACGCTGTAATGGTCCTGATAAGCCTTTGCGCACCCGAAGAGCTTAAGTTGTCAACTCAAACCAACTGATTTGTCACATCCTTCTTCATGTCTTGGATCGTTCAACCGAGGAATTCTGTCACTTACGAAAAGATAACCCCTGTACACTGGTTTGAAGAGAAAGTTTGAATAAAAAGTGTATTGTTTTTTTAAAAAAAGATAATGGAAGCATTTCAAACTTCTTTGGTTGAGTTGTTTCTTTATGGGTATTATCGCGAACGAGCCAGTTAACTGAAATTTCTGAAGTTATTTTAATTTTCTTTTCTTTTTACTTCACAGATGTAAACATAAGCCACATAAGTTTTTCTGTTAAGCAGTCACGTTTCTATTTTGTGAGTGAATGTTTTATAAACGTCACACTAACAAGTAATATAAAAAATTTAAATCAATCCCTACTTAGGTCAACAAAGAAAATCTTTATTTCAGTTACTTTTTATTAAATTATTACAATTAATGTAAATATGTATACACATAGGACAGAATCACACTATTAAGTAGCGAAATAGAAAGTGATTTTCCTTGCAATTTTCTATTTTCCTTTCTATACAGGATTTTGGACTTCTTTTTGTTTACTACTATTTATTCATTTACAAATCACATTCTCAAAAATAAAGCCATTCTAGGTAGGATTCGAACACACGACTTTTGGATTACAAGTCCAACGCGCTATCCATTGCGCTACAGGGACACAACGAGCAATTTTTCTTTTTATATATGATGTTGTACTATTTTTGTTTGGTACTATATATTTAATTAATTAATTACTGAAAAAACTGTATTAACATCAAGTGTCATCAAGTTTAAAAAAAAATTATTTGAACGTGAGTCGAGGAATAGAAAGTATTTTATTAACGATTTAAAATTTAAGCAATATATATATATATAATGTAAATAAATATACACAGGGAGAGTGTGAACTAATAGTAGGAACTGTAAAAGGAACAGGAGAGATGTTGGCGACGGACCTCGTAATTTTGAGCCATACTCGAGTGACAATATTTTAGTTAGTACCCCTTTTCCAAACTAGCACACCACGGCATGGAATGAACTTTGAGCCTGTATAGATTTATCGCGTGTCAGCCCCTCTATACGGCCTATCTTCAAAGGCACTAGAGCTCATACTCATGGCTATAGCAACTGGGCTGCCGTGATCGCCGTGATATTATAAGAATAGTTTTCTAAGAGAATGCATCTTTCCTTGTTAATATCAGTGTTTTTATTTATCTTAAGAACCATATTTAGCTGATTAGTTATAAATTTGGATTTAGATCTTAAAGTAGATTTAATGGGTCCGATCATGTGAAGTCACGGTCACGTGATAGACGCAATTGCTTTTTTTCTGCTCCCCAGTTCGTGCCACTCGTTTTATCGCTAGCTTTTCCTTTTACATATACTTCTTCAAGTAATACGTATTTATTAATGCGCTCAATTCATATGATGTCATAGACACAGCATAAATGCAGTCACGTGTTTCCAGCTAATATATTCATGCAGTTCGCTGTTGCCAACTCTTGTTTCTTGTGGAAACTTTTCTTTTAAAACACAAGTTTGCCAACAATAATAATGCAGAGAGGTAAAGAAAATAAGCTTCGTTTAAAATATAAACATATAGTATACAAATTCAATTTTGAAAACTTTTTGAAGAATTTTAATGCATTTTAGCCTTATTAACCACTGATCGAATTTGAGACTTTTTTTATTTGGATTTTAGAAGCACAACACCAAGTACAAGTCTAATGTCAGATTTGAATTGAATGAAGAACACGGGATATCACGTATCATATGACTTCATTACTCACATAAGTAAAAAAAAAATGCTTCTTATTTGAAATTATGTATCAAAAAAAGATAAAATAAATTATTTTGGTTTAATACCAATAAATTATTGCTTAATTATTAAACTTAAAATTATGTATATAATTTATAAGAACTAATTTGTCGACTGATGTCATCTTAGACTGAAGTCGGAAAACACGTGATCGTATCTGTCACGTGATTCTTACTCGTTCTCAATTCGTTCTAGAACATAACTAACTGCTTTAGAAGTCTTAAGATTCTCGAAACAAGGAGAGTCAGAGAATTCTAATTAGGGATATAAATATTCAAAATCTCCAAAAAGAAAATGAGACGGATGTGCACTTTGCAATTAAAACAAGCATCGGAGGAAACTGCGTACATACCGAAAATTTTTCTTCGCATAATACAATGAGATAATAAATATTACAGATACTAAGTATCTTTCTTCTTATAATATATGCTAACTTATAACTCTTACATTTTAAAACTTACGTAAATGTAATAAGATTAATGGAGAGTAAAATGCGTTTTGTGTGTGTATTTCACGGACTGTTGAGGACAAACTAGAACTTGTGATGCGATTCATTTTTGTTATCTTTTGTAAAGTATGCGTAGTTTCCTGATTTCTTGTTTTTCTTCATGCTGTTGCTTTATGTAATAGATTTATTTCGTTTTCACTATTCCGAGGTCAAGTTGATTTGAAAGATTTGTGTATATTATAGATTATACGCAGACTTTTAAGTAGTCTATAAGAGTGTGACATAAAAAAATGTTGGATTCTTTAAATTGAATGTGAAGATTCCTGACACCTTTATTACGATGTGGAAAAATGGCCCTTCATTTTAGAATTTTGTCATATTTTTGACAATTATAGTTAAACTAGTTATTACCCATCCCCTGGGTATCTAAACATAATGTATGGCTATATATGCGTGTGTGCATCAAATGTCGTGGCAGTGATTTCTTGAAATTATATGTTGATCATTTGGCTGAGAGTAGAAGTTAGTGTAGATGATTTTGGATGGATGAGGAATCATTTTGTACAGGATGCTCCTTTCTGCATTACACTTAAGGGACGGCACAGCAAAAAACACAAAATCACATTTAAGCAACAGCAGACATTAACGGAATAATGTGTCAAATACAAGGCGTGGCGCGAATTTTACATAGAATCTTGGTTTTTATATGAAACGCAGACTGAAAGTTCCAAAATTCACATGACTACCGTGGACGGATCTTGTGAATGGTGGAAAGAAATATTACGAGGAGATTACATAAAGAATTATTAAAAATAAGCTGAGGTTTTAATTTCTAAAAGTTATGATTACATCCCATTAGGTGGGTAAGCAATAGTTAATTATTTACGCGAGAGTCCTGGGGGTGGAGGGTAAGGACCATTAAAACTTAAAAAATTGTTTAACCAAAAATTTAAAATGACTTATCTCTCTCTCTCTCTCTCTCTCTCTCTCTATATATATATATATATATATATATATATATAAACAGTAACAGTCCTTTTCGTTCCTAAGTCTGAGGTTGCACTTGGATATCTTATAAATTTTTATTTTATAATTTTTTAATTTTGTTTGAAAACGTTGGAATTTTATCTTCTATATTCGCCATTGATATTTTGACATGGGATTTAGTTTTATAAGATTCATATAATTTGAATTTTTTAATTGATTATGAAGTTGTGATTGATTTATAAATATATATATATACATATATATACATATATATGTAAAGTATTGGCCGAGTGGTATATTTGTCGAGTGTTAGCAGAGTTTCATTAATACATCTTCAGTGAACATACATCTTCTTTATTGTGACGCCCACTTTTTTCAAAAGCTTAGGACAAAATAACGGTACGTTTTCAAGTTGACGAGACAAACAAACTTGCGATGATTATAAAGTAGAGTGGACAGGAGACAAGCAGAAGTGACATCTTGACGGACACAACACAAAGACAGAGTTGAAGTTATTTACACTTTTACATGATGAAGGCTGAGAGGAAGAGCGTGGGATTACACAAGATGTTTGGTTTTACACCAACAGTGCAAGCGCGTGATGATTACGTATTCGTAGTTCTGATTTGATAGAATGGGCGGGACAGGGTTTTCTGACGTAATACTATTAGTCGATTACGATTAAGATCAGGGTGTTAGTTTCGAACTAAATAATTAAAAGATTATTTCAATATTATTAAAAGAGTTACTTAAAAGGATGCTAGTAGGAATTATTATTATTATATATATACATATACATATGTTAATATCTAAGCCTTTGCATTAAGCTTTTGACTGTATTCCGAAATCTTTTTATAGCTTACACCTTTCGATTTAAAAAGAACTAGGACTTCTAAAACAGAACACATGGGTATTTATCTTTTCCTCTATCATATCTCCATCCTTTGGAAGTCGATTCCCTCAAAATCCTCTCTTAGTGAATCTCTAATCGACAAAAGAAACATGCTTATCAAATGTCAAATCTGTTGGTCTAATAGTTTAAAATCGAGAATTTTTGTTATCTATAACATTACCGCAAACCTTTTTCAGAGTGGAATTCCACATAGCCTTTTCTTAAACGTCGCCAAATTAAAAGATGGCGCTAAATAAAGTTGTCGGTTTTCAAACTTTTTTGGAAATTGTTTTCCATTATTAGCTGCTTATCACGGTATCTTAGACTATATAGAAACTTTTCCATAAGTAAAAGGGTTTTAGAAAAAAATTCAACATAAACTAGAATTTATTTTTTGCTTACACATGCTTATGGCTGTATTTAGTATCAGCTAAGCTCTCTGTAAAATTTTGGAATGATACGATCACCTGTGTGGATTTGTAAAAGTCCCAAACACATATACCAGTGTTTCTCAAACTGTGGGGCGCGCCCCCCTTGGGGGGCGCGATAACCCTACAAGGGGGGCGCGAGCATATCGAAAATTTAAAGATTTAAAAAAATAACCGGAAAGAAGTAAAACAAAATACTTTCTTCCATAATAAAAAAATACACAACAACACTGAAATAATTTATGTTTATCATCTGGCGTTTTTCCTTCATCAAATAGCTATATTTGATCCCGAAACCAAATTAAAGAAGACAAAAAAAAACATTTTGTTTAATTTGGTGTATTTCCTCAATGAGAGTTTTTTTTATTACGTTTTAACATAAAATATTACTTGTTAAAAGAAAAACGAAATCCAGACCCTGAGAAAAATTCTAAGAAGATAAACAATTCATCACTGTAATTATTATTGAAATACTGTACATTAGCTGTAGGAAGAAAAGGAAGACATGATTCCCTTTTCACAGCCAGGCAGCATAATACATTTTCTGATCATTTGATTGACCTTCAAACTTACTGGTATGGTTAGTTCTACATTAGTTCTAAAGAATGACAAAATATGACAGCTTTGCCAGCAAATAACATTTCTGTAATATTAGTGAAAAGTGTCTCTGATTTGCGTCCTTTATTATGGTCTTGCACTTTTGAATCATTTTAGTTTAGTTTTATTGGATTTTTTCTCAAATCATCAAAGAAAAATTAAATAGTCCTTGAAAGCCGATAAGTATACTTTCTCTTAATTAAATTATTCACTGGAATTTTCCGATTTGTATCGTGTGCAGTAAAAATAATTATAAACAAATGATTGGGGTGACTGTGAGTCCCCCCGCACTACTATTAGAGTTAGCATCAAGTGTGCGCTTGCTCCCGGGTTAAAACATTTTGAAGTATTTCTACTTTAAATATTAAAAAGTAACACAATTATTATTCATCGGAATTTTATATTCTTTTTCATTATTTAACATTAATTCTAAATGCTAATTTTGTGAGGTTTAAAATTACAGTTCTTTTAAACAGTTATTTTCAATTATAGCATTTATCTATAAAAAACATGTTACATTTTTGAATACAATGTCGTGCACACAGTTTTACTCTCCTTACAGTTCAGCTATTATGTTAAGAATAATGTTTTATTTTTTTTAAAAAATGAACTCGTGTGAAGAGCCGGTGTTTCAGCCAGTATACGTTTAATGTATCAGTACTGAAGAATTTATTTTACAAAAAATTTCTTAATACTAAATTAAGAAGAAGTTTAATAATTATTAGTGACTTCCATGGGCTTGCTTTGTAGAGCAAAGTTTTTCAAAGGAAGGTTTAATATCAGAAATTGACACTCAGAGTTATTTTTCTATATTTAGCTCAGATCTATATTTTGTCTTCAAAGCAGCCACCGCAGAAAATCCGGTTTAACAAAGATAGGATGTTGAAAATGGTAATAGTATACGAAGTGTTTTTGTTTTCAGTGCAGAAATTTCATCATCCACCTCTACCCAAAATTCAAAGAGGGATTTATTACAAAATTGCCTTTTAATTTTTCACTGGATGTGAAATCTATAAAGATTTCTTCTTCGGAAGTTGAGAGCCCTTCTGGAGTATCTTGAAATAGATGATTAATCCACTCGTAACTTGCTACCAAGTTGTCTTCATCAAGAAAATACTTTTTAAAATTCTTTGCCAACATGGCTAAATGATTTTAAATGGTTTTAAAAACAACTTTCACATGTTGTTCTTCGGATATGTAAGTTTTAACACGTAACGAGCTGGGGCATTTTCCCCCATCATTTACTTCAGTAGTGGTAAATCCAAAATTTATGTATTTTTGAGAATATTTCCTTGATTTAATTTTCGGAACCATGCTCGTCTGTGTACTTGTTAATCCTTTATTATCGTCGGATGTTTGCTTACGACTTAAAAATATATGTATGATTTTGTTTCAACCAACTGCCGTAAATACTTAATTACCGTGAATTAAAATTAACGTGCAAAATAAAAAATGTACATTCAAGCTAGATTCGGTAGCTATAGAAGTATCGAGTCGACCAAAACTGACTGGAATTGTACGAGGAAAAGCATTTTTACATGTTTTGCGCAGACGTTCGATAGGTTACCCAGACTCACTCAAACGTACCTGATAATGCCAGATGTGATGGATATGATAGAAAGCAACATAGACTAGACTATTTTTCTAATGATATTTGTACTTTGAGAAATGGATGCTGAAGGAAATAAATCTTTAATTAAATATATCATTTTGCGATCTGTTCCAATTTAAAAATTTGAGAAAGGAAAATAACATAATAATAAGTAAGTAATATATATTTTAATTAATTTTCTTAAAATATATATTACTTAAAAGTAACATATACAAAATTTAATACTTATACAGTTTATAATTGAGATCGCATTGTAGCTTTAGCGTCAAAGTGAATTTTTATTGCAGTAAATACATTATTGTTGTACAAGGGGGGGGCGCGACAAAAATTATGATTGAAAATTGGGTCGCCAGTACTGAAAGTTTGAGAAACACTGACATATACAAAGAATGAAATTTACATATAAGACATAACAATGACCAATATAAATGTAAAGTTCTTATAAATCTTTGGAAAGAACAGTTTTGTAATATTACGTATACAAATCGTACTGTGACTTATATGATGCTCAAAATTACGGTTAACGATAGGCGGACATCTAACCCTTTGCTGCGCTGAATTTCGTGTGCCTCGATCCGAAACCGCCACACAGGTGGCATTAGCAACAACAACAACAACGTATACAAGTGTTTGTATATATAATTTTATTTATCTCTACTATAGAGACATGATTAATTTGAGCGCCAAAGATAAAGGAAACAGATTTTGGACCTTAAAAATATGGATGTAGCTGTATTATAAACAATGTTGACTTGGGACAATTTTTAATAATTTTAATAAAAGTGGAGTGTAACCAGTTTCGCAGTTAGCCAACCTTCCCCCTTTCTGTTTGTAGAAACACAAGTACTTTAGGCTGAACAACAAAAAAATTAAAAGCGAATGGCGATTATAACGAAAATCACTAAGTGTAAACGAGAGCAGCTATTATATAGTATAAGGAGAAAACTTGATCTATTTTTAAATGTTGCTTTTCAATTTCGTAAATAACATACGACTAAAAACTCTACTATTACATCTAAATAGACTTTTTTACCGAAGAAAAACTGTCAGTTATTTAAATATATCATTGGAAATCGTATGTGGAAGAAACAATCCCAGGCCGAGTTAAGTAGGCTCTAACGTCTGTCTCGTTGTCGGTCAACAACCAACCCTCCCGGCCAAACGGGGAATACCTGATCTCATCCAATCCCCAATTAAGCCTCTTACTCAACTTTCTTTGGGTTTTACTACATTCGGCATAATTCAGCCTACGGGAGTGTCAGTGGGGGCTGCTATGGAAAGAAGGAATAATTGGGGTGGTTCTAAATGGACTGATTTGTTTCGTCCGTTTGTTTCATATCTTGTCATTCCATTTGAAAAGGATTTCCTTGTTTTTATTTTTTAATGCGGTTTCAATCGTGATTGACCTGAATGGAAGATTGCTCATGTAATTGCGTCTGGCGTTTTGTTCTTTTATAAAAAATTAATTCTCGAATTTAAATTTTTTTTCAAATTAAAAATAGTTTTAAGTATACGTCTGCCAACCTGTTATTTATTGTTGTTGTTGTTACAAATGCCACCTGTCTGATGTAGTTAGACGAGGCCCATGAAATTCAGCGTGGCAAGGGGCTAGATGTACGCCTGTCGTTGGCCGTAGCCTTGAGCATCAAACAGGTGACAGTACGATTTAGCTCGGTTCTACCACAATTTTTCAGGGAAAACACCCTGGGGGAGGGTCAAGGGCCTCCCACCTCTCTCCCCTGCCACCAACCTCACGAGAGGACTTGCGACTCGACGGTTGCTTAGAGTGCTCCCATACCGTGAAGGCATTATACATTTACAAACATCCATGTCTTCTCCGGGATTCAAAACCTGGCCTTACGGCACGGCAGTCAGCGTCCAAGGTACGGGATGGATGACACCTGCTATTTATAATTGAAAGTAGCTAGAATCGTGTGATGTCGTTTGCGCATAAAAAATATTGCATGGGAAAAACGATATCAGAGCTATTATATTACTGATGAAATTTGAAACTTTAATACCGTATTCTGCACATTTAGATAATTTATAGGTTATGGTCATAGTACGGTTTATAGCCGGTGTATCGTGGGTTCAAGTCCTGGTGCCCTTGAAGACTAAATGTGTAGAGCGTGTAGATGGACGTGTTAAATCTGTCGAGCTCAGTCCTCCCGTGGCTTGGTATGGTAGTTTGGAGTGGGGATGCCAGTTCAGCTTTTCTTCTCGTCGTATGATCCAGGCTCAAAATTAGGGTGTACGTCATCAATAGCCCTCGACAAGCTTTATAGTGAGACGTTAATATTCACTCCCTCACTCCCTCAGAAAAGTGTTTTTATTCTTTCACACAAACTGTCGAAGTTTAGGTCTACTGAAGCTATCTGTTGTTAGTTCTACATTCATTGCCCCGTACGTTGAGAAAGATTTTTCACTTGAATAGGTTGTTCCGAATGGCATTAAAATGTTCATAACCGTGCGAAATCCTGCAATTTCGCAGCCTAAATTTTAGGAGCTGTTCCTGCTTAACCGTTCGGGTCCCAAGAAGAGCGGTCACGCTGTTGAGAAAACCCAGTACATTTCGAAACATTGTGCACAACTGACAGTGTGTTACCGATTGTTGAAGTCGCGCGCTCAGATTCACTGAAGCAAGTACATTACACAGCTCTTTTTAAAGAAAATAGTACTATAGCTCCCCGATTGGGATTCATCGATGTAAATGGAACAAAGCGCTATATAACCGCTTAGTATTTGTTGGTATAAAATAAAACAAGCTGTATAGCGCTGCTTGGGTCTTTTCGTACTTATTCTGAGGAAGCACGGAGGGCTGCGGTTGCCCACTGGTCAAGGTATCGGACCATGGCAGGCATGTCATGTGAGTTCGAGCTCAGTACCACTAAAGACCCACCGTGTAGGGGAGAGATGCACGTTAAACCTGTTGAGAGCTCAAACGTCCTCCCGTTGGTGTGGTAGTTAGGAGAGAGGGTGTTAGCTCACAGGGTCGTCCACGTGACTTGACCATGGTTCCAAATTACCAGATCCGTCGCCAAAAGCCCTCGTGTAGCTGAACAGTGCGACATTAATTTTCACTCACTCACTCACTCACTGAGAAAGCATGGTTGCGCTGTTTGGGATTTTTCGCGACAGTATTTTTTCAATACCCCCTGGGACTCAAACGGTTAAATTTAAATTTTAACATCGAATTTGTTACGTCGCTAAGCTGTTCCTTCTCCATCGGCAATCTCAGTTGTGATTTTAAAAATGTTCTCTTTAAAGCGATTTTTTTTTCTTTTTTTTTTTTTTTTTTTCAAAAAGGGGAAAAATGCTTTAATGTATAATTTTTTTTGTCACCCATCCGGTATAGTGGTTAGTGACGCTGCTGGTTGCGATGCCGTAGGGCCTGGGTTTGAATCCCGGGTAAGACATGGATGTTTGTATTTTTGATCCTTTGTGACTTTGAATTCCTTCCTTTGTGATGTCTACTTCATGCTTACTTCTGTAAGCCCCCGTGCGATACGGGTGCACGGGGTTTATAAATGTTCTCAATAAAAAAAATGTATGATTTTTAACTCTAAGAATCGTTTTATAATTTTCAATACGTTTCAATCCAGTTCATTACATTGCATTCCACTTAGTTTTCCAAAACATTGTACTGATGAGTACGAAATTATTTTTTGTGGAAAAGAGGATTATGAACAGAATATTCAGTCTAGATAGTATATATAAAGAAAAAAAATGTTTTGATATTTTATTGTAGCAAAAGTTACTGGAAATTACTAAAAAGATAAGCTGTCCGAAGCCAAATTTATTTTTTAAGTCCCCCCATCAACTCCCGTGGGATGGTAAACTCGCGTTGGGAAACACGGTTTTAGATACTTCTAATAATAAAAAATTCATAGAGAACGTGAATCGATTTTACCTTCATATTTATAGTTGTCTACTTGAATTTTTATTTTGATTGGTGGAAAACAGTTTGAAGATCCCTCACTGATGTAGACTACCCTAAATCTTTGTTTACGTGCCATCCTCATTTAGAACATCGCTCAAAATCATAAGAGGTCCAGTGCTGAAAAGTGTTCTACGAGAAACAGTCGTGTTGCTTACCAATGCGAAGTTCATAAGACATCAATCAATACATTTCATTCTCATAATTGAAACGTTGTCACTTTTGAGAATGATAACAATGTGTGCATGTCAAATTACATGTATCAAGAGGTGTTGACATTTAGGTTATTTCCTTCAGTTGTTTGACACATTTCTGTGTTATGATAAGCCATTAAAATATAAAATCTCATTCGGTTTGCACGACAGGTACTTTCGATTTTGTCGAATTTTATTTGTAGCACAAACGTTCTTGACGTTGGATACATTATATACAGACATACCCCCCAATCAAAAAAGAACAGGAAGGATTTAAAGATACATTAAAAGTTCCTTTCAAAATCACGCAATCGCCTGCGAGGTAAGAAATGCCAGCTCGTGCGTGTGATTTCGGATTTTTTTAAAGAGTTAAATATATGTTTGCGTTAGAAGATAATACCCTTTTTGTGAGGAAGTTTTGTAAATCAGATCTCTTGGTATAATGAGTGTGTATTCATGTGTTAACGAACCAATTGGTGGTGGAAAGTACTGACTCTTGAGGAAAGCACGATATAATTCCGTTCGAGGAAATGTTTCCCGACCGGGAAGAGTTGTTTTTCGATCGTGCCGATGGGGCTCGGTTTTCTTGGTGACAGAATGGGAAATATAGTTCGCTTAAATGTGTCGTGTCGAAAATAATTAAAGCATTAGTGCATTTTTGCTTTATTGGTTGTTATATAACAAAAAGACGCTGATCTACTAAATGGCTGTGGTAACTAAGTGACAATAACTCAACCAAATAGCTCGTAGTGGCAGAGTTTTCAGTCGAACTACATGTTGGAGTCCTGAATGCCTTTTTTTCTGAGCTAAAAAACTTCGTGTTAAAGGATATTGCAAAAACAAAACAAAACTCATGTCTAACAAAATTAAGTTTATTAGAGTACATTTTATATTTGCATATCTATGCATGTGTGCTTGTATTTAATACAAACCATCGAAACAAAACATTCACAGAAACTGAATGAAATTTAATACAAAATTTTCTCAAGTTTTTTCAAAAACCGAACATTTATTGAGTTTTTGAAAAATATTTGATATTTTTCTATGCATTGTCCTTTTTAGCATCAAATTGTCAATAATAAATATTTGGATGTCGTTCACTTTTTTATTAACTACACCATTGGAATGGGGGTCTAAATAACTGCGCATAATTTTCATCATCCTCATTTCGGATGAAGTGGGAACAGGAACTGCATTATTCTTTTCATTTTCGTCGTTGGAATCGGCGTCAATGTTTTTTTAGCTTTGAAAAAACTCTACAGTGCCTTTCTCTGCCATAATTGGTGCTGTACACACTTTATCATCATCTACTGGAACGAATTCTTCCGATGATATGGTAGTTCTGTCCCAATAATAGCGAAATTTTCTCAAACATTTCTTTAAATGTCGGATTAGTTTCAATATTCACCTTCTCTAGAAGGGAAACATTTTCTTATTAAACGATTTTCATTTCGTGTTAAGAGAAAAAAATGCATGAACATACATAGTAGTTTGTCGGAACCATTGTAATATTTCGTGTTAACCCAGCGTTTCTCAAACTGCAGGGCGTGATAACCTTACAAGGGGGGCGAGTATATCGAAAAGTCGAAATTAAAGTATTATTTAAAAAAGATTATCAATTTACTGAAAGGAAGCAAACTAGAATAATTTCCGAAATAAGAAATAAAATGCACATTTACATATATATACTTATAATTGTATCAGTAGTGCGTAATGTATTTGATAATTAATTTAGCAATACTATATTAAGAACAAATTTAATAATTACTAGTGACTCCCATGAGCTTGTAATATATAAAATTATGTACCAAATTTAATACTTATTTTGATAATTAGTACGGCTTATAATTAAAGTTTTATTGTAGCTTTAGGATAAAGTGCATTATTATGGCATTCAATACATTATTATTGTAAGGGGAATGCGTGATGAAAATTATGATTGAAAATTGGGTCGCATAATATATTGAAAGTTTGAGAAACGAATTGCGTTAACCGATGTTTCGTCTTAAGCATTTTTGCGTTAAACGTATTTCACTGTATATGACCGTGTTTTCTTACATGTTTCGTGTTATTCCATAAGTAAAATTTCGTGCAATGTTAAAGAATATTTGAACGAATGAAACCAAATATCTGATGAAAACTACGCATTGGTCCAAATCGAACTGGTACACTGATCCCCCAAAGCTACATATTTTTATGTATTTTTCATATGATTTTCATTTACTATACGTCCAAACCAAAATAAACAGTTGCATGCTAATATTTGTTCTTATAAACCTTTTAGTCTTGTTAGGGTTACCAATCTCAATTATCCATTATGCACACGTATGTGCACGGGGAAACTGCTCAGCGAAACAAAAATAAAGTAATTTGCTTGAATATATGTCGTTGTTTATAGCTAGAGCGAATATCGGTAGAGAAAATAACCAAAAATTGAGTTGCACATTTCACATTCGAACTTGAAAAGTTTTTCATTAAAATTCCAGATGCCTAGCGCATGCTTCAAAAGTCCTACAGATCTCGAGAGTCAATCATTCTTATCGTTGACGTGATGGGATTTTCAATCGTTACTTTGCGGGTAAAAATAAAGCTTATTTGCAGCCTGTACCTGGTTTAGTTACTGTTTTTGTTGTACCTCATTGGAATTCTTCTCGAGAAGCACCACCATAATCTTTTCCGACAACTAGATAACCACGTGTTTAAAAATCTTTCTTGACTCTATTTTGCGTAGTTTATATTCAATCATTTTTGTTTAAGCAAATGGGATGGAAAAATATCAGAAAATACACGTTCATATCGTTAGTGAAATATTTTTTCCAAAGTCTTAATAAAATCACTCAAAGTTATGTAGGTGGTTATTGGTGAAAAAGATTTCGAAGTAATTCAATAAAATTTGACTAACATTTTCAGAATTAGTTTAATAGGGGGACAATTTACTGAAAAGAAAGTTATTACAGTCACATTCTGGATTTGTTGGGGTTGTCGTTAGAATTAGGTGTAGTTGTCGCGCGAATGAATTTAAATATAGCTCTACAGTCTGCACGAAATTGAAATATTTTTTTCGATTCCATTCTTTATTATCGTCGCACTTTGAAGATTCTCTACTTTTGGCGACAAACCTCGGTAAAGTGCCGGGGATGGAGCCTTAAATTGTAGCTCACTCTCTGAGAGCCAACTGGAGAACAGAGCCTCGATAAATTTAGCATTCATCAAGGCAGGTCTTCAGTGGCATTAGAGCTGTAACACACACACACACACACACACACACACACACACACACACACACACACACACACACACACACACACACACACAAGCTTGCGGGCTTCATCAAAATGCTGGAAATTGTTGTTGAATATACAAAGGGCTTAGGTCTGTATCGTTGAATACTGCGTACTTAAATTTGGAGGCCGTAGTAGCCTGGTGGTTCTGGAGACAGACTCGTGGCTGGTGTGTCAGGAGTTCGAGCCTTAGTGGCACTGAAGACCTAACGTGTAGAGGGGCTGAGGCACGTTACAGCTTCTGTCGACGCTCAAATCCTCTCCTTGGCGTGGCGGGGAAGTTAGAAACAGAGAGTGGTGCCAGCTTAGGTGTTGTCTCGTCACTTGACCGTGGCTCGCGAGGTCCGTCGCCAATAGCCATCGTGTTACTTTAGAATGCGACTAAATAAAACACTCGCTCACTCATAAGCTTAAGCTTGAAACAGATATAAAATTAAATAATATATTCCAAATATTAATACAACTCCGCTCATTTACAGCATGTGTATCCCTGTATTTTGCAAGATCCTTATTCTAAATGTTTTAATAAATCACCGTTTTTAATTAAATGGATATAATATTAATAGATTAATCTTTGTAAAATAAAGCGATGTACTATAATACATGGATTATATAGAATTAATGAACTAGTTTTGTAATAAAATGTACTACTCAATGTAGATTAATTGAATATTAACGTCGCACTGTTGAGCTACACGAGGGCTTTAGGCGACGGACCACGTAATTTTGAACCATGGTCAAGAGACGTGGACGACACTTGAGCTGGCACCCCCCTCCTAACTATCACATCACACCAACGGGAGGACGTTTCAGCTCTCGACAGATTTAACGTGTATCGCTGCCCTACATGGCGGGTCTTTAGTGGTACTGGGCTCGAACTCATGACAAGGCAAGCCACGATTCGATACCTATACCACTCGGCTACCGCGGCCACCTGTTCAATGTAGAACAGTCAAGTCTGAATACTGTTGGAACATTTTTAAGTGAGAGAAAATGTGACGAGTTTAAGTTAAATTCTGAAAGAAAATTTCACAGAAACGGTGTGAAATGAGTAGTAACATTGCAAGAGAAACTGAAAATTTCACAAACAATTGTAAAACTTGAGTCAAATAAAAGCATATTTAACGAACGAATTATACAATGAAAATCGCTTAATACAAAACTGAGGAGACCGAATTATTTTTTCCTGTTAAAAGAATTTCTTGTTAAAAGATATTGCAAAAAATATATATATATTCAACAAAATTAAGTTTATTAGAGTAAATTTAACTTTAAAAAATGCGTATATATGCATGTTTTTAATAAAAATAGCATGTTCAACATTCAGGTTTTTTGAAAAACAGAACATTCATTGAGTTTTTGGAAAATATTTGATATTTCTTTTTTTGCATTGTTCCTTTTAGCATCAAATTGTCAATAAATTGTTGGATGTCATTCAGTTTTTAATTATTTCATCATTGGAATGTGGGTCGAAATAACCGAGCGGACTTTTCATGACGTTCCTCATTTCGAATGATGTGGGGACAGGAGCTGCATCATTTATTTCATTTTCGTCGTCGGAATCCGCATCAATAATATTTTTTTGAGCTTTGAAAAAACTACAAATTGTCTTTGTCTGTCATAATTGGGGCTTTACACAGATTATTATCATCATCATTTATTACAACAAATTCTTCCGGTAATACAATGAGACATCGAAAAATACAGAACCTTTCTCGCACATTTCATCAAGTGTCTGATGTTTTTCGTATTTTGTTCATTCCCAGAAGGGAAATACGTTCGTGTTAAGCGATGTACGTTTCGTGTTAAGAGGAAAAATGCATGAAAATACGTATTCGTTCGTCGGGATCGCTGTATTACTCCGCATAAACCGATATTTTGTCTTAAGCCTTTTTACGCGTTAAACGTATATCAATGTATTAACAATTCCCCACACAAGTCAATGCTACAAAATCAATCCTCTTTTCTTTGTCTTCTGTAAGATGCTTCTGTGCATTGTTACTTGACATTGAATTTTATTCTGTTTTAATTTGCGTAGAGTTTTTGTAACTTGTTACGTAAGAAAAAAGATTTCAAATGTTTTTTTTTGTTGCTTTTGTATTTCACTATTCTCGACTTTGTTATTGAATAGATTTTGGTATTCGCTCGCTCGCAATATTTTTTTAAAAAAAGTTTACTATAGAAAGTAGTCCGGCCGTATCTATTCGAATGCTTTTAATAATAGGCAATAGACACTATGTTTCCAGAATTCTCTTTCAGTGACGTTCGAAGAGGAGAGAATCTCTTTCATTTCAATAAAAAAGAACACGTGCCTAAAAATAAGTTTTAATGTTTCATTGTGAGGGTTTTATATGCTTGAATTAAGTCTCGAGTCACCTTGCATTGCCTACGGAGCGTTCAAAAATAAAGAACGGATGCGTTACAATGAAGCTAAATATTTTTTCTTTAATTTGAGGAATCCAAAAGACTTGTAGAAAAGTGCCTATTAACCCTGACCTTCAATATGTTGGTATAATAGAATACTAGAGACAGACGCCCATTTTTTTCTTTCTTTCGGATAGCTTTTTTTATAGACAATTCATTGATTTCACACAGTGGCGCACACAGGAATTTTTCAAGGGGGGTCCGGGGTCGAAAGTTCATCATTCTTGTATCATGCTCCTTTTGATTTTGTCGATTTTCGGGAACAAAACACCGTAAAAAACTAATTATTGAATAAATAATTAGCATTAATTAATAAAAGTAATCATTAATAACAAATACTTAATTAAATTTTACGTACTGTGTACTTAGAATTATAATCAATCGGAAAAAATTCAGGGGCTTTGGGGGGGCGGAGTCCCAGGACCCCCCCTCCCTTGTGTGCGCCACTGATTCCACATCATATCGGTATTTAATTGCTTAACTTGACAATATTTGTCATTTGATTTTTTTGAAACTAATAATTAATATTCGTTATAGGAAATGTATAAAAGAGTAATATATAATAATTCTTTTTGATGAAAATTCGTCCAGTGTTAGGAAAGTTATCAAAGAAGCTTTTTTTATTTAAAGAATTGGAACGATATTCGAATTGCATTATCTAATATATATTATAAATGTGAAAGTTTGTGAGGATGTTTGTGGGTCTTTCACGCAAAAACAACTGAATGGATTTTAATGAAACTTTACAGTAATATAGCTTATACATCAGAATAACACATAGGCTATAATTTATAAAAATTTGTAAAAAGTGTCCAAATATAACGATATTTGTCAAGTAAGTAGGAAAAAATTCTGGCATCTGCAGCAAATCTGGCTTGCGCTGCAAAAAAGCCCACCACAGCATATATCTATTTTTTGTTTGTGAAAAAGTGCATTTCCTCCCTACACGACGGGTCTTACAACGCTTTAATAAAGCTCGAGCTACGAAAGTAGCTAGGCATTTGCCAACTTGACTCTATCGTTAACATTTCGCTATGTTTTTCATTGAATCGCCATTATAATTTAAGAAACGGCGTTGCTTGCGAATATTACAATTTTAAAATAAAATAAATACAACAGAAAGTAATATTAATGTATTACACTTTCAGATATAAATTATTTACACTACTTTTTTTAAGCGTTCATTTCGCAAAACTTTTAACAATGTGTTACTTTTGCTGAGCAGAGATCAGCTTAGGGAGATATTTTGAGAAATCGACCCTCGAGAGTGTTACGAGGAATTATAAATAAAAAAACCCCCTCTTTATCAGCCATTAGATCTACAGACTTAGAAAAAAAAACACCTTTGTTAAATTTTTTCTTTTTTTTGTTTAGCTGAGATATGTAAAAAGCTTTTTTTGTTTAATTTGCAATTCACATAAAATTAACTCATTAAAAACTTCTCTTTCCTTCAATCTGTGTTGTTTAATTTTTTAGTTCACCCGTGCGAAGAACGGGTATACCAGCTAGTTCAAAATAAGTTACTTAATATGCTTTTATGTGCTAATAGTTATGTTTATAGATTTTGGATCTGATGTATGTAATCACATCATGAAAAAAATGTTCTATGCTTCTAGCTCTTTATAATTTATACGTTTTAAAAGCTTTCTCAGAGGGAGGGAGGGAGGAAAAATATAATTTTATACACTGTTTCTTAAGAGGCTATTAGGATTTTTCTTTGACAAAAAATATTTATGCATATATTTTTACAAATTTTGATCTATGATTTTTTACTGTTAACATTTTCTTAAGCATACACTTAAAAGTTTATTGAAAATTTTCAATTTAAATAAAAATTTCTTTTACAAATAAACTAATATGTAGTGAAATAACATTTTATTAAGTGGTCACTGTAACCGAGTGTTAATAATTCCAAAATCGTGGCTGATATCGATACCGTGTGACGGATCTTTACACGTCTTAGCGCTAATCCTTTTCGGGAATCTTTGGGCTAGCATTCATGTTTAATTCACAGCCATCCCTCTCAAGAAGAAACCGTAATATGCAGATTAGTTCGACTTAATAAAGTCAGAGTTCTGTAATTTTGTGAGAAGGAGGTAGAAGCTGCTACATTCGCTGCGCAGGTGAGATTAAAAAATTGACTTTCGCATGTAAAGATTAAAAAAGTGGTGTTTGGCACCCTGTGTTGAATTAGTAGATTTGAGGTTAGTAATCAACGATAGATTAGGTTGAGTTAAATAAGTTACTTGCGCATATTTACTTACTAATCATTGCTTTCTCTCTGCTACTCCTTTGGCATTCACTTTGAGACCAAGTTGTCATTGGTTAGTGTGTTTGAGTCAATAAATAATTGTTATTATGGAAGTCTCTGGTTCTCTGCTTTCATTCCTCCCCCACCTTTATGTAGGCAAGACGGTGAAGGAAAAACTTCGGGTGTAAGTCGCTCACAACTGTTGTGTCGTAGTTAACCCCTAATGATCCCTGCCCCCCCCAAATATTCACCATGTTGAAGGGATAGTGTAATATAATAGAATACGGTACACTGGGGCATTCAGAATGTGGTAGACGCAATACCACTGGCGTAGCTAGTTTTGAGTGGGCCCTGTATCAAAAATTCGTCGGGGTCCTATTTCAGATGAGAGTCCTGTTAGTGGGACTGTATTTGAGGCTCTTGTAGCTTAGGGGAGGGGGTGGCTCGTATCATTGATACGGTGATAGCTACGCCTCTGCGCAATATCCATGTTTTCACTATCGCTAACTTGTTTCCGGCATTGTTTCTGACTAATTATAGGTTCGAGCCCTGATGCCACCGAAGACCTTGTCAGAGAAGAGTTGATGTAATTTAAATCTATCGAGGTTCAAAGTTCTCAAGTTTGTGGGATGTAGAAATTTGGAGTTAGATGCCGGCTCGGGTGTCGTTCTCATCGCTTCACTAAGATTTAAAATTGAGAGGACTGTCACCAGTAGATCTAGTATTGCTTTATATATAAAAAACTACGTTAATAAACATTTACAATTTTTTAAGTGTTAAAAATGACATCAGTACTCTCACCAATCAATGCTACGAGGAGTGCTAACGTCATGGTAGTGATATTTATTCTTAAGGAATAAAAGCAGTAAAGTCTTATTCTTTGAATATATCTTTTTGTGTCATTATCGTTACCTCATCTATGGTATAAATTGTTTAGTAGTAAATATGTTACGTTCGGAATAAGTTTCTATCTCTTAAATTTATTAAACTGATAACTGTTAATCAGTATTGGTTCTAACACATTGATTCGCTCTCGCAATATGTCATTAAATATTGATTCGAAATAGATCAAATTCTCCAAATCCCAACACTGGATCATTACTGGTTTTAGATTAAATCCTCAGTTTTTGTTATTCACTTTGCGTGCGTTCCCAGTGACACAACAGTTTCATGGCCATCGAGACTTCAAAATAATCAATGAAAGCTCCATCACGAAATAGAGCACAGTTGCCATTGAGCAACCTTATCCACCTCTGGCGACCGCATGGCTTTTATTCTTGAACTTGCCGGAGTTTGACCAAAATGTTCCAGTTTTTGAATAGAATGTTGCCGATTCGGGGACAACGCCTCTAAAAGGTCAGAGCGGGTCAATTCGGTGGAAACCTGACCAGGAGTTCTCTTTCGGAAGCATGATTCATGAATATTGAACTTCTTGAATTGAAGTTCCAATGTGACGTAATGCGATACTTGTATCGGGTGTGTTGCTTATTTGAAAGGATTTATTTGATCGAGAGTTGTGAAGTCTCGGTTCTGTCGTAATCCGATTCTAATTAAGTTTACTAAGCAGAAATGTTGTGATGTATACGCAATTCTTTAGATGGTCAAGAGCCATGGTAAATAAGAGAGGAACCATTCTATATAAAAATCTTTATTCTAATAAAGACGAACTCTGAAATTTAATAGAAAAGTAGCAATAGTTAATAGTTCACATAATGGGGAGTAATTTGATAATTGAGTGTCACAGTTTCATTTGTGGGTCGATGTTACGAGGTCTGTTGCTAATATGGGAGCTGTAACTCCAGTCGGATAACGTTATGTTATGGTTTTGCAATCCTTTTGTGAATCCGGCTGGAGCCTAAGACCTGATTTTTCAGAGGGGGAGGGGAACTGATATTCTAATATTCTCCGTTACGCCAGTGTAGATTTCTAGTGTGAAACCCAAGAGCTCTAAGCATTAATGGATATTTTGATATATTGCCGTTTATATAAGGAAGTCATGGTCGCGAACAGGTAGCCGGAACTGTCAAGTCATGGATTTGAATTCCTATGCTACTGACTGAGTGAGTTTGAATGTCGCACTGCTCAGCAACACAAGAGGTTTTGGCAACGGACTTCGTCATTTTGAGAACCATGGTTAAGTAACGACAACGACACCTGAGCTGGCACCCCCTCTCCAAACTACCCCTCCACACCAACGTGAGGACGTTTGAGATCTCTACAGATTAACGCGCATCGCTTCCCTACGTGGCAGGTTTTTAGGGGGTGCTGGGCTCGAGCTCGTAACAAGCCAGCCCCTATCCGATACCTTGACCACTAGACTACCGCGGCCACCCGATGCTACTGAAGATCCACTATATCAGCGTTCACCAAAATTTTTGACCTCACGGATCAGTAAATCCATAATTTAAAACCCCGCTGACCACTAATAGGATTTTTTAAGTGTTAAATATATTCTATGCATGGCATTATTGCATGAAGTATCGTTTTTACAACTTTTCACGTATTGTTATGAATTGATTTATGTTTCAATGCATCTTAAAACATAACTTAACGTGATGAGTAAGTATATTCCACACTTTTTTGGGGACCAGTGAAATTTTCTCGCGGACCACCACTTTGGCGACCTCTGCGCTATATGGAGGGGGGTGATACCAGCGGCGTAACGTACAACCCGCAACTCCCGCATCGCGAGGGTGGCCCAGGATTCTAGGGAGCCTCAAAGCCTGATGCTATGATTTTGGAATCCTTTGTAAGATCCGGCTTGGGGCCCGAAATCTGATTTTGCTGGGGGAGGGGACTAATATTCTCCGTTATGCTACTGGCTGATACACGTTAAATATATCGAAGCTCACTGTTCTAGCGTCGTTGATATGCTGAGTGTAAAGTTTGGAAACTGTCATCCTTATCACTGATCGTGGTTCAAAATTACGAGTGTTGCCAATAATCTCAGGGCTGCTTTGAAGTGCTAGATTAAACAACACAAAATCAATTAATTCTTTAACCATGTCTGAAAGTTTGAATTTCTTCTGCTGGAATTGGGTGAAAACTACATTTTTTTATGATAAGCACACCACCTGAATTGTTTGACCGATGAAATGCCACTCTTAATGCACTTTATTTCTTATATTTCTACGAACATATCAACTATATGAAAATGAATGACTGACAAAAAATACTTTAAGTTATAATACAGGGTGATTCATAAAGAAGTATACACTTTCAAGATGCTGTAAAACAGAAACAATCATAGACAAGCCCCACCGCAGTGAACCGTAAGCTAGATGTACTCTCAAAGTTTGTGTCTCCCCCTGACAGAAGTGATGCAGGAAATAGCATGCTAATCATGTGACTAGTCATCCAAAATGTCTGCGTTTTCAGGGGAAAAGGCTTTTTGTGTTCTTGAATTTAGCTAAATGTTACGGGAGCCAGTGCAGGTTTATCCATTGCGTGCTTGGGGTGGGCGTTCAGGGGCCCGGAAGGACCCAGATAATCTGAACTTACTGGATCCAAAAGCCCCTCCTTGGATCCGGCGGTGCCATGGGGGTCCGAAGATCTTCACCTAGGGCCAGAAATGAACTAAACCGGCACTGGCGGGAGCGACATTTTCGGACATGTTAACTCTCTCTGGTTCATGTCACAGTTGCAGGGCGACATTGAAAACTTCCATTCTCCAATTTAAGGTATCTGACTACGTTCGGAACCGTGATTTTGCAGAAGCGTCTAAATGGATAATAGTTAGTGTCACTTAGATTAGGAAACGTATATTAAATTGTTTTAAGAATAGTATTACAATAAAAAAATATTTAAGTACAATATTGTGACAAAAAATGAACTTAAAATGACCCATTTTCAAAATATTCTCCTTTTGTGAAAAATGCTTCTATTATAATAATATTTTGCCTGTATATAGCTCAGACCTCTGTACAGAGGCTCAAATAGAATTTTTGAAATATATAACTTAGAAGTGGGTTCACATCCATGTGTTTTATGACAGCAGAGGGGAAAAATTTTAAGAAAAAAACGCCGATAATTATTTCTATGGGTTGTAACTCTGAAAATAATGTGAATTTTTTTAAAAAAAATAGTTCAAACTCTTTTTGGAGCAGTCCTTACTTTATGTAAGCAAAATATTACTATTTTAGAAGCATTTTTATAAAAGGAGAACTTTTTAAAAAAAGGCTATTCTAAGTTAATTTTTTGCCGAAATATTGTATTAATTAAATTTTTTTTGTCAAAACGTCCTTAATGGAATTTTATACATGTATTCTAATCTAAGTGACACTAAATATCACGAAAATTATCCATTTAGACGCTTTTTTAAAATCATGGTTCCGAACGTAGTTGGATACCTTAATGGTGCACTACCACACTGTGGTCGTTCAACATGCGAGATTATCTTGATGAACATCTCCCTCACCGATGAATTGCAAGAGTCACGGACTACAACGTACCCCTTCCGGATGGTTATCCAGAAATCATGACTTACTTTGTGATTTCTTCCTGATAGGTACGAAAAAAACAAGGTATTCATCCCTCATTTTCCTGTTGATCTAGCGGACGCTATTGATGGACTACATTGATACCTTAACATACGTTTGGGTGGGAATGGATTACTGGCTCAATATGCGTCGTGCGACTATGTGTTCACACACAGAATATCTGTGTCTTTAAATAATCCCATACAACTCTGTTACAAGTAACATATAATATCTTAAATTGTTCGATTTTTTGTGTGCATTAAAGCTGTATACTTTATGAACTGTATACTTTATACTTATGCTCTTAAAAGTTTTAAAACAGTCTTTCCTCAAAACTGAAACACAATACAAATTTTGTGATGACATGAGTTCTGTTTCATATATAAAAATATTTTTTATTCATTCAAATATTCCGAAGCATATAAACTAAGACAAATGAATCGAGAGAGTTCAAAAGCCGATCTCGAACAACCTTGATGGCCTCGTAAAACGGCGCCCTAATCAAGTGATAGGTGATTCTTAAACATGCTCTTTATAGTCGAGTCGGATATAAATCAACGATTCCAATGAGAGTGAAGAATGCTTGTGGTTTGAGATGGGTTAAGAGAAATGATGTATTAACTCTTAATTTATTCCCCTTTTTTCGAGATTGCAGTACTTCTACTACGACAACCATGTTCAATGTTTTCAGAAAAGGGATGAACGAATTGGTTCTAAATTAAGAGTGTTCAGAAATGTCGTCTCTTAAATGGATTTTTAGAATTTTCAGTTTTTAACTGACTGCTTAGAGTACTTTCGAACGTTTTGTTCTAAATTTTCACTTTTGAACGGTTTTGTTTTCACTTTTGAACGTTTTGTTTTCACTTTTGAACGTTTTTTTAGAATTTTTGTTTTTGAACGAATTGTTTTAGGATAATTTTTTTTAGGTGCAAGATTAATAAACAATCACTCTACAGATTTTGCGTACGTCAGTCCCTTTACACCAGTGATCCCCGACCCCCGAGCCACCCAAGGAACATTAAATTATATCTATTTTATTTACTGTGGTGTATTGTGTAGCGTTTTAGTGAGTTAAAATCTTAAATCACTTTGTATTAATTTTTGATGTAACTGAATTTTATTTCAAAGGCATGTTTAAGTGCAATTAAATTAGAATTATGAAACGAAAACAATCAATATATCTCCCCCCCCCCTCCTAGTGCACTGAGGTAAAATGATCAAATGTTGACCAATCCGCGGCGATAAAAATAAAAAGATTGGAAAGAGTATTTTGCTTTACATGGCAGTTTTTCTGTGGCACTCTCTATGTCACCACAGCCTTTTATCACTTGTTTGTTAATTGTTTATTTTTTTATTTGTTACAGTTAAAAACTTATACTAATAACATAGATTATTGTATCTCAAAGGAAACACAGTAGGCAAGTGGTCATGGTCACTACTTCGTGGGTGGTGTGTCACTGGTTCGAGTTTCTGGTGCCACTGATGATCCGCCTTGTTAGAGGGGCAGATGTATAATAAGTCTGTCGAGGCTCAAAGTCCTCCCGTTGTCTTGGAGTGTTAGTTAAGAGAGGGGGTGCCAGCTCAGGTGTCGTCCTAGTAACTTGACCGAGGCTCAAATTACGAGGTTCGTTGTCAATAGTCCTCGTGCTGCTTTACAGCGAGACGTTAATAAACACTCACTCGCATCACTTAAGTTATCCTTTACAATATACATATCCAAAAAAAAAACAAATTAAAGTTAACAATTGTTCGTAGCGTCTTGCTTCGCTAATCACGACTAACCACATCACGATTTATGTAGGCCTGCTTCTCTTGATTATAAGTACATACATAATATATATTCATAGATTTGTCTTTTTAACCAATAAACAAAAACTTAACCAAACCGCATACAGCATGATTCGGCGTAGTAACGAAAAAGAGAATGCTTCATATTTTTGTATTATCAGACAAAAATTCACGTGAAATTTCTTCATAAAATATCAACGAGAGAAGAAAAAATTCCCGATATATATCAAGTGCGCTATAGCTTGAAAAACCATTCAAGCAAGTTATATCGTTATTGTTTTATTCATGAAGAGTTGCAATCGTATTTGTTTATTGACAATAATTTTCGAGGCAGTCAAAAGTTCCTGATGGACAAAACATTCTTTTGCATTCGTTTAGTCCATTCTGTTTCTTTCTGATTCGCCCAATTTTTATGTCTCGTTTTTTGCATAATACCTTCATCTGAATGGAACGACGTCGCCGTGTTCGCGTCATACGTGGTAAAAACAGATCCCGTTTTACGTAAGAACAGGATGTATTTATCATTTTGTATGTTGTATTAGAGAATAAAAATGAAAATATTTTTTTCATTCTTATGTATGAAGCGGAAGTATTTCGACAGATTTTAGCGTTTATTTTTTAAAGCTTCTTACGATTCTGAATCGGGAATCGTTCTATTTATATCTGAGTTGGTTTTGTAAGTCGGCTTAAGGCTTTTTTGGCAATTGATAGAATTTTATTAAGATGATATAAATCTTTTTTTTTCAGAATTATACATATAGTTATTGGGAAAAGGTTTTACTATTAAAATTTAGAACAAAACGAAGTGATAGCATTTATTTTGTTATCAAAACATGTTTACAAAAATAAGCAAGCATTAAAAAATAAGTTTTATTCAAAATTCTCTAAAAATTCTTAAGGAATGTTTGTGTGTGTGTGTGTTTTCTGAAACATTTAAGAGCTTATTTTTTTGAAATTTTAAAAACAAAATCCAAAGAATAAAATTTTCTTGTGATATTTTCCCGTAAAATGTGCTAGATTTAGAATAAGTACAATTATAATGAATCACATATTCTCACTCAGATTATTCGCTTGAAAAAAGAAAATTATTTTTTCAATTAATCAAATTTATTCAGAAATTTTAAAAAAAGATTGCGGCCTTGACAGCATTAAAATATATTGATTCATTTTTATTGATTTAATATAAAAAGAAGTGAAAATGGATGTTTTAATAATTTCATAATTACGTACGTTCGTAAGTATATTGCTTGCTGCAAACGAGAAGTAAAGTGACTTCACAGGCATCAAAATAAATTAATTTGTATATATTTTAGTGATGGTGGGTGGTGACTAATCCCCATCTGGTCAAGTAAAACTAGTACAGATTGTGTTCTAGTTGTACTAACCAGTAAAACTTTGTACAGATTTGTGGGCTCATGGAGCTGGTCAAGTAAAACTAGACCAGATCCATGAGCCCATAAATCTGTACAAAGTCTAAGAACAGCAGGGGGAGATGGAACAGTCTCCTCACAGGAAAACCCTAGACATTGCAGAATGTGCTGAGGAGAAAAGGGACTGATGTTACATTTAGGGCAAATTGGGAAGCTTTTTTTGCCACCCTCAAAATTCATGCACCTTAGGTGACCAGTCGAAAATCGCGAGAATGCCGTTTGATATGATCTGGAACTCTTGAATGATATGGCGGATCCAGGGTGTCTTTGAAAGTACCATGGGTGTACAGGAGGGACTACCCAGGTTCTACATATTAATTCTTTATCCCTGGAGTAGATCTCAGTCGATGTGAAGACCATGTGGTCTTCCGGATCCACAGGATTTCTGGTAGCCGCCTTCGCAAGGTCATCCGCAACTTCGTTCCCGAGTAGGCCTACATGAGAAGGGTGAAGATGGTGCCGATCCGAAAGCTGTAGAAAAAAGGTGAAGAATACTCCTGCTGGTGCTGTCGCCGATAGATGGCCAATTCGATAAATGTTGGATGGATAATCGGCTGTCTGTCAGTATCTAAATTTCAGAAAAAGCTAGATCTCTTATGTTGTTAATAAAGGAAAGACCACACATGATAGCTATTAGCTCCGTTCTAAGAAAGAAGCATGGTCAGCATTTCTTCTCTGAAATTTGATGACGCGGCCAGGATATATTTTAGTAATATAAGTTATCTAATACAAGAATAAAACATGTGGATAAGAAAAAGAAAAATAATTTTATACACTATTCACAATCACACATAATTTTAATGTTTATTTATTGACTATTTTTCAATTCATACAATTAGCTCACACTCTATATATTTATTTATTTATCTTGGTGGAATTTTCAGTCATCAATAAAATACATTTTAAAGCGCTCCATTGAGCTGAAATTTTATATACATGATTATTTCGGGTGACAATACAATAATTTAATTATAATTAATAAAAATTAATTTTGATTAAAACCAATTATTTAAAGAATTACAAATACAGCCACGTTGGCATCATTTTGGGCGACTTGTGTCAAAACTTGAAAAGGTTTTTTTTTTCTCTCGCATTTTAAAGCATTTAGTTGAACTGATATTTTATATTCACTTGAGATTGTTTTGGATGACAATACGATACTTTAATGATACTTAATAAAAATTAATTACCACTTAATGTTGTAATTCTGTCTTATGTATATACATATTTACATTAATTGTAACTATTTAATAAAAAGTAACTAAAATAAAATGTTTCTTTGTTCATCTAAGTAGGAACTGACTTAAATTTTTTTCATAATACTTGTTTGCTTAAGATTTCTTTACGTCACGTAAAATAGTAAAAAAAAGAAAGCATTTACAGTTGCGATTATATATATACATCAATATCGATAACAATTGCCATAAATTTAATCGCATTATGTCCATGAAGAATAAACTTAATTTCGATTTCCCTTATCTAGAATAAACGATCGCAAAGCGAGTTTTCTTCTTTTTTCTTTATTATTCTATTTTCTCAACGCTCTTGACATTTCACATTGATATTACATATCATGACAATGACCGCAAAACCCAACCATTTTTTTCTCTCTCTTCTAAAAACCAAGTCATTGTTGTGGGTATTTTGCACTGATAACATCTGAACTTTAGAAACACAATGGAATAAAAATCCGTGAGATGTGCTTAAGATGTTGTTTGAGGTTTTTAGAACTTTTAAAAATAGATATCTAAAATTTATTCGAAAGAAAAATAATAGCTATTTCCTACAGAAAAGAGAGTGAAGATTGTTCGCGGAAATGTAGATTAATGTACTATACGAAAAATTAATGGATTTGTGTAATCGTACAGAAATTTCAAATCTCGTTTTTCATTGGTCTCTCTCTCTCTCTCTCAACAAATATTCTATGAATGTAATAACCATTCTGTTATGTTTTTTATGATGACGATTATTCTGATATCGATATTTAATGATCCAGATCGAGCAGAATGAATTGAGTTTCGATTATCTTAAAAAATGTTTTTTGGTTTAAAATAAATTATTGAGGTTATACAGTAAAGGTATTTTTTTATGCTATTGTAAAATAAAATGTATGTTACAGCTGTTAATTTTGTTCAATTCAGTTTGACTTAATGCAAACTTAAAACAAAAATGTAAAAAAAGAAAGAAATTCTCAAAATGATTAAAACGTGAAAAATTAAATCCAAATGATTATTATTACGAAACGAATGTTTGAGAATAGCCTTTATTTTCGTGAAAAATTATGACATAGAATGCATTAGAAGTTTGATTTTATTCAAAAAAACCCATCTGAACAAAAAATTTCTGAATAACGTGCAGAGAGAATTCAGAAAACATAATTAAAGTGAGAAAGAGAAAAACAGTTGAGAGAGTATTTACACATTGACGTGTTGATTGCATTTCTCTCAAACCGTAAAATTAGGATAAAATGTTTTTATATTTGCTGATTAATTTAATCTGACCTCAATTAATTAGAATAAATATATATATATAATAGCTTCAATCCATTTCTTTAAATCTAAAAGACATGTTTTAAAACTAGAACACAATTAGATTTTGAAAATCTTTCAAAACCCTATGAATTAATTTAGTTTTAAGAAGATATTTTTGTGTAAAAAGGAAAATTCTGGGAATATTTTATTCTAATTTTATCGTTTTAATAGTTTTGACCTCAGTATTCAGTTTTTTTTAAAGAAGGCTTAATTTCATGAAAATGTGCGAATGAATTATTACGTAAGTTTTTAATTCTCACAATCAGTAAAGATTTTTTAGCTTGTTCTTTGATAATTATTTTAGTGCTGTGTAAGGTCTATCAACATTATTCCTAAACTGCACAGTTTTTCTGTTTATTTCATCAAATTATTTTGATGAAATTATCAATTTTTCACATGAATAGATAATCTTTGGTGCCGTTCTAATGTTATTAAGAAATCACAAATACATCACATTCATACTTTTATTTTACTAAATGCGTTTTGCAACGCATGTTTCTTTGAAATAGTTGACTTAAGAAAAGAAAATAGTAGCTGGTTTAAATCTAAATGAAAAGAATACTTCTTTTAGTATATAAAGAGAGAATCTATAAAAAAACATTCTGATTCTAAATTTCAAGCAGAATTCGAATCCTTTTTAGAATAAGGACAAAGAACGTTACGACTTTCTAAAAGCCAAAAATGATTTATTGAACTGCTGTAAAGGTTTACTGTCCATTATTAGAATCTATGAAATTCGAAATTCGATCGGGTTTTCCGGTACTAAACGATCCCTTTCCCTGGGGAACCGTCGAATAGAGGTATGACGAAAATTCAGAATGACGACCAAGGTTACAAAGTAACTCTGTACGTGCTACTTTTCATATTTCTGCAGTGGATCGAATTTTTTTATTGTAATTAGTTATGAGCGGGAAAATAGGTATTGTGATGAACAGTTAATCATGAATGATTTTCTACTAGCGTTTCTATTAGCGTTGCTAACTCATTTGTGCGTTTGAAATTAGTTCTTAAAATATAATTAATTTTTGTAGCTTAAAAATATGTCTGGAATATCTGACAGAAGGTTTCATCGATGATCCAGACATTTGATAATTACAATCATTTCTGTACTGGAACTATTTGAATATTATGGAACACTTCGTAAATTCGTTTCTGGGCTCATTTTATTGATGATGAACGTTCTGTCAAATGGCAAAGGAATAAAAACAAATTCTTGTATACATAAACGACAGCTGTTGAATTGAATGAAACCTTTTTATTTCATAAACACTGACACACGTGTTTTATAAAGGGATGCCTATTAATTATTCAATTAAAAATAAAAGCACAAAAAAACTTTGTATAACAAGCTGCTTTCAAGCGTAGCCTCTTGTCAACTGAGCGATCTAGTAAAAAAATTAATTTGAGATGATACATTGAATCGCTGAGATAACGAAGGGAATTGAAAGAAAAAGAATTATTTATTGAATGCTCAAATGAACGGTCGAATTAGAACACTCATTCAAATTATCTAATAGTGTTAAATCGTCTGAGAAATGTAATTAACTGCCAGCTAAAAATGACCCTTATCTAACATGTGTATAGGCGTGTCTATGTTCTACATTCTTTTCCTAAGTAATTCTTTGCTTAAAATCGTGCTTTATTATTCCTTAACAGTTTTTTTTCTCTTTCAACACAGTAGTTCCTTCAAAGCTCATTTCAATTTTCGTGCTCACTGAAGGCGGTTTTTTTAATTCTGAAGCTTGCATTAAAAAAGTTATTTTTTCTTAATTCATAATGTAAATTATATATCAGCTGTCTTTTCACTTTATTATTAGAATTATGTATTTATAAATTCTTTTTTTTAAAGTCTGTTACGCTGCTTTTCTTTTTTTGAAAAATTTCTCCTATAACTTTCTAAATGATTCGAAATTATAATTTCTGCAACACTCTTTCGCAATTTGGAGGATTAAATGAACTATAAAATGATGAATTTTCGTTTGGAAGTAGAACTTATGCATACGAAATATTTATTTTCAGTTTATGAAGAGAAAAACATGGAATATATTTCGCAACTTTTATACATGCAAATAATAAAATGGACGAAAAATCAACAGAGCATGCGTTTTTAAAATATTAATTATTTATGGCATAATTTCAAAGATTTCTTTTTCATTAAAATTTTTAACTTAGTTAATTATTTTAAAGTAACACGAGAATTTAATGAATTTGAAATTAGAAAATATCAAGAAATCAATTTAATTTAGACATGAAATGTACGAATGATAAAAGTAGCTGATGTCATAGAGCAACTGATTATATGAAAGAAAAACCTTTCTTCCGTGGCTTAAATGGTCTAAATTCATGTAACATCATAGTAACGTGACAGCTGCATTCACGTGTTTACAACCAACCGGTTCATGTGATTTTCACTGTTGCCAACTTTTGCTTTTTATTAAAACTTTCTTTCAAAAAGTATATATTTGTGAACGGTAAGCGATGCATGTAGGTAAACAAAATGCATTTGATTTAAAAATATAAGTTTATTTTAGAGGCTTTTTTTAATTTTGAAAACTTTTTGAAGAATCTTAATATTTGAGTTTACCAAATTATTAAATTTGAAATTGAATCTAAATTTTACAAGTAGAACAACAAGTACGAATCTAATGTCAGTTTTGAATTTATTGGAAAACACGTGATTGCATTTACCATGTGACCGTGATGAACTTTGCCCATTGGAACAATAAATAAATGGAAAGTCGAGTAATATACAGCTATCGTTTGCTCTTAATTTTCATTAGAAATCTTATGAATTGAAATACTTAATATTATATATAAGCTGTTATTTTTTTAGGTAGGAAATACATACGTTAAGGCAGTCTGATGGTAATTAGAATAATTTAGATATTTAACTCAGTAAATGTTATTTATTACATTGAAAAACGAACTGACAAATGCACTCTAAGCTTACGCGCGTATAAAACTGGTTTATTTGATAGTCATATATTTGTACACGTTATAGTGTTCACACAATAGCTGTAGTTTGCCTATTTAGTTGAATTTATCGAAACTTACTATAAGAAAAGTAAAACTAATTCTAACAACTATGCAATATTCAACCAAAAAAGAATTTTTAAAAAATTTTGATCATCCCAATTGTATGTTTTATTTATATAAATTATTTATTTGTAGATATTTATTTGAACTTTTGAAAAAATAGGAGTAAAAAAAAGTCTCCAAAGTGTCTTTTACATTCAAGAATGGAATCATTATAGACTCGCATCAAAATAGAAACAACTATTGGATTTATAGGACGAATTGGCAAGAAACGACCTAAAAATATATCCAATTCTATTTTGTTCTCATTTTTTAAATTCAAAGAACTTCCAGAATTTTTTTTTTCGTCTTTCATTGTTTGCACCTTAAAGGTTTCTTTGATTACTAGCAATATTTAGGGTCCTTGAGTCAAACTGAATTCTTTTTTGTACATCTGAAAACTCCGAAAGAGAATAGCAATTTTCCAAAGTTCGGATGAGTAATTTCATGTTTCATTTGTGTTCTTTAGAAAGGTGCTTCATGGGTGCGCCGCTGTTTTGCAGTTTAAATGTTCTGCAAGATGAGAAAAAAATTACAGGATTAAGTGATAAACCCATCAATTATATTTTTAAAAGCAATATACGTGACTTGTTTGAGTCACGTCATATTTACGATTGCGCAGATTTGAAGGTTACTGTGAATAAAATTCGAGAATTCTTGCCTACTAAGTTTTTTAAATGAAGTAAAAACTGCTTAACACGAAACTGAAGGAACTGAAATATTTTTTCGTGTTAAAAGGATCTCCTGTTAAAGGAATTTTGTAAAATATCAACAAAATAAAAGTATATTAGAGTTTATTTTATTTACATAACTGTATACGTATGCCTATAATTTAATAAAAATCAACGAAACAAAAACTTTCGCAGAAACTTAATGAAATTTAATACACAATTTTCAAATTTTTGGAAAAACAAAACATTTATTGAGTTTTTGGAAAATATTACGTTTTTTTCTTTGCATTGTTTTTTTAGCATCAAACTGTCAATAAATTGTTTATAATCCTCCATTTTACTATTCATTTCACCATTGGAATATGCGTCTAAATAGCTGCGCATACTTTTCCTGACGTTCCTTATTTCGGATGACTTGGGAACAGGAGCTGCATCATTCATTTCATTTTCGTCGTCCGAAGCCTCATCAATGATATTTTGTGAGCTTTGAGCAAATGCCAAAATGTCTTTGCCATAACTGAGGCTGTACACACATTATCATCATCTACTGCAAGGAATCCCCCTCTGAATTGTCCTTCTACAATAGGAAAGACCGGCTGGTGTTTTCCGTATTTTGTTCATTATCAGATTGGGAAACCTTTTCGTGTTAAGAGGAAATGCATGAAAGTACACAGTAGTTTGTCGGGACCGTTGTATTGTTTCTTGTTAACCGATATTTTGTTTTCGCGTTAAATGAATTTCATTGTATTAGTTTTCGGAAAACATTTAAGGCTATCTTCGGTAAAAGTACGAGAGTTTGAACTAAATGCGAAGCACATTTTCAGGCAGAAAAATGCCTCAATTTCCATAGAAAAATTTGCAATATTATAACTCATACATCTGTTAACAACATAGTGTTTTCAAAAACTTTAAAATATTCCATGAATACTTTCTTTTTCGTTTTAATACGTGAAGGCATAGCTCATTTAACATTACGATATAGGAGAAAAACATGAAACGCATTTTATACCAGAAAAAATGAATCACCACGGTTAAAAATGGGAAGTATGATAAAAATTGCTGCCCTCTAAAGGATAGTGAAGCCAAAATATCATATTAATTTTTCATTTCTTTTATATCTGAAAAAATGTTCCAAATTCGGCTCCTATTCTTTAAGGTTAACAGAAGACAGCCTTAAGAAACGAAATCTTTAAAATTTAAAGTGGGTAAAACTGTTAATATTGTTACTTAGATTGGGATTCAAGGATTTTACGCAATCAGTCTCGAAGAGCAAGACAATAAGTAACTGTAAATGAACATTGTACTTGGTGAGTAAACTTTACATCAGACGTGAATATTAAAAGTCTGTTTGTGTTTGTTAAAATTACGCGCAATATCAACAGCCGTAGTGAGGCAGCCCAGATTGGGACAAAGCCTTCTAAACCAGACATTTCCAACCACTTCTACATGCAGCCAAACTCCTCCAGTTTTTAATTTTAAGGACCAAACAATTCTCTACTACATCCATCCATCGAAGTCTAGATCTTCATCTTCAAGTGCTTCATGGTCTAGCCAAAAAAATTTATTTTAGAATGTTACGGTCGTGCAAACGGATAACATGCCCAACCAAATTGAAAGGTAATGTATTTAAATGTAATTCAGTATAATTCGGTGTTGCGTATACAATGCCAGAAACCATTTCTCTTAATTCCTCCGAAAACTCTTTTGAGGAACTTGCATTTAAAATCACCTATAAACTCCCTCTTTTACTAATAATATCACAATTCTAACTATCCTAAATTAGTGGTTCTTAAACTGTGATTTGCGAGACCCAGGGGTCCCCAACTCCTTTCTAGGGTGTCCGCAAAGGTCTCTCATTATAATGATTAGTATTTTGTAAAATATTAATTAGATGTTTACTATTTTTTCTTTTCGGTTTCGCATCACCAGAGCTCAAGTGACTCCCTCTGGGAAGGAAACTGAGCTTGAAAATTACTTGCGGTAATTGGTATCGCCTATATGGTGCCGCACTTAAAACGTGATACTAGCTTCTGGAGAATGTACTAGATCTGCAAAGGTTAAATACTAATGCGCAGCCCCATCAGAGAATATTTTTCTTAAAGTAAAAAAGGAAGTTTTAAAACGTTTGCGCAATTAGCAGAAGCAGGTTTCTTGAGGAACCTTTAAATCACTCAGTCATGCGTTGCGACTCCAGGAGGGGTGTTCAAAAGCTTGGGGGTGTCGGTGATGTCAGGCTATTGCATAAAAGGGATGCCACGATCGAAAGTTTAAGAATTACTGCCATAGGTAATCTAAGCTTATAAAAATCTGTAGAATCCATTACTCACAATAATCTTTTAAAAGATTCTTGCGTCTAATACTTTGCAAAAAAATGTGTTTGAGGTAGCGTAGTGGTTATGGTTCTCATGAGTTTAACCCCTAGTACTAATGAACACCCACCGAATAGAGGGGCTAATGCACGTTAAATCTGTCCGGGCTCATAGTCATTCCGTTGGCTTGGTGTTAATGTTTTGAGAGGGAGGTGCCTGCTCAGGTGTCGACCTCGTCCTTACTTACTGTTTCAGAAGAAAATTAGTAATGCTATTAGCATACAAGCATGTACGCATACATACACGCATGCACGCATACATACACGCATGCACGCATATACATATATACACGATAATCGTTCGTCCATGGTCATAAGATTAACTTAATTCTCGCGAGTCCAGGTTCCATTCAAAAAATTACAATCAGAGTAATGGAGATATATATAGTTGCATTTTTAAATTTATAACTGGGTTCCCAAATCTCTTGAAGGTATGGAAGCTAGGAGCTACAGTTGCCAGCACAGATATTATTCTCGTCAATCAATCATAGTTCAAAAATACATAATCTGGCACCAATAGTTTTTTAGTTGTTTGATTTCAAACTTAATTCGAAATTTACACGTATTCATGAAATTAAAAACATAAGCATGAGCAGTAAAAGTTAAATTGATGATAATATAATCTTACATGGATAAAAAGAAAACAATTATGTGAATGATAATTTCTTTATCTTGGTCTTTCAAGGTGTTTTTCCCCCGCGCGAGTGCGTTAGAAGAGATATATGGTTCGGAAAGGCTGTCCTTTCTTGTTTCTTCATCACGAACTTTTCCTATATATAATCACTTGACTTTCTTAACGAGAAAAAAACATGCATAAATTACGTCTCCAACCCAGTTTTAATTACGCTTCAATTAATTTTCCAGAACCTTGCGTCATCGATTTCAACATTCGTACATTTTGACAGCTCTAATATAAAACTACGGAGTCAAGCTACTTCGGTTAAACCTGACACATTAACCACCAGGTCTGTCTGCTTTGTTCAAGAATGGAAAAAGAAAGAATACATTTAAGTGTTCTTTTGTGTCGTCGTTTGACAGCTAAATTCCTTAGGGCTGTATTTACCTCTTAAGTCCATCGGCAGTTTTTCATGCCGTACTCAACTGACAACTAAACTTGCTGTGCAGTGCTACCATTTTGTTTTATGGGGTCGGATTCGGTTTCGTAAGCAGTCGCTTATATCTTGCATGTTTTTTTAACCAATTGATTTGCAATTGTAGTTCCAAAGTGGGATATATAGCTTCTTTTATGTAAAGTTAATTATTATTTTTTATTTGCTAAAACGAAAGTTGGTAACCACATAATGGTGACATGACAGTGTAAAATCCTCTTCGAAATCGATTGAGGTCACTTTTTAATGGACGACTCGTTTTGGATTTAATGATTTTACGAGTTGGTTTATTGTTTTTTTCTGAACTTTGCTCTGCAAAATGATAAGTTTATTAATTTCTGCATTTTATTTGACCGAAAGTGCTTCATGTTGAAAAGAATTAGTCATCAGATGCATTTGATTTTCGTGGTTCATTACATGAAAGTATGTGTCTTTATTATTAGTTTGAAATTCATTTACTAGATAATGTATTTTTACGTTTGAGGTGCAATTGTTTGAATATGGATGTGAAATCGTTTTAATGGGTAAAACTATGATTTCATTGGAAGAAACGTGTGTGATGACTTATAAGAAAATATTTGTTTCTTTGCCATTTTTCCATTCGAAAAACAGTTGTTTTGTAAGTGCAATCCATTTTTTTTAAGAAAAAGAATTTATTGCTCTAGGTAGTAACATGAGTGTTGAGGTTTATGGCGCAAGAACCAATGCTGGCAAAACTGCACCTAGGTAGTAATCAGGCGCGTAGCTGCCGCCGTATCAACCGTGTAAATGATACGGGACCCTTAAGCTACAGGGACTCCAATATGAGTAATAACATTCCCATTAACTGGGTTTTCTTATTTAACAAAGGGCATCAAAGAAATTTTGATATCGGGCCCACTCAGAACTAATAAGTTATGAATAATTTATTTATGCGTATAATTGTGTTCCTGTTTTTTAATACTAAGAATGTGCGTATTAATTTTCTGCAATAAAGCCCTTTTGCTTAATTTTTTCAGTGTTTTAATAAATAATACATAGATTTCTCATAGTTGATAACATTTGCTTTTAAATAAAACAGCAGAATATAAACTCTACGGTAGATTTATGTGAAGTGTTTTTTTTAATTCATTCTATTCAGGCCTTGTGTAATATGTAACCGTATATGCTGATTTTTTTTTAACATTCGCTTTTGTAGGTTCTTATTTGAAGTCCTTTTTTTTAACGAAAAATTTAATTCCTTAACAATTATGCATTTCATATTTCACTACTACTTGTTGCATCTATGCAGTGAAACTGATTCGTTTGTAAAAAATTGTGATTGAGGAAGAATTATTTTTTGATTATGGGAATCTCTTTATGCAATCCATTTTCTTTTGTTAGAACTCTTTAAAAACTGTGAAAAAAATAAAAGCTTAACATTTGTAATTTATCTAATGACTTTTTCTGCATTATCTGAGACAAAGAAATAATTATTGATAAGATTCAATTTGCTAAATTGGTTTTGTTTAGAAAAAAGTTCTGTAATTTTATATTTAAAATATTAGTGTGTTTCGTAATAAATAATCAACCGAATGAGTATTTTAAAATTTTCATTCGGAAAACATATTTACTCATAGAAAGATACTCATTTTTTTTGTAAAATTAACACTAGGTATTGGATGATATTGTATGAATATATATTGTTTTGGAATTATTAATATCCAAGTCCTAGTACTAAATTTACGATTGCATTTATAAACATTCTCACAACCCTTGTCTCTTGATTAAAAAATGATAGGACTTTAATTTCTAAAATGGAGGTATATTTATATCTCTTGCGCTCCTTTACCCCTCCCCCTCCTGGAAGTCGATTCCGCAAAGTCCGTTCTTACTGGATCTCTATTCCATTATATATATATATATATATATATATATATATATATATATATATATATATATAAAACATGCTTACCCAATTTAAAGTCTGTGCGTGTAAAAGATCGGTGATCTCGAGAAGATTGAATGTGTCGCTTTTCTTCTGTATGTTGATGAGCAAAATTGTTTTTAACTATACCCAAAAATGCTTATTTTAATGTAAGTCACTCTATAGGTTTGAAATATTTAATATCAGGACTTTCAATTAAAAAAAAAAAAAAAAAAAAAAATGTAGGGCAGCGATGCACGTTAAATCTGTCGAGAGCTGAAACGTCCTCCCGTTGGTGTGGTGTGGTAGTTAGGAGAGGGGGTGCCAGCTCAGGTGTCGTCCACGTCACTTGACCATGGTTCAAAATTACGTGGTCCGTCGCCAAAAGCCCTCGTGTAGCTGAACAGTGGACGTTAATATTAAATCAAATCAATCAATAAAAAAACTATAATACGAATGGAATCATACGAGATGCATTTGAGTATTCATTTGAAGAGAACAAAACTGGCTTTATTAAATTATTTAAGGATATTTTTTGTGGAACAATTTAGAATCCAGGATATTTAGGTGAAATATAAATCCTGTACTGCTTGAATTTAAAAAAAAATTAATTTTTATGCATTTATTATTGCAGAATTTTTCATGAACTCTTTTAAAACTTTGGCCAATTTAAAATATTCTTTCAAAAGGGGAATAACTTGTATAGGTCACAAGAAAAGTCTTTACTAAGACGCTGCTTAATTTTGAATTGCTCAAAATGGTTTACAACTATTTTAAACCATTTTTTTAAAAATTTCCAATGGCAACAACAAAAACAAACAAAACAAACGAAGTAGGAAATATCAACGTGGCGAGAAAAGTCTATGAACCCAATGAGTCCATAGCTTGTCAATAAAGATCGCACAAAGAAGAGCTTTTTAGAGCTATGCAGCGATGAATGTCGTTAGCATCCATGTCCTCCCAAATATTTCATAGCGTGCAGAAAGAGGCCTGTGTAACATGAATTCGATGAAAATGTTTGAGGAGACATTCCTGTCCAGTAGCCAAACGAAACCCGGCAACTGCTTTATCTCTTGGCCACATGGGAAGATTCCACCAGATCTTATTGGAATTTCTCCCTGTGTATTGAATTTAAGTGAGATCATTCATCTTTTTCTTAATAATACGGTTGGAACTGGTAAAAGGGACATCTTTGCTTGTTTGTTGAATGGAAGCTCCCTTCTTTGCTAGGTGGTTCGCTAACTCATTACCAATTACACCGCAGTGTCCAGGGATCCATTGCAAGATGATTTCCTTTGAGTACTCAGACAGACTCTGCAGTAGTTTCTAATTTAAGCCATAGATATGTCAATATTTTGTAATTGTAATTGTTAAAGTAAAGAAAAAAAACTTGTGATGCTTTTTTATCCACGTCCTTCCTAATAACAAGTCCTCTTGTGAAATCTTTGTTCTTTTAAAATTATTTTATTCGCGACAAACCCTTTGAAGAAGAGAACCTGATTATTTAAGTAGGCCTTCTAGATATAGTCCAGGCATTCAAGCTATTAAGGGAAAAAATGAGGGAGATAGGATAGATTGCTAGTGATCAAGTATTTAATCAAATTTATAGCGTAACTCAGATATTTGATAATTATAATAATTAAAGTGACGATTGTGGTCAATAGAGTTTAAACAGAGCTAAGATAGCTAGGAAAGTAGATTCTAACCTGAAGTAAGTACATTGGTATTTAAAGTCTTCTCATACTTCACGTACTTCGTTATTTATCTACATATTGCTTTATAATTGCCTCTCTTATTTAAGATTATTTGAACTTGTGTTGGTGATTGTGTGATAAATAAATAGAGTATTTTTGGGTATATGGCAAGTCTTCCTTCCCATCGTCCTACATCTCTAGGTGTGAATGAGAGAACCTCACAAACTGTCACAACTTTAATTTCAATAATTCATATTCCCGGAATGCTAATGGAACTGCAGGAGATATTGAGCAGAAAACATTCGTAATCATAGTTATACCTATCTAAAATATTCAACTGTTAGTTTTGAAATAATATCCATAAAATATTTCAAGAGAAGCATAGATCATAAAATGATCCTATTTAACTTCTGTTGAAATTTCTCTTAGGTTAGGTTAAATTTTGCATTGTTCTCACTAAAGAATCAAAAACGGTTGATTCAGAATTTACAGAATCTTTTTTTTCTGTGTCTACTTATTCTAAGTACAAATAAAACCAATTTTTGAAGTAAATTGCGAAATCTGATTCTTTCGAAATGCAGACACCTGCCTGATAGGGTGCATATTTTAAATTCAGGTTAAATCTCGCATTCACATTCTTTTTGATGGTTACTTTCAATCAATTTTTCAACACCATAAAACTATTGCGCTTCCTCATAATTCCAAACAATAGATTGTTTTCCTTTGGTACAAGTGAATAAAAAAGGCGAATACCTGAAATAATTCAACAAAATATAGATTATGTTACACAGTATAATATTCGCTGTACATTTTCCATTTTGCAGGTTGAAATTTATTGTTTCTTTGTTCTTTTTTTTGGGGACAATATTTGTGGCACATTTCAGATTTAGGGAACCAATAGACCAATGGTAGCAATTTTCTCTTGAATATTTATGAATATGAATATGGATGGCAACAGATTGTATTTTTAGAATATTTCTTAACTAGAAAATTTGAAACTGTGTTTATATGTGACACCTACAGGTTAAAATATTCGAGTTCGGAATTTTTTCTTTGTTTCTCATGGATTTTGTGAATGCAGCTAAGCAAAAGAATATTATAATTTGTTTTCCCAAATCCAAATGTACATTTTATCAACAAAAGTGACATCTGATTTAAAAAATAACTTCCGCACTCTTTTTTTAATCATTCTGTGATTTAAATTTTTCCTTGTACGAAATATTCGTATAATAAATTCACAGATTAACAGTTATTTAAAATGCATATAAATGAATAGAATTTCATAACACATTTACAATTATAAAATAAAAAAAAGGAAAACATAATTCTTATTTTATGAATATTGTTGCATTTGGGGTATTGCGTATAATAGGGAGGGGGGGGGAGGTAGATCGATTATTTCTTTTTTATAATTTTAAAATCTTTCTATGAGGAAAATATGTTCTATATGGTATATAGATGGAGAGAAAATAAAGTAAAAAAAATGATTTTTATTAAAAAAAACAGGTATTTTAGTACTTCTTAACATTATTTGCAATTAAAGAACGTACACTTAATAGATGAAGAAAAACAACCCACCATGCACATGTAACAGCTTCTTTAGTATCAAATTTTTAGAAGAAACATACTGTCGAAATTTTCGTGCACAATAAAACGGAAGAAGGATAAAAGCTTGGATCGAAGGACTGATTTGACTATATATATATATGATTGAGAAAGAGCTGAGGTTATAAACAGTTTATTGTACTACTCGTTTATCAATAATCATCGTTTTTGATGTGGAAAAATGTTATTTTGCATCTAAAATCATCTGGCCAAAACTAAGTCTTTTACCTTTTTTCGAAAATTCCCCTTCTTTGTGGTAATATATTAAACTTTGAAATTATTTTTTAAAATTATTTTTTTCTAATATCCATACCATAGAATATCTTTTCCGAATAAATGGGTTCCTATTAGTAGTACTTTTTCCCCTCCAAAAACCAAGATCTACCCTCATGTATATGCAGTAAATTAAAAAAAATAAAGTTCAAAATATACATAAATAAAAGAAAATCTAACAAATTAGATTTCATTTCCTTCATTTCATTAGATCCTTCACTTCCATAAACTTAATTTCCAAAGGTAAACATTTAAATACTTTTTCATTTTTCTAATGTATTTTTCAACCATCTACAATTTTAAAAAATATTCTTCAAAATTGTCACTTAGTATACGAAAAGATTATTGTAATTACTTTATTAAAATCCTGATAGCGAGCCACATAACGTGAAATTTTAGATTTAACACATGAAACAACACTATTCGCTACTTTTTTTCCTTTTCTTTCTAGTCCAGTAAGTTCATTCTTGGTTTTACTAGACCAGGAATGTTTTCCTTATTTACATCTCAAAATGGCACCCTCATTTTGAAAAATATGAACAGCCACTTTTGCCCGAGGTTATCACAATGAAGTGGTTAAATATCTGCTTATGAACAATAACACGGAATCGAAAGTTCTTGAAATAATCTCATTGCCCTGAGCCTTCCAAGTGGACAATGATCTCCCTACTTTATGTTAAAATAAATCTTGTTTAAAAGAAACAAGCTTGAAAAAGATGTCTAAGAAATCCCCCCCCCCCTTTATGGTTAGAAACTGGCAATTCACTTATTTATTTCTATTTTGAGATCGTTAAAATAACTTGTTTTGTTCCTCTCCACCATTTTGTACATTTCAGGAATATTTCCGTGTCTCTCAACACGAGAACGAATGTTCATACACCCTGTAATTAACAAAACATTGTGTTCTTCCAGATTTCCAGCCGACACCCAAAAAGAATGCTTCCTTTGAAACGCCAGCTGGCTTTTGATGATACAATGAAAATATTTTTTTTAAAAAAAAGACTTTCCTTTCTAGAGCAAAATTTTTTACTCCAAACGCTATATTTTCATTTCGCAGCTTGCGGTTTCTAATTTAAAAATGGAATCAATTATCTTTACGCTTGAGGTAATAATTACTTACATGTTATTGACCCTAATGAAGGAAAATGATATAATTTTAGACCATGTTTTATATTTATCTTTCTGGAAATTTTTTTAAATGTAATACAACTTTGCTGGATTGATATTTAATTTTTTAATTATTTGATATACAGAAAAATTTTACATTAATTTTATCAGCTGTTCTCAAGCTTTTATAGATATGTATACCTAGAATATTTTAATCCATGACCGTTTCGTGACCTTCTAATATTCATATTCTTCAGTAAAGAATTTGTTTACATTCATAAGATGAATTTTGATCATGGAAAAGTGACCTATTTTGTTCAGTTTGCTCTAGGATATTTGTTACATTTTTTGATATTCCATTTTTGATGAAATATTGTATTTGATTTGTTTTTTGGTTGTAATATTACAGTAGAAAAACTATTTTAAGAATTGTTTCTATAAATATTTGCATGTTTTATTATTGTAATAGAATCACTCGGAAGAATATAATATTCACATTAATATATTTCCTTTTTTAATATATGTGTAATTTACAGAATGGCAACGATTATAATTTAAATTCTTTTACACGCAAAGGAAACATACTTCGGAACGTTCAAACTACTAATTTAAAATTTTTTATTATCTTTATCATTTACGACAATTTAATGTTTCGAGATTACCACTTAAAAATGTTGAATTTTCGATTTTTTTTTAAAAAATTAAATGTTTATTGCTATTATTTATAAGTTTATTTAATACAAATATCATACTTAAAAAAAGGTTTTAAATTACAAATTACACGTAACATTTAAACTCTGTTCAGTTTGTTTTCCACATAGTTTTTGTGTTAATTCCTTTCAACTATTAGAAGTATAAAATAGTTTTTTTTTAAGAATGCATTAATTTGCTTGCATAAAAAAAGACAGTTTTTTTTTCATGGAAAAAAAAATGGATTTTTACTCGAGATACCTGTTTTTTTTCATGATTTAAAAATTCTTGTTGATTTATTTTTTGATATTCTAAATTATCTGATTATATCTTATTTGTTGTTTAAAATCTTTTTCGTAGAAAAATACAAACCAATTAAAGAAACAATTGCTAAAAAAACTAAAACATTTAAGAACATAAGAATATTAAAAAAGACATAGAATTTTTTTATTTAGATCTTTATTAGACAAATCGTTTGACAAAAAAGGTTATTTTAATTCATAGAAAAATGGAAAAAACTATTGAAGCTCAAAAAACTAATTTTTAAAAAATTACATATACCGATTTTGTAACTACAAGGACAAATTTTTTTTTGTAAAAGTGTATTTCGAAGCATTATACAAGAGCTGCATTAGTTTCTCAACTCGAAAGTGTGTTTGATGTCCAATGTGTATAGATCTTAAGATGTACGGACAGTTAATGACCATACAAATTTGAATTTAACATGGGTAAATAAAACGAATAATGCTCCCATGGGCTTAACACAATAACACCAATGACCTTTTCTTTTACATCTCAAGCACCCATTCGACATACACTTCCAAAAATGAACTTTCTTTTTCAAAAGACCAAACACTAAGAAAAAAAAGTCTTACCCTTTTTTTTTTCTGAGGACTCTTGCAAAATCTCTTTACCAAATACGCCCCTACAACAAATCTAACCCGAAACCGCTATGTCTTTCACAATATCGGATTCCTACGAGACCTAGGACAATGGGGACTTATGCAGACATAGGTGTGACAAATTATGAAGGCAGAGGTCAACCAGAGGCATCTTTTGTCCACAAAACCTACATCTCGTGTGAGAAAGGTGTTTGGATTTCGACCTCATACTAGCGACAGGAAGGTTCATCGGAAACTCTTTGGCACTCATCTTGAACTAGGACATTGTTGTTCTGAATTATTCTTTTTACATAAGTCATTAAGATAATTTTCTATAGGTAATCTTCCTATCTAAACGATGAAATTGACAGGCATGTTTATCGTAATTTTTTTTAAAAACAATTTTAATAATTTTTTTTTGAAAGAAGAAAAAGAAATAGCCTTTTCCCATATAAGGAGAATTTGTCATGTTGATTTCGAACATTTGTTGTTTTTTATTGTAGGAGTTGTATAAGCCATCTTTACTGGGGTAGACTAGGGAACGTGGTACAATTCCCAGTGGCACTCTACAAATTTGTCCACTTTTGAGTGGGTGGAAATTGGTATTGTAATGGATTTTATTTGATAAACATCTTCAGAATTATGGACATTTACGGAATTACGAAAAAATCTGAAAGAGATCTAACTCTAAAGATAAATTTACAGTTATTTTGTAAATAATTGAATGCCATTGCTGAAGAGATTTAATTGTTACTCTGCTTTCCATGTTTGTGAGAAATTTTTCCCCCCATATGAAACGTATTTCGAGTCCGTAAAGAAATTGTTTAATAACTGAATGTTCAGAATCGTGTCAAATTGAAAGTAACACATACCATTGATTTTGCGATATAAAAGAAGAAAGGTTCCACTAGGTTCCCATTAAAATTGTTATCTTTTTATTTAACTTTTTAAGAATATGGAGGGGAAAGTGGTAAGTTATTGGAGCATATTGATAAAAAAATTCCTGATTTCGAGCTATTAGACCTACATATATAAAATTTGGTATGCATGCTTTTTTTTCTGAGTTAAATTCCGGTAAGAAGGGATTTTACGGATATCGACTCTCAATGGGAGAAAAAATACAAAGGTTATGTTGAAAATATATAAAAATTTTTCATTTTTGAACTGTTAGATATAAACTTGAGATTTGGCAAGCATCTTTATTTTGTTGAGTAGCGATCCCCTAAAGCTGGCTATGCATAAATTAATGGTGGTGGGGCTACGAGGGCCTAAGAGATAATTATACTTCCGTTTTCGAAATTAAAGTCCTTTTCTTTTTGAATCAAGAGGTGAGGGCTATAAAAATGTTTTTTCAGTACAACCGAAAGCTTAATACTATAATTTAAATATCAGTAACTTAAAAAACAATGTATAGCCATACAGCATCATGAAATACCCAGCGATGCGGGTAGGTATAACGTATAGTATTTTTTTAAATAAGTATATCATTTACAAATGTCATTTAAATGTTCTATTCACTGAAAAACAGAGTGCTATTTTTCTTTCCCAGAGCGTATTCGAAATGGGTGTATAAATACACTACCAGTAAAATCATCACGTGTCTCGAGTAACACAGGCAAAAAGAGAGCGAAAGTGAGATTTGAAGGGTCGAAAGAACAGAGCGCAATGATTCAATGTTTCCGGTTCTCGGCCCTAATCGATGGCCTATTTTAATCCTCCTCTTGACCACTCTCATCGTGTCAAGGGCTCTCGGCCCATTAATATCTATGATTTAATGAATCGACTTCAGAGAGTTTTGGTGGTTTCCCTTTATTGTTGTTTATTAGCACTCCTCACGCCAAGATGGGGTAATTATCCGAAATCTCGGTTTTCATTTTCGTCAAATGGTATGAGCTGAATCAAACTTTTGGCCAATGCGGGATGTCAGTTGGGGTTGGAAAAAAGGTGAAGGCTGAGTAGTGGTCCTCCCATGTTTCTGCGGTTTGACCCCAGCTTGATATTGAAATAAATAAGTGGTAACTTTTTGAGAAATGTGGTAGGCAAAGCAAAGTTGTCGAATGTTAATGGATTTTTAGGTACAGTAATTTGTGAGGAGCAGCTATATTAGTTTTTTACAAGAGTTTTTTGGGAGGGTTAGAGGAGGTAAAGAAATAATTTCACTGTGGTTAGCCCCTTTAAGACTAAGGGAAATATTTTTCCCATTTTAAAATGGGTGATTGTCGTATTTAATTATAACCTTATCCGCATTTTTTAAATATAGAACGCATGCCGAACGCAATGGACAAAATTCATATGACGTCGTAGTCACATGATAACGGCAGCCACATGTTTCTAGCCAAACAATTTAAAAACTCATGTGACGTCATAGTCATGATAAATGCAATTATCTATTTTCCACTAATCATATCATACACTTCGTTGTTGCCAAATTATGTTATTAACAGAAACTTTTTTTTAAAAAAGTAACATTTGTCACTTTATTTAAAAATACATGCACAAAACAAGGTTTTTTTTTCAAAAAATTAATTTTTTTTGTTGAAGTTTCTTTTTATAGCAGTTGAACATCTTTACTTAATTATGAAATTTGAAGTTTTATCCAAGTTCTACGTATAGAATAAAAAGTACAAGTTAGTTGGATGTCAGTTTTGAATTCAATGTAGAGCACGTGTTTGCCTTTATCATGTGACTGTCATGAATTTCGTCCATTGCTAAACGGCAAATTTATTTTTTTAAGAAAGAAAAGGCAAATCAATTGGTGCCAATGATAAAATATCATTCGCGGGCTATATTCTTATTTGTTTGTGTTATGTAATAATACATTACTGTTTCCTCACACACGTTTTATGCTATTGAATATGAAGTATAATTCTAATAAAGTATATTTGAACAAATGAAAATAAATTTACTTGATAATGACAAATAATTCTATTTCTATAAAATTCATACACAACGATGTGTAGTTTTTAAAATTTTATGTCAACGAAAACAAAAGTATTTAAATAATATTTACTCTAAGCAATCTTATGATCCAGTAAGGGTTAAGAAAATTTTTACTGAGTATTAAAATTCATCGACAATATATTTTAGTTATCAGGTATTAATTACTCATACAAATTTCCGGGAGAAAAATACCAAGAAGTGAATAACGAATAACTTTGAAATGAACATAAAAAAATCAGTTATTGAATGTTGTAATTGTATATATTAATATGAAAACTACTTTATAAACATTTTTACAAATATGTGATTTTAATATTATTGGAAATCTGAAAAAGGTTTAAAAATTTGAAGCATCCACAAATTTTTCCATCACAATAGATTTAAAATATAAGATCAGAAATAAAATGTTAATTAAAAAAACACCTTTGTCATGGTTTCTCTGAGACGAAATTTATTTCTTTAAAATAAGTATAGTACTTTAAGAAATTTGAAAAATTCTACACAGCATAAACACTGCATTTTTCAATTCAAAATGATTTGTGGACGGTAAATTTAATGTATCCGACTACGTTCGAAACCGTGGTTTTTCAAAAGCTTATAAATAGATAATACTTATGATATTTAATGTCACTTAGATTTGAAAATGTATATAAAATAGTTTTAAAAATCGTATAACAATAAAGTTATTTAAGTAAAAAATTTTGACAAAAAATTAACATAGAATGACCCATTTTCAAAATATTCTCCTTTTGCAAAAAAATTCTTCAGTTATAATAATATTTTGCCTGTATATAGCTCAGACCTCTGTACAGAGGCTCTACTAGAATTTTTGAAATATATAACTTAGAAGTGGGTTTTCCATGTTTTACGACAACAGAGGGGACAAATTTAAAGAAAAAACGCCGATAATTATTTTAACTGGTTTTAACTCTGAAAATAATGTGTATTTTTGAAAAATAAGTTAAGTCTCTGTACAGAGGTCTCAGCTACATGCAGGCAAAATATTATAATAGAAGCATTTTTCACAAAAGGAGAACATTTTAAAAAAGGTTATTCTAAGTTAATTTTTGCCGAAATACTGTATTTAAATAATTTTTTTGTCAGAATGTCCTTAAATCAAATTTTATGCATGTGTTTTAATCTAAGTGACACTAAATATCATGAAAATTATCCATTTATACGCGTTTTTAAAATCACGGTTGCGAACGTAGTCGGATACCTTAAAAAAACAATAAAAAAAATTTTTTTAAAGTCGATTCCCACTTATGTCAGCAAAGAAAATTTTTATTTTAGTTACTTTATATTAAATAATTGCATTTAATATAAATATGTATATACATGTCACAATATTAAGAGTGACAAAATAGAAAGCGCGATTTTCCTCGCAATTTACCATTTTCCTATATATGATGTTGGGTTATTATTTTTGTTTGCTACTTTTTATTCATTAACTAAATTTAGTTAATTGATATTTTAAAGAACTGTATTAACAGCACGTGTCATCCACTACAATTTAAGCAAAAATGTATTTGAACTTCAGTGGATGAATAAAAAGTAATTTATTAAATATTGAAAATTTGAACAGGAAATCCGGCGTATAACGCGCACCTATCTTTTCAAGCTGAATTTTTTAATTTTTAAGGTATATTCTCCGTATAACACGCACCCCTCTTCTTATGAACAAATCAATGAAATTGCTCTTATGGTTTTTTGAAGTCATTTATTCGAGGTATTATTCCAGACTTTTTACAAAGTAATTTTCTTCTAGACCTACAACTTTTTTAGGTTATAAGGCAAGTCATTTCTTTTATATAAACAGTATTTCGATACATGTAGAAGTAAAAAAAAATGATGCTCATCTCTTTTGTTATTTTTAAATCTATGTTTTTTATACCTGGCGTATAACGTGCACCCTTAAGTTTCGATCTTATTTTTTGAGTTAAAAGCGCGTGTTATACGCCAGATCTTACGCTATGTATAAATACATATATATAGGGAGAGTGTGTGAACTTATAGTAGGAAATGAATAAAACGAATTGTGTGAAGTAAATATAGGGATACGGGGAACGAACGGTATATGAAGAATTTGATGCTGAAAACTAAATATATTTAAGGACACCCGCATACTACTTTTACTAAATACCTCTAGATGAGTTATAATTAGGTTTTCAATGCATTTTTATTTCTTTTTCAGTTGATGGGAAATGCAGTGCTTGCCGTCATAGTTTTTAGTGAAGCTGGAAATTTGGGATCCGTGATAGGACCCTTAGGTTGGGGTCTATCTCTTATGGTCGCCATTGCCGTAGCTGGAGGAGTATCAGGTAAAATCTGTTGCCTCAGTTCTTTATTATGCAGAGTAATCTATAATAGCTCTAAAGAATTTATTTTCGAGTCATTTAGTTTCTTCAAATAAAGACAAAAAGACCCATCAAGGTAAAAATCAAGACATATCAAAGGTAAAAAGATCGTGTTCTTATGTATTATGTTGTTGACCAATTTTACTAACTAAAAATATCGCCAAGTACTGTCATTGTGATCATTATTTTCAAACATGCACGCGAGTGGTTTTCACGATTGGCGGCATATCGCCGAATTCGGCGATGTTTTTCGAATTCACAAAATTCGTCGACGTAATACGTAAGTGCCAAAGAGAGTTTCGAATATATATTCGCTTCTTATATAATTTTACAGATAATTTTAATATGTCACTTTTCTTTAAATGAACGCGGTTGCCAGTCGATTGCGTCCCTTTCAGTTAGTTTTTGTTTTTGACAACTATAGTTAATACAAGTGTTTAAATGCTATTTAATCCAAAAAGTTAAAATGAAAGGCAATTTTAATTTTCAACTATTAATCAAACTAAAAATGAGCAATTAGAGATATTTTTATTGAATAATAAATAATAGAAATTTGTATGCGCATAGTTTTAACTTTTATGTATATAATATTATCGACACTAATTATTTCGTTTATTGATTTGCATTGCTTTTTTCAACTCCCTCCTCTTTTTAATTAAAATTTGTGCTACTCGCTTTTTAAAATATAAAATGACATTTGACTTGTTTTTTAAAATTACCCATAAGGAAAATGGAAATATGTATTTAAAATTCAAATTTTATTTTAGATAATTTCCACATAAGTTTGTTGGTTAAATAAATCTTTTTCACAAAAGTGTTGATCTTTCAATATTTTTTCAATGGGCTTTTGGTCTAAACTATTTTACTTATAAATGTTCATATTTTTACTTTTCCAAATCTGCTTAGTTTTTTAATATTTCACAAATATTGCGCTAATGGGCTTGTTAATTTTAAAATTTCCAGTTAAAAATTGAACTAATTAAACCTTGTATAGGAGCCATGGATGAAATTTTGTGTAGTACCTTTGAAAATTTGTATAGGAATAGAGCTTGGTTTCTTGCAGTGGAGTGGCTGCTGAAAGGATGAGATTTATCTGAAATGTAAATTAGCCGGATACAAATTATGCAATCTTTTATCTTTAATTACGAAGTGATTGTTATATAACAAGACAAAGTTTTATTTTCCTTGCTTTTTTGTAGATATCCTCTCTCTTGATTTTAGAAGTCTTGTAACAGAACTAGCTTTTGATATTCTAGGAAGCACAATTTAAATTTACTTACAGCATTTTTATAATGAATTAATCCATGTCTTGTTGAGACTCAAGAACTAAATCAAAGTCTGAAACACTTTGAACATTAAATTTATTAACATTAAGACCAACAGTTAAATTCTCCAACCTGCACAATTTAAATTTAACATCTTAAGGTATTGGAAGCTGCATGGTGCTGATTATAATTATATTAATCCATGATCATTTACGCATTGAGACTCAAGATCCATTAAATCAAAGTCTGAAACACTTTGAACATTAAATTTATTAACATTAAGACCAACAGTTAAATTCTCAAACCTGAACATATTAATCCAATATTCAATCATGTTAACATCTTAAGGTATTCGACTACGTTCGGAACCGTGATTTTAAAAAAAGCGCATAAATGGATAATTTTCATAATATTTAGTGCCACTTAGGTTAGAATACACGTATAAAATTGTTTTAAGGACATTTTGATAAAAAAATTACTTAAATACAATATTTTGGCAAAATATTAACTTAGAATAATCCTTTTTCAAAATGTTCTTCTTTTATAAAAAATGCTTCTAAAATACTAATATTTTGCTTATATAAAGTAAGCACTTCTCCAGAGAGTGAACTATTTTTTTAGAGTTTTGCCAATTGAAATAATTATCGGCGTTTTTTTCTTAAAATTTCTCCCCTCTGTTGTCATAAAACATGGATAAACCCACTTCTAAGTTGTATATTTAAAAATTCTAGTTGAGCCCCTGTACAGAGGTCTGAGCTACATACAGGCAAAATATTATTATAATAGAAGCATTTTTCGCAAAAGAAGAATATTTTGAAAATGGGTCATTCTATGTTAATTTTTTGTCAAAATATTTTGTGTACTTAAGAATTTTTTTTCAATAAAAAATATTTAAAACAGTTTATATACATTTTCTAATCTAAGTGACACTCAATATCATAAATATTATCCATTTATACGCGTTTGCAAAATCACGGTTCCGAACGTAGTCGGATACCTTAAGAAATATTCATGATAATAATCCCTCTATCTCTCGAATAAGCAAATCACATGTATTTATGTACAGGGTGTCCGGGCTTAACGTAACTAAAATTTATGGCTTATTCTTCCGGAACCACTCATCAGAATGTAATAAACTGTTCATCCATGGATTGGAAATCCCTCCGTGATTTTTTGAGTCTAGTCCGATCGACCGCACGTGCGCACATTATTCGGCAGTCTCGCAGACGATAAACTTGTTGCACTGACTTCATTAGTAAAGATGCGTACGTCACAGTAAAAGGTGCAGTGCGTACATTGGTTAATGGAATTTAAATCAGTCCCGCGTCTAAAGCGACGTGTTCGAACAGAATGGAATGTCGATCCCCGACATGAAAATCTATCCACCAATGGGAAAGAACTTTAAAGGAGACGAGGATACTTGCCAATTTTTCAAATACCAAAGTTCCTTAGTTTTCGTGATAGAAGACACTGTTGATCGTGTGCCTGATTCATTTTGTAGGAGTCCTGGTAAGCCTATTAGGCAAGCCAGGAAGAACATTCCATTCTGTTTGAACACGTCGTTGTACACGCGTGACTGACTTAAATTCCGTTAACCAAAGTACGCACTGCACTTTTTGCTGCTGCATCCACATCTTTTACTAATGAAGTTAGTGATACAAATTTATCGCTTATAACTACCGAACAATGCGGGCAAGTGCGGCTGATCGGACTAGACCTAAAAATCTCGGAGGGGTTTCCAATCCCCGGATGAACAGTTTATTTACATTCTGATAAGTAGTTCTGTAATAAAGCGTCATAACTTTCGGATACTTTAAACCCGGACACTCTGTATTTAGCGAAGAACTGATGGCACAGGAGAAAAGAACCTTATACAAGGCTTTATGGAAATTAGATGCGGCATGATTGAGCAGCATCGCGATCTGCCTATACTTCTCTCGATTAATGGAAATTCCAGGTAAGACAGGAAATTGGGGTAAAAGCAGAGTGAAGATTTATGGCCAACAGTACATTATTTGTACATTTTATCTCTTCTATATTTGTGTATATCATTGAGTTAGTGTAAATTGTTATTACTGTTATTAAGTAAATGATTCCTTTGTTACTACTGCGAATTAAATTGAATGATATTTAAATTTTGATGTATGATGGGATGAGTTTCTTGAAATTAAACAACTCTGCAATGTCATTTACGTATAAAACTGCATTTATTAAAGGATGAAAAGATAATCTAAATGCTATATTTATGCTACTTATACAAGCCAAAATTAACTGTATTCTTTTTTTGTAGGTTGTCACGCAAATCCTGCCGTCTCGCTGGCCTTCGCGACCGCAGGGAAACTGTCTTGGAAGAAAGTGTTGCCCTTTTTCTTCGCGCAATACGCCGGAGCCTTTGTTGCATCCATAGTGCTATATGCTGTGTACTTTGGTGAGTAGCACGAACATTTTCAGTTTGCTAACTTTTGGTAACAATGTATTATTATTAGGTATTTTTTAGGTAAATGCGAAAAATTTATGACCTCGAGGTAGATGAGCAAGCTTTCATTTTTACTATGTTCTTTGCTGATTTTGGTTTTCTTTTTTGACCATTAGTTACAATATCTAAAGATGAATAAACTCACAATGGACATTCAATAGTACGTTCCTTTCGACTTTGGTAGACACAGGGAAGGCATTAGCCAGCTTGGCCCAAGAGGGTGGGGATTTATATCGTTTTTGGCTCATGATCTGAATCGTAAAATATTATTCTCGAACATAATTTGAAATTCTCAGCGATTTATAGAAACTATATATCAACTAGCAACAGTGGCAAGACTTATTATGACATGCCTGTCGTCCGTGTTAAGGCCCATTACTATGCACCATAATTAGTCATTTAATCGAAAAGCGGCAGTCGGTTTGTAACTAGGTTTGTGAGTCGGTGAGTAACGCCCATTTGCTGCAGATTACCATTCGTAGGAGTATTCAAAAACCTATGATTCAAACTGTCTGCTTAAAAGAGTCGCAGGGGTGCTACTTCTACAAAAGGGTCTCAAGAAGTTTTAAGGCTTCACTAGACAGTAGAGTAGTCATTGTGGCGAGATTGTAGCCTGCGGTATTACGCTCGAGTCGCACGTTGTGTCGTGATTCCACAGAAAAGACCCGTCGTGTAGAGAGGCAGATGCATTTTAAATATGTTGCTGAGAGTCGAGTGAGGTGCCGACTTAGATGTCGACTCTGTCATCGTGGCTTAAAATTATGAGTGGACCCTGAAAGAATCCTAATGAGCTTAATTCATGATGGCCATATGATAAAGACAAACACGTGTTCATGGAATTCAGAATAAGCATTAAACTAATTGTACTTGTTGTTCTGTTTATTAAACTTACAAAAAAATATTAAAATTTTAAAACAATCTTATTTAATTCTTAATAAAAACAATCTTTTAAATAAAATGCATTTTGCGCGTTATTATTATTGACAAATATGTACTATTTAAGACAAAGTTTCTGCAAAGAGCAAAACTTGGCAACAACGAAGCGCATGAACTGATTCGCTGGTAACACATGATTGCTTTTATTGTGTGATATGACGTCACATGAGCTTTTGAACCGATTGGCTAGAAACACGTGTTGTCATTATCATGTGACTCTGACGTCACATGAATTTAACCCATTAAAGGGAGGATCCTCATTAAGTGTTAGAATTATTAAGAGAGAGATCCCAGCTCTTTTAAAAAAGACAACTCATGCAAAACAGACAGGTTTTATTTGTGTGATATTTACAGAAAAGTTAACAAAAACAAATGTCGCAGCGTCATCTGCTCTGGTTACAATACATCGATGTTCGCGTTCAGTGCCACCGTTGCTTGAAAATGTATGTAGAAATGGAGAAAAAGAAAACTAAGCAGTAGTTGTGACACTAGTCATGTAAACCGGGTAGTTTTAAGGCATGTGCTAAGTGAGCCTAGCACCTCGGCCATGGGGGTGCATCTTTTCATTCTTCATTCCGCCTCAATAAAACTATGTTCCGAATAATTGAAATCGACAAATGTTATTCCTGGGTATTCTCCGGAAAAGTATAAATTTCGAACCATACGCCAGTTAGCAATAGTAACAAGACTGCATCATTATGTTATGTCCGTCTTTCTAGTCTAGGCCTGCCTTCATACACTGTTATTACTCATTTAATCGGTCGAGTCGGTTCATGCCTAGGTCTGAGATTGAGAGTCGCGCATATTTATATTTTACGAGTTACGGTAAAATCCTAGGAGAGCCCACACCCTTGGCGACAAATTGAAAAAAGCGCCAAGTCAGAACAAGATGGTGCCAAGCGAAGCCGACATGGCGGCAAAGGAATATAGCGGGAAAAGGTGGATGCGTAATCAAAATATATGCAAACAAAAAACATTTAAGATAAAAAAATATAAAAACAGCACTTACTTTCTTACTGCTGATCTTTTCCAAGTGGAGGGTAACAACAGATTTTAAAAAGCTTTAAAGGTCTCATCGCTAAGCGAATGATCGTGTGAGCGCCGCCATATTTATTCTGCGAGGTAATGGTCAAACATACATTCGGCGTGACTGGTACAATTTCGAAGAAAGCGTTTTATTGCCGACCATGTTACATCATGCCGATCATTACATTTAGGACATTCATAACTTGAAGCAATCAATCCTTCCATCATACACCATTCAATCAATTCTTTCTTACCTTTAGCATTCAACAAAGTAAAAAATTCTAAAGTATATTCCCTCACATCACGCAGGCAGCCCGGAGCTCAACAACAAAATGAAATTCGAAATGCGTGCCCACAAAATACGAAAATGCTAGAAATAGTTAGTGTTGCCATATGTAGTGTTTAAAAGTAGGGTTACCAAGATGGCACAATTATCGCCAACAAAAGTAATTCGCGCCAAGGGTGCGGGCTCTCCTAGGAGTGAACTCGAGTTACCATTCGTACGAGTATTTGACAACGCAATGCTATACATAGTCTACTTACTACACTGTCAACATGCTGTACACCGTCTGGGGCATGCTTCAACATAAGTGCCCAGAGGCTGCAGAAGTCTTAAAACGTCACACGCAGACAAGCGGTCATTGTCACGAGCTTGTACCTGGCGATAATTCCATTAAAGTCACACGTTTGTGTTTCGATTCTCCTAGAGACCCATCGTGTTGAGGGGCCCATGCATGTTAAATATGTCGTGGAACTCAGTGAGGTTCCATTGTCGACCTTACCATCAGACCGGGATTTAAAATTACGAGTGGGAACATGAAAAGATACTAATTAGAGAGTAAGGATACTTTGGCTTTAATAAATATTAGTTTACCCGACCCTTTTAAAAAGAAAAAATGTAAATCAAGACTGGCGTTTTGCTTGCTCGATATATTTACAGAAAAGTTAACGGAAAAACAAATGTCGTAGTGTCATCTGCTCTAGCTACAATACATACATTATCTTTGCATGTGATGCCAAAGTTGCTAGAAAAGGAGAGTAAAAATGGGAAAAAAAGAGAAAATTAAGAAAATATTATTCTAGAGAAATGTGAGTAAAAACATCCATAGTAATCTGTAACAACCGTATCGTGAATCCTAAATAGCGGTAATTTTTTTTCAGAAAGGCTATGTACCATCTGTTATGTTTCCACTTGAAGGCAACAAAGCTTAAAAAGTTGTTTAAGTGGGATAAATTTGCAAGATTTAATTAATTATTATTATTCGCGGGCTTAAATACAGATCAACAGACTGCAACGAAATGTATGTATCTTCCAACGCCGCGGACAAAAATTAAATCTTCTCGTATAACAAGCAAGTATCAAAATTAATTTATTTTTATACGCCTTAACCTTAATTTGTTTTTTAATCAATTTATTTCGTCATTTATGTCATAACTGCTTAGATTACGCTATGCAAATAACCCGGTATCACAAATCACGCTTCAAAAGGGAAAAAAAGCTTCGAGATGTAACCTTCACCATCTGACATACACACCAAAAATACTCCAGTTTTGAGAGAGAGAGCAACCAGATGTAGGTAACAGGTCAGGCGGTCCAGACAAGTGCCGCTTTACCTCTGGGGCATCATCGCAGGGTTTTTTTTTCTCAAGATCCTCCGTCATCGGCACAACGACCTTGACTGCCTGACCCCCCAGTGCCGAGATGACCTACTGGCAGACGCTTGATTTGTGTGCCGATCCGGAAAGTGGACCACGGTCTGCCACTGGACGGAAAGTGAGGATGTTGGCGGTGGGAATTCTCAACGAACCGGTGTTTATCATTTAGAAGGAAAAAGATGTATTGTAACTAGTTGGATTTTTGGGCCCATAATAGACATGTATTTATAATAAGGAAAAAGTAATTTGTATAAGTTTTACTAAACAATAAAATTGAGGTTCGGTTAGATTTTAATTCTTGGTTAATGGTGATGCTTACCATACCTTAATTAGGTAGTAAAATCAACAGCGACGTTTCTCACATTGTGAGCAGTTAATAATCCGAAAGAGTTTGTGTAATAACTTCTATTTCGGGATTTTGCTGGTAATTATGTACCTTTAGACATTTACTTAAACAATCTATTGTTTTTTTACATATCCTCAGGGGTTTAGCATCTTAAGGTTCGTACAGAATTTACGACCCAGTCGTGCCCGAATGATTTTTTTTTTTTGTTCTCCCACGAGGCTTCCTGTCTCTTTAGTAAGCACGTGCCCCTGGAATAACCTGTTTTAATTTTATTTTTGACCCTTTTACTTGTATTTCCTTCCTTGTCTTCTATTTGCCTATTTTTGTCTGAATGAGAAGTATGCTTTTTCGTAAATGAATCAGTGTGGGGTGCAGCTTAGCCAAAAATCCAATCAATTATTCGTGTTTTGATGTCGGCTAGAACATTTTCCCCGACTCCCGGTCCGTGGATCACATGGCATCGGACCTCCCGAGGAACAATAAATTATTTCCATTTTATGTACCGTTGTGTATTTCTCGCGAGTTTGAGCGATTTTCCATGGAAATTACTTTACATTCCTTTTGGTGTTACTGTATTTTATTCTGAAGTCATATTTAAATAAAATTACCGTAAAATACAATGTATAAGGCGCACCTATACTTTTAAGAGCTACATGTTTTTAAATTTTAGGTTTATCCACAGTATATAATGCGTACTCCCTTTTTTTTTACGAAGGAACCTGAAATGTGCTTGTGCGCAATTCTAGTATGTTTCGAAGTCATTTATTGGAGGTATTATACCAAGATTTTTAAAAAGTAGTGTTCTTCTAGAATTAAACAACCTTTTAAGCTCATTCGGTATGTCGTTTTAAATAAACAGTGTTGCAATCTGTGTAGAAGTCTAATTTTTGTTAATGCTCATCTTTTTTCTTTATTTTCGAAGCTTTCACTTTTACACCCGACGTGTATCCATTAATTTCCGATCTTATTTCGTACGTTAAAAGTGCGCGCTGGGTTTTGCGGTAAATTGAAACAATTCAAACTATCAACCACACTGGCGCAGCTAGCTCTGAAAGGGCCCTGTTTCAAAATTCCCTTCGAAACCCTTTAAGTATGAGAACCCTATTAGCGGGACTGTAGTTACTCACGTTGGGCCCTCGTATGTATCATTGATACGGCGTCACTTGACCATGGTTCTAACAGCGCAAGTATGATTCTTCTACTGAAATCTATCCAGATAAATTGAACTGAGAGAGCAGTTATGGTCCTTGATAAAAGGATCCCATATTCAAAGGATATAAAATGTAATCGTTTGTTAGCCTATGACTATATTTTTTGTGTTGCTGAACGTTGCGACAATAAATGCGCAAATTATTTGGTTTTGTAATCAGAAAACAACTACTTAAACTTCGAACCAGACGCTGATTTCTGAAATGTTTAGGATTTCGTTGTACAGAAGAATGCTTGTGTTGGTCTCTTTAAAAAACTTCTATATGAAATTAAACAAAAATAAGTCCAATGAAAACATCAAATTCACTCGCGGCGAAGATTAAAGGAGTGTATAAACTATGTACTGAATGCCCTAATAAAAACAAAAATACTAAATTTGCATGTGAAAAGTTCAATATAAACATGTATTTCCTTCATGTCTTCCATTTTCACCTTTGTATGCAAATTTTAGGGTAGAAACAGAATGCAAACATCCTTGGGTATGAGATACCCTGCGCGAGAACTTTAGTTCGTACGAGTGATGCCGGGTTAAAACCACGATTTCAAGTGAACTCGTCGTATAATATTAAAAAAAGATAAGTGATTTTTTTACACCGTTGAACTTTTGTGCTATGTTCCAAATAAACATACCTTTCACCCCTCTCATCTTTTGACGAATCAGCAAGAGATGTTATAAGGAAGGTCATCTTGTATTCAGTAATTTTAGAATCCATTCAAACGACAATATCTTTCCTTGCAGAATCTTTCACCCACTTCGATGGGGGCAGTCGAGAGATCCCTCCCCACGCCTCGGCCACAGCCCAGATCTTCGCCACCTACTTACCGGAGCATGTGTCCACCATTTCCGCAGTGGGAGACCAGGTAAATATAAACTGTTTTATTCTTTCCCGAATCTGTCTTTTCTTTATAGGTTTAATTTCCACAGGAACAGTGTTTTGAATCCTTCACATCAGCACGGTAGCGTCGCGCATTAAAATGACAATGAATAGCGTGTTCATATTGTTGCGCATTTTGTGTGGGTAAAAAACAGCCAACGACTCCAATTAATTGAATATTAAGTTTATTAATAGACAAGGACGAACAAATGACCACACGAAGACAAATCGATGTATATACACAAAAAAACATTTACAGTAATTGAAAAACATACTTGATAACAAGTTTTCTCAAACTGTGGGGGCGCGAGTATTTTGAAAAGTCGAAAATAAAAGATTTAAAATAATTACTAATTAACCGAAAAGAAGCAAAACAAAATACATTCTGACAAATTAAGAAATAAAATACACATTTACACTCTGTACAGTACTGATGCATTTATAAGTATATCAATGTATGTGATATAATTATCAATATTAAATTAAAACACTAGTTTATTAATAATTACTAGCAACTCCCATGGGCTTGTCACATGTACAAAGAGTTTAATAATTATCCTGATAATTCACGCTTATCAAGATAAGTATGAATTAGAAAGATAATTCGTACTGTTTACAATTAAAGTCATATTGTAGCTTTAGCGACCAAGTACATTAAATACATTGTTATTGTATGCGAGGGGGGCGGATGGTGCAATGAATCTATGACTGAAAATTGTATCACAAATATTGAAAGTTTGAGAAGCAGTGTGTTATGAACAAGGTTTATAACACTTCAGAAGCGACTCTCTAGATTAGTGTGACGAGTAAGAACTCAGGTAAAGTCTGTATCATCACAGACAACAAAGAAGCAGATTCTAATCTCGACTCACTGACTTCTGAATTCCACTAGCAATTATATAAACTAAACTCAGTGGCACAACAACCCATGAGGGCCAAAGCCTACTGTGCCTGTCCCATTTTTCATGATAGTCACTGAGGTTCATGCGTAGATGTTCCGGTCACGTGGTCAGTCTGACGCGAAACATCCAATGTTTAGTTCGCAAGCAAGTTTGGTACTCCTTTATCAACCCACTGAAGAGATGAAAGGCTGAGTTGACCTTGCCCAGGACCAGTGGTGTGGAAGTGCGATACGCTACCACTCAACCACTAGGGTCTAGGCCATTATACTGACTCATGAAAATTTCCAGGATTGATTCCAGAGACTTCTTGTTGGTTCGTTGATGGTATAATTTGTCGCCAACGGTGATAAAGTCACCAAACTGGTAACCCTGCTCACATCTTCTAGAGTTTCCATAATATTACTCAAGTGCATGCTGGGAAGCACAACTTTCCCCGTAAAACACCATTTTCCATAAGCTGTATATCACTGCAGGGAAAATAATTTGCGTTTGTGGGAATCCGAAAACCGCTCTTCGTACTAGTTTAAACACTGAACCAAACTAACAAAAGTCAATCCTTAAAATTTTTTGAACAGTATTTTATACTCCAAATAAAAAAAAGTTATTGAGAAAACTCTATTTTAAAGTACAGGAAGTAAAATATAGAGACGGATTGTTGTTTTATTAAAGTTTTAATCCCGGCAAATAACTTTACATTTTCGAGATAATATTTGCAACGATTATTAAGTTTTTCTTGCTTTTCATTAGTTACGTATATCCTATACCCTGACTGTATTTCCTGTTTGTATAATTTTAGATATATAGGGTAATTCATAATTCCCTTGGGTTTCAAAGTGTTATAGCAAAGAAGTTAAGACGAATAGAAAAAGATTTTAAGTTCTTTACGGGTGTTCTGTATATGAAGCCTTGCTTACATCAATACGAAAGATAGTCCAGTTACTGCCACAGTACTCAACATGTTATAGTCATCATTATTGACAATACGCGTTATACTTTCTATGATAGCGATACGCAACGAGCTTTTAAGTGGCCCGGTCATGGCCCATTGCTCTGAGAAATTCATTTATTTATGAAAATTTGGGGTTGGAAATTCTTTATTAGAAAATCAAATATATCAATTTTGCTTTTTACATCGATGTCGTATGGGTGCAAATTGATATTTTTTTCTTCTGATTAGTGATAGTAGACAACAGTGGAGTATAGTAACCATTTTATCAGTGGAACTAATTTTTAATTTTCATATCTTGCAAGCGAAAAATAGGCTGTTTCAAGATGATTGGGAACTTGACTATTTTGTAGTGAAAAACAGGCATGGATCAGTATTTGTTTGATTTATCACGAAAGTGTTGTATTTAAAAAAATACCAATAAACAGGAGTCTCGTTCAAAGACACTTTTCCTCTAAGATCTCTTTCAAGAGGTGATAAATAGACTTTCTTGAATAATCTTTGCCACAGAAAAAAAAGTGTTTTGTCAGTGGTTATGTCACAGCGGGGTAACAGAGGCACCCATTAACTTTGTTATATTATTGGTAATCGTCTGGAACCGTTTACTGATGCAGAAATTTTGAAGGGGTGATTTTTAAATGCTTCCAATTTAGAAAAATTCAGTGACAAAAATAAAAAATAATAATAATTAAGAAAAAGAGAAATAGGAGTTTAATATTTTGATCAATTTTCCATATTATCTTAGTCTTAAAGCATTCCTGACGTCACGGCCTGCGTGAAATAGCTAACATATGTATGCGGCCCGGCAGAGAAAAGGTTGAGTACCCCCCTCTTCTATGGTGTCTTACACCAGCAAACCCAGGTTCTCATAACCCCATTGCCACGTGTTGTATGAAAGGATAAAAGGATAAAACGTGCTGTCAATAACGTTGACAGTATCATGTTGAGTAAAGTATGGCAGGGACCGGATTACCACATTGATGTACGCCGTGTCACCTAGGTTTCATACACAGAAGACCCGTAAATGAAACTTGAATTGTTTCAAATGTTCTTTTTCGTTGTATTCGTCTTAGTTTTTTTACTTAAACGTTCCGAAACTCTGGAGGTAATTATGAACAACCCTGTATGTGTTTCAATAAAACGTAATACTTAAAACGATAAAATTAACTTATTTTAAAAGCAGATAATTTATTTTCTGTGTGTGTGTGATTCAGAATATCTACAAATACACAAAAGAAATCTTGTTAACTTGTTCCAAATGTATTACTTTTCAAAGTATTAGTTCAATGGAGAAAAATGTGGGCGAAAATGTTTTGACTTAGAACGTCTTTAAATATATATTTTGTCGTACACAGTCACGGTATTCCTCTAAAATTTCTACGGATTACGAAATTTTGGTGATACAATTTATTCATTTTGGTTTCCTTTAAAGTTGGAAAAAAGTTTTTAAATGCAATGCAAAGAAAAATTTGTTAGTGTTGGACTTCATTACGGACTCACTTACTGTTCGGAAAAATTTGTTATTTTCTCCGTGTCTAAGAACTCAGCATAATACCGCAATTATATATAAATATACTTCGCCTTATAGAATTAATACTTTGGAATCTGATTATGTATTACAAAACGAACGGCAAATAGTTGATAAAACAAAATTTCCCCAATTCATGAGGATAAACGCAGAACTTCTTGAAAAAAAAAAAGGTTTTTAGAGACAGCAAAATAAATGACTTCTATAGAATATAAGGTCGACAATCACTCCTACTAGCAGGAAAAAATATTCATTGAATGCTTTTGCAGAATCCCAATTCAGAACGTAGCAACCCTAAGGCAACTGCTCTTAAACTATGGTCCGTAGACCCCTCGGAGTCCGCAAGGTCTCTCATAACGTTAGTATTTTCCTGTTTTACAAACGCTGGAAGGCCTTGTGGAAAAATTGAAAGCTGTGCCACCCTAGACTATCACTAAAATCCCTTAATGAAAAAAGAGTGTGCGTTTATGACCACACGATAGAAGGGATAACTTCAAATTTTGTAATGTTACTTCAGGGATTAGTTTGGTGAATAAAAAACAAGGGGATATTAATATTGCTATATAAAATTATTTATTCATATGTCTGTACTCATAAAGTAATATTTTTTGCGAAATATACAGTCATATTTGTGAATTAATTGTATTCTAAGAAGGAAATCATAGGTTTATGGCAGCTGAAATAGGTTATATAAAGATACTTTAGATTCAAAATTTCAATATATAAAAACACTCCGTCAAGCGTTGTTCCGTACTTTTTCGTGATTTTATTTGGATCATTTGACATAATTAAATTGAATTTTATATCTACTAAAGGCTTTGATTTGTCTTTTGGAAATCTACATTAAAATCCCCACTTAAAATAATAGGCAGTTTGTTCAGAAAAGTTGATCCGCGGCTTCAGTGTAGGCAACTACATATTTATGAATGAATTCAATAATTTTTTCTACACTTTGATTTGGTGAAATATAAATAATAACCATTAAAATTATTTGTCCATTTTCTGCTCTACATTTCGCTGCGCAAATTTCTTCCATACATGACTCATGAAACCCAAATGATTCAGTAACATTGTTACCGTTGCTACGAGCGTTACACAAACCCGAACGTAACAATTCTTGACTTTTTAAAACGCATCATTCAAATTCCCTCTCCAGCAAAATGAGCCTAAAGAAGTTATAACTTCAAAAACTCCAATACAACATCTATTTCGATCAAAAATATTAATTCAGGGAGGGGTGAATAAAATCTTGGGGGTCCACGATGCCAGGTTGATACATAAAGGGTTGATACATAAGGATCCAAGGTTTAAGAACCGCTGCCCCAAGGTATTGATTATTAATAACTTTAGTTACCATAAGTAGTTATACTTTTTAAATGTTACTTACCTATTATTTGTCGTTCCTACAATTTTCAATCATTTTTCGCAGATTGTAGGTACAATGCTTTTGATGCTGGCTATTGTAGCTGTGACAGACCCCAACAACATGTCAATCCCTAAAGGTTCCTATCCACTGACCATTGGTTTATCCCTGTCTGCGATCATCTTCGCCTTCCCTCTCAACTGCGGCGCTCCCCTCAATCCGGCCAGGGATCTCGCTCCCAGGGTGTTCACAGCTTTCGCAGGATGGGGCAATGATGTATTCAGGTGAGTAAGAATACGAAGTTTGTTTTTGTCCAGTGTTGGAAAGTTTGTACTAAACTGGAAGCATTTTTTAGATAGAAAACAGTCTTTAAAGTTATTTAGTTCTGATTGCAGTGGTTGTTTAATAAGTGAAAATTATTTATAAAATAAATGTCTGATGAATATGAAGTAATGCTTTCATAAATCGCGAAATCTATTAGTTTAAACGTTATTATTGATTAAATTACTTTAAGATTAGAAAAAAGATCTAAAAACTAAAATGTGGTATTTAATTCAAGTGCTTTAAAAATGAACTGAATTCTATATCGTAATTTAGATATATTTAACGTGTCAGAATATACCATTTAGGATAAATTAAAATTCTCCTTGATGCTTTTTCAAAATAGTTTTCTACTTTACAAATTATGTAACTGAAGTCTGTGTAATGTTTTTATTAGTTTTTTTAAACAAATTACTACAATAAAGACATTTTTAAATCTTAAGCATACATACTGAAACTATATCTATAAAATCTAATCAATTAAACTATGTTAGGTAAAAATAATGCAGTTTGATTCAAACAAAGTTTATTAATATAATTTCTTTCTTGAAAAGAGATGCAATCCATTAAAGAAATTGAATTGTATTTAAAATATGTAGCATTACATGTTACTTAAGGGAGGCTGTACTTAAAATCAACAACCACTTGCCTTTTGGATCAGTAATTAAATTAGCATAACTTGGAATTAAATGTTTAAATGGAGAAATTTCAAAATTACATTGAAAGCTACATACATGTGTTAGATTTAAAAAATCAATGCCTTATTAAAATTTGAACATATATCAAATTTAATCGCTTCCCAAATCTCAATATATCATTTGTTGTTTCCGAACTTCTTTTACGTACTGTTTTTTTAGTTCGTTCCCAACGTTGTTTCAAAAACATGTTTGATACCAGCTTAATAAATTAAACCATTTTATGGATAATTTCCTGCCACTAATAATATTCTATTGGAATTTTCTAATCATATGCTTTCCATTCTTTATAAATAATTCTTCATTTGGAGTGATCTGTTCAATATTTAACCTTCGTATTTATATTTTTTAGTACTTTGCCCTGAATTTTTCAGACAAAAGAATGTTAACAGGGATGGCCCATTTATGTTTTAAGCTTAGGATATCAAAACTAATTTATTGTCAGGAATTATTAAATATAAATATGCAAATGGTAACAGAGTTGTCATTTCATTATCAAACGCATTCTAAGTGTCATCAATGGGATAAATTCCGTCCAAGTTCGTGAAATATCAAATATCAAGTAATTTTTCGTCGAAGCATCGAAATGCGAAAACATCTCTTTGCAATATCATTTAATGATTGTCCCGTGTCAATAGCATTATCAATTGCTATGCAACCAAAGCAAAAGACCTTTTTTTTCAGAAAAACCGAAAAAATATTATTCACAATGGAGTTACTGCCTATCTATCTCTTGTGTTTGCTTTCATCTTGATGTAAGGTGCTTTTTAAATAGAAGTCAAGTGCCTTAATCTATTTCGCCTCTTTTTGCCACTTTCATTTTTTCCACAAATTTGGAGAAATATTGGGAATAAATATTTATCCGCATCACGTGGTAATATTTGAACGAGAATCTTACGTGTTTCTTGGAAAAGATCTGTAATTATCAATGTGACTTCAGTTTGAAGGTATCACTATACTATATACATTGTAATAAATTTGTTTTAACTTAAGGTAATTGACTACGTTAGGAATCGAGATTTTGAAAAAGCATAATGATATTTTAATTAGAATACACGTATGAAATTGTTTTAAGAATATTATTACGAGAAGAAATTATTTAAATGAAAATTTTTTTTGGCAGAAGATGAAGAATGCATTTCTCTTAAAAGGAGCACGTTTTGAAAAGGTGTCATTCGTTCTTCCTTTTTGCCAAAAAATTTCATTTAAATAATTTTTCTTGAAATGATATTCTTACAAAAATTTTCTATGTACAGTCGCACCTCTCTATATATAACGAACCTCTATATTGCGAATTTTTCTATATAGCGAACTTTTTCCTGGGACCTTGAACATTTCCCGATTTTCTTCGTAAAATAACCCTCTCTACAGCGAAGTGCATTTTCTATGTAATGAACTTCTACTTCTGTGATTCAATTTTTCTTCTCCCTTTTTTTTAAAAGTATTTCTGAAAATATTTCAAGTTATTCTTTCTTTAACACATTTTATAGTGGTCATAAATCTTGAACTGGTTTTATTAAATCCTTACTCGTCAAGAGCAATAGAGTTCTGGACGTTTCATCTAATAAATGCAATCTTTAACCTTCATTGCCCAGCTGACTAGAAACATCTTCGATATCCTCTTTCACCCTCAGTGAAGTTATCCCGTGTCCCCCCGTGTTCTAATCATAAAATAATGTATGCTTAATATTAATTAATTTAAGTATAAAATTACTTTCTTAATATTGAAAATACAGTGAATTCTTCGACATTTTTTCTTGCAGTTTTCCTTCCTTTGTTTTTTGATGGGTAAGATATATAAAATAAACATGTATTAATTTTAAAAAAGGTGTGAATGATGACTTTTTTTTAATATATAGTGTTTACGAATTTAAAATTTGTTTTATGTGCTTTATAAAGTGTATTAAAAGATGAACCTCTATATAACGAATTTTCCGAGTAACGAACTTCTTTCCCGGATTTAGCGACTTCATTATTTAGAGGTCCGACTGCATATTCTAATTCAATTTTATATGTACATTAATACCCCGAACTTACGCGACAGGTGGGACTGAGTGATAACCGCATGTCGAGGTAAAATTTCGCATATAAATACACAATTTATTTTTAGTTAGGTCGAAGACTGAAGAAAATAGTAATTTAGGGGAATAAATGTTTAGTAATATCTAAGATAACACAAATGCAAAATCGGAAACTAAAGTTATTTCGATATAGAAGGTTTCACAGAAAGTCTAACAAGTAATCTCTGCCGTCTCAAAGATTTTTTTCTCCCTCTAAAGTTCTTTGTATCATGCTAATAATTTTTTTATTCCTTGTTTTGTTGAAAAAATGCACTTTCCGTTGGAGTCTGTATTTTCTAAAATTTATAGAACACTTTTTCAATTAAACTGAGGCCTTCTGTCAAATTCCCAACCGTCATTCGATCCTCTGATTGAACTGGGGGTCCACAGATACAAGTTCCTCAAAATCTTGCTCTTATTCATGCATTTCTATGAGCTCATCCATTAGCAGCCCCTGATTGTAGGAAACCAGCAGTTCTTGAACGTCAGCACTAAACACTTCTAAATTCATTTTCCTGACCAGATCGACAACTTCTTCAACCAAACTACCAATTTCATTAGACTCTGACCCTAATTCCACCTGAGTTTCAGTGATGGGGGAAATAAAAGACGAATCGACGAAATTTGAAAATCGCGTTTCTCCGGAGTAGCGCAAGTCGAAGTATTACTATTGATGGGAGGCTGGTTATCCCCTTTTTTTCTGGTAATTTGTATACGACTCCCCCTTGACCAGATGTGGAACATTCCTTCGGTGGAGACTGTCAAAATTCTCGCATCCCTTTTGAGATCAACGAACGCGAAAATCTTGTGGAATGTAGCCTTGCGCGATTGGGATTATCCTGTTAGAGACTTAATTCAGAGGACGATAGTAAGTCCGAACCAAGAATTTGTAAGTGATTTGGTTCACTATATAATAAGACGCGTGCCAATATCGTGAACTCTCTTGTCATTCGAAACTCACACCAAATCGAAACGTAGAATTGCGGTAGATTGTCGCCACCACCCACCCATAGACTCCAACCTGCCACCCTTCGTGCTCCTTTCTCAAAGCTAAGTTTTCTCTCATTTGTTCTTTTTGTAAATGTATCTTTTAAATGTGTAACAATAAATTTAATTGCAACTTAAGGAAATAGTTTTCTAATCTTTGAGTAATTAATTGAATTTTGTTTATTAACTTTGGCCATGATGTGATTACAATATTTAGAACTTGGGTATATCTAGATTAAAATTCTAAATATACCCATATATTCTAAATATATATATATAATTAAATTATATATATATAATTAAATTTACGGCAAAGTTCTTACGATTACGAATGATTTAAGCTACAGAAAATCCTACCCAACCGAAAAGACATCACATAAAGCTAATAACCCTTTCACACTTAAAGTTTTGTGTAACGGTTGGTAACTTTAAAAAAAAGGAAAAATAGCTAGAATATTCTCTGAAGCATAATGACTAGCAAGAATTGTAAATGAAGAAAAAAACTAGTAGTCTTTTTCTCATAATTGTTTAAGTATTTTAAAATCAACCTTAAAAATGCTCGAGTAATTTTTAATATACTTACAAGGAAAATCAAAGTAAGTAATTTGTCATAAATGTGTATTGAAGCCTATCATGCATACCATAAACACTGAACAACTAAATTTTAACGAACAACACGTTAATTAATAACCATGCTATAAACTCAATATTCAAAATAGGTCATCTAGAACTTGAACACTGCTTGTTTTTACTTTTTTATTTTGAATTTCGCGTTCGGATGAGTAATTCTAGTAAATTAAACTGAGGTATATCTTTTTACAGTTGAAAGAATACACGAAATTGTATTTTGAGAAATACCTCACGTTAAGAGAGATTTAGTTTGTTTTTCTAATAGAGGAAGGATCCTTTACAATATTGATGCGAAATCATATTTTTAAACTTCATTTTCTCTTAAATGATATTTCTCCGTGAAAGTAATTCACCAATAAAATGATTTTGGTAACCGCATTACTATTATGAATAATATGAGTAATGGTGAAAAATTCGCGAAAAACTCTGTGCAACAAAATGTCGAATCAGCAAAAGCTGTAACGAAATCAATACGTTGTTGTCCGAGCATAGAAATCAAATGGCTCCAAAAGCGTCCAAAGCTGCCTTGCTATGTCGACAACCTTTGGCGAATAAAGCAGTTGATGGTCCGTGGCGTCTAAATGTCCGTGGCGTTGTTGTTACTTATGGCACCTGATCAACAGTAGCATCATATCAAGGTCCCCAAAATTCATCATGGCAAGGGGCTAGATTTTGACGCCAGTCGTTAGCCTTTATTTTGAGCACCACGTGGATAACAGTACGATTTTGCTCGGTTCCACCCCAATTTTGAGAGAAAACACCATGGGAGTGATCAGGGGTCTCCCACCTCTCTTCTCCTTCCATCAACCTTACGAGAGGGACTTGCGGATCTACGGCTATTTAGAGCACCACCCTACCGGGAAGGCACTATACATTTACAAAACATCCATGCCTTCTCTAGATTCGAACCCAGCCCTACGGTGTTGCAGTCAGCGTCAACTTTTTGGCCTTTAAGGTATTTTCATCCCTTTTAAAGGGTCTAGGGGCATATCCCAGGTGGTGGATAGGAAACACCTCCATTGATATTCCCATGGGTGGCAGAAGGTAAATAAAATGCCTTCTGTGGACCAACAGGAAGAAGTCCAAACTCTAAAGCTCTGGCAAATTTTATTTCCATGATCAGTGCAATTTTTTTTTTTGAAACAATACGTAATCATTCTAATGAATGAGTTAAGTTTCAAGCCTATATTGCCGAAGAAAAGTATCACCAGCCAATATTAAAATAAATTTCCTTTCAATGGTTTGTACAAGTTACGATGCAGAGAAAATTTGAGGGTTCCGGTACCGTTCGGAAGCTGGCTCTTCGAGAAAAACGGTCCTGCGAATATTGCCATTGCCTCTATTCT